>WOVY01014813.1:0-332865 GCA_013436015.1 Rhipicephalus annulatus
CAAGCAAAATACCACAGAGCCATGCCAGGTCGCGACAAATACTTTAAGGGGGATGCACTTTAGTACTTGGGTCCAGTCCCGCGTCATGTCGGTGTCACTAGATATCACCCGGAGTGCTCACTATATGGCACTGCGGCACTCACTCTGCTAGTACTCCAAATCGCTCACTAGATGGCGCTAGGAGCACTCGCACACCTCCGATGCGATAGACCCATGATACTGCGAGCGTTCACTGTGGAGCGCTTCCTCTTTCGTCGGCAGTCACTGCGCTTGTGCACCTCGCAATGAGTGACGAACACAAGGCGGACGCAACGGGGTGCTCCGAAAGCGCCTGCAGCGCGCTTTCGCCCTTAAGGGCTCTCGCAAAGGCCGTAAAACATGCCCAAAGCCATGCGAATTTTGAACTAACCTGAGAGGCGGTGGTAAAACGCGCACAAAGACAGATGGGTCCGAGCTGGAAGCCCGCGAAGCGGCGGTGAAACGTGGGCAAAGACAAGCCGATCCTGAGGTGGTACGGAAGCGGGAACCTGCGGCCAAGTGCCTGAACCGATTGCCTCGCCCCACTCATCATCATTGAGTCCGTCGATACGCTGGGATTTTATTTAGGTAGACACTACTCTTCGTGAAACATCAATGGTGGTCGAAGTGGTGGCTATTCAATTTATTAAACATTACAAATGTACCCCTATTATACAGCTGTCATATCGTGTTAACGTCAATTGTAGTTAGATGCTGTGCGCTGAAGTTGATTTATATAGCAGTGTCAAGGGCTACCATCCTCTGAAGCATCAGTGCTTCATATCCGCATATCGCTTTTGATGTTGTTGATACTTATGTTCCTGTTGGCACCATTGCGCAGGTGCAAACAATAGGTTATATAAACGTGTCCCGCGTTTCTTACGCACAAATGACACACGAAACGTGCTCACAGGTACAGATGCACACGAATAAGCGTTCCACTTGTTACTTCGCTGTGTCTGAAAGGTGCGTCCTTTTCGCAAACGGAGACTGTGCATCGATTGTTGCAGCGACTTTTTCGCGCCGGCAAAGTACAACAGAATCTATCCGGCGAGAACACAAAAGCAGCCAAGGCGCACGATCTTCCCCATCGCCAGATAAAGGCATGCGAGTGAACATCACCTCTCTTTCTTCGCGGTGAAAAGTTCGCATGTGAGATGAGAGCATGTGCCACCGTGTCGTGACGATGTGGCGACGCTAAATGACGCGCGCTCATTGCGCCATCTTGCTGGTAATGCTGAAAACACGGTTGTTCTCCCCAAAATTCCCGTCAGCATCGGTAAGTGGTATATATAGATAGCTTGATGTTTATTGTTGAAGAAGGGGCTTCTTCGTGGCTCAGTGGCTAACACCTCGCGCTCATGGTACAGAGGCTCCAAATTCGATTCCGTGCGCTGGAGTCGTTTTCCAGATTATTTTCATTCTTGCGTTTACATACATAAAAGATACGTATACATATAACATAAGTGACGGCGGCAGTGATGACAATGGTGGCAAAATCCAGCCGAGAGTGTCCGTATATTAGCTATCGCAAATAAATTGCAACACAGTCACATTCCATCCGCACGCCAATTCGAATAACATCGATTTGAAAGGTACGCGGGATCTGCCTAGCTTTCAGGGGTGAAGCTTCTTATGCTCGATTTAAACCAGTGTGCGGTGTGACTGCATGCGTGCCCTTACCTTCTCCTATGCTCCCCCGCCTTTCGCCTCACGACGCAGGCAGTGAGTGCAAGCTTACACTTGCTCACCTCTCTGTCTTCTCAAAGCATCCCTCGCAGCAGCATCTACACCGCAATGCTCTTGCGCGTGTCTCTTCGCCCTCTCTCTTTTCTTCTACGCTCCCTCATCTCTCGCCTCACCACGCTGACGCAGGCACCGTCTGCAAGCGAGTGTGGTTTAGAAAAAATATGGCAGCATATTCACGGAGTGAATTATGGAGAGCGAAGCGAAGCATCCGTCCGTCCATTCGTTCTTGCTTCCGTCCGTACATGCGTCCGTCTGTGTGACCGTACGTGCGTTCATTTGCCCGTCCGTGCGTGCGTCTGTTCGTGCGTCCGCACGCTCATCTGAGCGTCCGTCCCTGCGTTTGTCCATGCATCCACTCCTGCGTTCCTCTATGTGTCCATCCGTCCGTGCAGCCATCCGTGAGTCCGTCCATGCATCTGTCTGTGTGTCCGTTCGTCCATCTATTCAACACTCCAAGTACCACCATCTCGCACCTTTCATCATATATTCCCGGTATAGACGCACCGCCATCCAGCGGACATTCCAAGAACTAAACGATAGGTGCACACACACACTTTCTTACGACTTGCGCTTCATGTCTACTCCCACCTTTAACCACATCGACTTCCTGGTATATACTAGTTCACTGTATTCGTGGCATTGCGGTCCGACGCTTGCAAAACCTTTCTAAAACGAAGGAGGTTACGCCCGGTGAGTATAACGTAGCAACCCTTTCTTGTCAGATGTTTCTCAATGTACATGCGAATGGCTGGTAATGGGGTATAAGAGAGAGGAGAATTCGGCTTTTACTTTCTAACGGCTTGCGCTTAATACCTACTTCCAACCTTTAACCACCTTGGGTTCATGGCATATACTACTTCGCTGTATTCATGGCACTGCGGCTCAACACTCGCTAAACCTTTCTAAAACCAAGGAGGTTACGCTTAGCGAGTATAACGTAGCAACCTTTCTTGTCAGGTAGGGCTCAATGTACATGCCTGTGGCTGCTAATGAAGAATGAAAGACAGGAGAATTCGGCTTTTAGTTAACGCGCATGCTGAAAATTTTTATTGTTCAACAACGCACAGGAGAAATCTCCCACCGTCACCACTTGAAGCTCAAAACGCAAGACTGGTTACACACCTCGACTACGACTACTACTAGGACTACGAGGGATAAATGGGTGCCGCTATAAGAAGCTTCGCCCCTAAAAGTGTAACGATGTAGAGTACATGGTACTCTACTATGGGATAGCTTTAAGTCTGTATAAGTATGTGTTTAGAAAATATGTTTAACAATTTCAAGTACTTTGTACTCCCCTAGGGGAGAGCACTGAGCCGTCCATCAAGAGTTCGGGGTCCTGTGGACTTTATTCATATACGAAGTGGATGCTGCGATTGCTGAAAAGCAGATTGCTGGTTCTGCACAACATAAGAGTAGCCACCAAACATGGGCCCTGGATTTTGACCTCCAAAGTAGTTTCGGTGGGAGATTTCACCAGTGCATTGTTAAAACAATAAAAATTCGCAGCTCTCGCGTCAACAAAAAGCGCATTGTGGGACTCTGTATACAATCGATGTCTTCTGTCTCTCATAGCCCATTAGCAGCGATTGGCAAGCTCCAGTGGGAATTACTGGTCCCCTCTGCGTGCTGTGCACCTCCGCAGGTTTCGCTCTTGCGCAACGCCGCGATGACAGCCAGCGTCAACGGCGCCATGAGGGTAAGCGTTAAGTGCCAACCACTGGCACGCGTATGCTCGCGTCTACGCGTCGAAAGCGTCAAATGCGCCTCTCGGCGTCGGCGTCGGAGGGGCATACGTGAGGGGGCGTGGGGTATCAAGCTGGCCTTGATATTTTTGCCAAGCGTGCGCTATGTCACCACTCGTACAGCGGGCGACAACCAACCAGGGGCTGTGCGCCAACCAACCAGAGGCCTCGATTCCTCAAACATTATGCCTAATGGCCGCCACTTAGAAGGCACGGCCGAGTGCTGGAAGCAAACACGGAAACTACTCCAACGTTCCTGAATGACCTCTTCGTAATCTAGAACGACAACGAAACGACGAACGACTGCGAGTGCTACCAGCGTGACGTGGTTTCGTGCCGAGTTCGAGCGACGCCGACAAATCCAGCGAATGCCGGCCGGCTATGCTTGAGCTGGTCCCGAGTGCGATCGTCAGCTGAGCGAAAGGAGCATGTCGATGTTCTTGTGCTTTGATCTGTGATTTTCTGTGCTAAAAACGAGTCTAATCAGGCTTCGGAGGTTCGAAGCTCTGAGCGTGAGCCCTCGCCTACCGCGGAGGCGATTCAGAGCGGTGTCATCTGCATCCAGCGTAGGCCTCTACCGTCTAGTTCTTATGAACCAGCACATGCAAGAAACATCGGCTAAAAAAATCTACGGTAGTTTCCGTCACAACATAGACACCATACGACGTCAGAAACATCGCGTAGTGCATACGAAGGAGTTTCTATCTGCACTGTGTTTGTTTTCAACATCAGTATTCATCATCGCTAAAAGCGAACCTCGCACTATAGCCAACATTTTTGGGTGTAAAAAACGTATACGTATTTATAGAAGTGTATTCGCGCATTATACGACGCTGAAACATTCGTTGGCTTCGGTGCAAATCGTTTTCAGGTGTTGCCAAGCTAATAACAAGCGTGCGCTGGTTGGTAGCAGTGTGATGTGACTTCGTATCGGGTTCCACCGATGCTGACACATTCAGCTGCCAGCGGTCTCATTTCCATTCACGTACAAGATAGAAATCGAGCGTGCGTTGCTGTGGGACCGAAAACGAAAGTTGCATGATTAAGTGCTGCTGGTATTGCTTGCTATTTCACTTCTCGCTTCAGCTTCTCTGCCACGCTCAGTAGCACATACGTTGCTTGGAGGCATTCGAATCCAGCATTCTTATCTTATAGTTCGTTCTGATACTCATAGCTATACGTATACAATGGCGCTTCTCCGTCGTTTTACAGTTTCCTATAATATAACGCGCGTTTTGTTTACAGCTGGACAGATGACTGAAAACCTTAGGAGAAGCACCTGATTTCAAATAAGCTGCATGATGACACTATAGTATGAAGAGAAGGTCACCACATGTATGCACAGAATGAATGAAGGTGCAGTAGTACTGTACTGCAATTTGTATAGAAGAAATGCAGAAGTACCTTATGTGACTTATGAGGCCTTTCAGAACTATGCATCTATTTATCTGTTCCTCCAGACTGTAATGAGCTGACGATATTATTAGATGGTTCGAACATAAAATCTTTGTATGTGTTTCCAAGGACTGCTTCCTTCTGTTCAGTTTTTTTTATTATAAGCACTAAGTCGGACTATATATGCATGCACGTAAGCATATTCAGTTTAGCTATGTTAGAAAACTTGCCAAAACTTCTGTACGGTGCTCTGGAGCAATCCTATGACCGGTATCTGTCCCATCAAAAATTTTGGGCATGCTTTATTTCATTATAGGGTATTTCGACTATTGATGACATGTGAAAGCCTTCTACACAGTTGCTTGGCTGCAATCTCAAATCCAATGTCTGTCTCATCAAGAAGTGTCAGGTGCATTTTGTAGATGTTAGAAGATGTTTAAGCTACCAGCAAAGTGCTAAGGCCTTCAACACAGCACTGATCTGCAATCACCATCCAGCTTAGAATTCATTTCTAGTGCTCTCCAACACGTTCAAATAAAGTTATCAAACACTGGAAGTATCTACTTGGTTTTGTTCGTGATACCAGTGCGTCTAACTTTTTTGAGGCAGTTGTATTATATTAATGTTCTATTTGTCTCATTCTTACGCGGGTGCACTTAGGGGTAGTGATATTCTTTACGTTGGTACACTTATTGTGATTTACTGTTTAAATGTTTTCATTTTGTATATATGTACGCCACTCCTGCAGTAGCCTAGTAGCCTCACATTGGGCTGCCGTGTTTGAAAAACAATATACCACATCAAAGTGTTCCACGCTGCTCTTGGTTCCAATCTTATCACTAATATCTATTGTATCATGATGTGCCGGGTGTGTTTACTGCATTGGAGAACATTTTGGCCGCCTTCAATACAGGGTTCAGTTCCAGTATTATGACCGATATCTGTAACTTCATGAAGAGTTAGGTGCAGTTTGTCGTTTTACAGAATACTTTAACTACAGACAACGTCCAGAAGTCTTCCTACAGGGTTCAGTTGCAGTACTATGACCAAATCTGTCTCATCATGAAGTTTCAGGTACAGTTACTGGCGTTAAAGCATATTTGACCACAAAAAAGCCCAAAGGCATTCTACGTAGTGCTTGGTTCCATTCGTATGACCAGTATTTGTTGTATCATTAGAAGACAGGTGCGCTTTCTCTCAATAGAGGTTATTTCCAATACGCTTATCATTCGAAAGCTCTCCACACAGGGCACAATTACGACCTTAGACCTAAATCCGTCACATCATAAAAAGTAAGGTGTGGGTTGTTGCATTGGAGAACATTCCGCTGCAGACAACGTTCAAAAGCCTTCTATACAGGGTTTAGTTCCAATGCTATGACCGATATCTGTGACTTCCTGAACAGTTGGGTGCAGCTTCTCGCTGTAGAGAATACTTTGACATAAGAAAACGTCCAGAATTTTCCATACAGGGTTCAGTTTCAATATTGAGACGATATCTGTGACATCATGAAACAGTTGGGTGTGCTCTGTCACTGCAGAGAATACTTTGCGTGAAGACAACGCCCAGAAGTATTCCATACAGGGTTCAGTTCAATATTTTGACCGATATCTGTGACTTCATGAGCATTTGGGTGTGGTTTGTCGTTTTAGAAAATACTTTGACTAAAGACAACGTACAGAAATCTTCTATACAGGACCCAATTTAAATATTGCGCGACCGATATCTGTGACTTCATGAGCAGTTGGGTGACGACTTGTCGTATTAGAGAATACTTTGCGTGAAGACAAACGCCCAGAAGTATTCCATACAGAGTTCAGTTCCACTATTATGATCGATATCTGTGACTTCATGAACAGTTGGGTGTGGTTTGTCGTTTTAGAGAATACATAACAACGTCCAGAAGTCTTCCATACAGGGTTCAGCTTCAATATTATGACCGATATCTGTGACTTTATGAACAGTTGGGTGTGCTTCGTCGCTGTAGAGAATACTTTGCGTGAAGACAACGTACAGAAGTTTTCCATACAGTACTCGGTTCAATATTGCGCTGATATCTGTGACTTCATGAGCAGTTGGGTGCGGCTTGTCGTATTAGAGAGTACTTTGACTAAAGACAACGTCCAGAAGTCTTCTATACACGGTTCAGTTCCAATATTTTGACCGATATCTGTCCAATTTGGAAGTGTGAGGCACAGTTAGTTGCATTATACAATTCGTCTATGGAAAATACCCAAAGGCATTCTATGCATTTTTGGTTCCTATCTATGACCATTATCTGTCATATCAACAAGAACCAGTTGTGCTTTGGTTGCATTAAATGATATTTCGAACACACACATGAGCCTGCTACTTAGGCCTCAATTGTAGTCTATGACTAATACTTGTCAGATCATGAAGTTCAGGTTGTGATTATAAAAATGAGAACTATAAAATATGAAGTGTAAATGTACTGAGAGGTACCAGCATACTCACGATATTGTTAATTAATTTTGTTAGCGCAGGTATAGAAACTCAGTGGTTTGTAAACCTGAATAGGAGGGCAGCCGCCGCCTCATTTACCGAGAGAGGGAGGGGGGAGCTCAATGTCAACTCCAATATATTGACGAATATAGGGGGCGCTAAGGTAAGCTCCTACATGGACATAGTAGGAGGGGGAGGGGGCACTGCAACGAACTCCCCCTTATTAAGGAAAACCCTGCATACGCCTATGAATTGAAGTACAGTATCCTAGACGGAATGTTCATTCGCAGGAGCGGCGCACGCACCAATGTTTATTTCTGGTGCATTACCGCTGTAGTTCTTTGGGCACTGGAATGTCAGTTTACTTCTAAAAGAGTATAAAATGTAGTGGGTGATGCATTATAGTTTTTAACGTGTTATCATATTCTCTAGGAACGCACAATCAAACGTTCTTCAATGTTTTGACTTACTACTCACAAAGAGGGTGCAGAGGGCGCAATGGGCATGGCCCTTTACACGGCAATGGCAGGCGGTGTAGCCATATTCTGTGCCACAGCCTTGCATGAAATAGGTTCCCGACAGGAGCCACACTGTGGTTTCTTTTTGAAAGGTTCAGGTCTTCACCAGGAAGCGAAAGTGAGATGATGGTAGTGATAACTTGTGGAAAGGTTGAAATTGGTCTAGTGTGTGCAGATTCGTACTGAATATAGGTAGCGCTAACTGATGGGACACAGATAGAGGACACAAACAAACACTGTTTTTGTGTTTTTTCTGGTACCTATTATCTTCTGAGAAAGAATTCGTTTCATTCTCCACTTGTTGTGTCCTCTTTCAGTGTCTCGTTAGTTTGCGTTGCCAATATTTCAGTATGACGCTAGTGATTTAGCAGGCAATACAAGGATGAATCTGATTACCCTCACACGTTCTACTCTTCAAAGCAAAGCTGAAGCTTCTTTATGCATATTGCGTCCTAAATACTCATTATTGCTCTCTATGTATCATAAATATTTATATCGGGTTATCTCTCTCACTCTCTCTTTCCTCTTTCTTTGTCTCTTTATTATATCTCCTTGTTTTTCTTCCCTCCTTCACATGTTCACATCCTCCACTTGGCCGAACAGAGTTTTTAAGCGATGAGTTTGGGCACCCGTTCCTGGGCTGAGTGGCGGTCGCTGTTGGCATCACTGTAACCAACAGCGTCAACGAGGAAGAAAGAGACCGAACGCAGAGCCTGTCAATATTACGAGTTGCTGGACTATGTCAAGTTTAGGGGCACAGCTCTTTAGACGTGGTTCGTGCGTCCTTGGCGTATGTAGTTCCAGGCTACGACGTCGCATTTAGTTCTTGAAAACTCTGCTAGATGGCGGGATTTCTATATGATGCAGGAGTTCAGTACAGACAGGCACGGTGGATCGACGTGTTTTGAGCGCTCCCCAATTGACTGGGCAGATAAGTGGTTTTGCATGTTTCGAGCTTGTCTTTATAATTATTAAGGCAGCCGTTAAAACCTTTATAGCACTTATTACATAGTACGGCTTTTTCAGGGGTCACTCACCAGGTATTTACTAGTTTGTGTGTGTGTGTTTGTTTCTTAGTGTTTTTCTCTTGCCACCCCGCGGTAGAGGTGCACGTACATTGAATACGCAAACTTTGTAGTAGAGCTTAGACTTTCTTTTTTTCATAGGGCAGGGTTTGTCGTTTTGCCGTGTTTTGAAATCATCGAGAGGGACAATTCATAAGGACAAGTGGGGTCAGAAAGACATGGTTAAAAAGGCTGTAAAGTGTTCAGGATGCGGCGTGGGTTTTGAAATGGACCCAAGTTCACAAGCGAATGGAAAGGAGGCTGACGCCAAGTTTTAGGCAATGTGAGGTCGGGGAAAACATGGAGAAATTGATGGTTGCCCAGATTAAACTGCTGATGAGAATAACAGAGCTGGAGACTGCGTTGCCAAGAGAAAACGAAGGCTATGGTAGAAAGGCTGAAGTCCTCCGAGGAGGCACTAGGGAAGGTGAACAAAGGAGCGGCCGATGGAGAGAACAGTAGTGCAGCGGATACCAGAACGGTGGGGAAAAAAGAGCAAGCAAGTTTTGAAAACACAGGTTCAGCCGGTTCAATGGTTGCAAGACCCAGCTTCAGCGAAGTAGTGGTGGCGCTGGGAGGAGGCAAAGCAGATGGCATTACAGGTGCGAGTAACTCCAGGTGCAGGACGCTCCAGCTGAAAGTCACAGCACGTGATAATCGCCAGCTACTTGAATCTAAATCTATGCGCAGAAGCAATCAAAGAGAGGGTAAGAAGTGACAAGAGGGTTGCAGTAGGGACGTTCCCAAGACGCAAGCTGGAAGCAGTCGTGAGGCAAGCGATCGCAAAATTCAAAACAAGAGCTGATGGACGAAACCTCTTGATAATTTCAGGTGGTTTAAATGATGTCTTAAATGAAGATACGGCAGGACTAGCGACCACACTGGCGAAAGGGGTCGATGGCATGCGCGCAACTTCTCCTGAAGTACAGGTAGTGATATGCACGACACCGGAGGTACCGGTGCGTGACGGCAACTTGCAAAGAGCGGTTGTCAACGCAAACCAAGAGATATGGAGCATGAGTCGAGAGAAAAGGTTTGAGGCGGTGGAAATAAACAGAGAGGTGCATAGGCGGGGTGGTTTTCAATGAGACAGAATTCACTTCGATGGGAGGCTAGGCCATGAGGTGGGTTGGCGACTTGCAGGGCGCGCAGTAGCTTTCTTGGGGGGCACGTGGGCCCTTCGGGGTGCAGCATATCTATTAACGAGGAAAACAAGCAGCGAGAGTCTGACATGTGGTATGGACAGATACGATTCCAAAGTGGCACCAATATCTAAGACAAGTAGAGTCCGGGGCAGAAATAGAAGCAGCCACGAGGGCCGAGCCAAATCAGACTTAGGGTATATAAACATGCAGGGAGGCGGGTACAGGCTGAAGTGGGAAGAGATAGAAGAACAGCTAAGGGAGGAGAGGCCGATGGTATACAGTTTTGTAGAAACACATCTAAGGGACATGGAACAACCTCCTAACAATCCGGACTATGCGTGGAAATAGTGGACTAGAACAGAAGGCAGCAGAAAAGGGGGTGGTATTGGGGCATTCATTCATAAAATACCGACGGGCAAAGGGTCAAGCAGAAGTGCAAGGCACATTTATGGCTAAAAGGGAAAGTGGCAGGGCAAATGACACTCCTTGGTTTGGTGTGCTTGTGGATGGGAGCAAAGGCTGGAGAGGAACACCAGCAATTGTGGAGCGTATATCAAAGGACATTGAGGAAATAGGAGGAGAGTGCGAGATAATTATAACAGGAGATGTGAATGCGCACATAGAAGATATAGATGGATATACTGACCCAACAGGCAAAATGATCAAGGATATGAGTGAAAGGAATGATTTGATCATTTGCAACAGTACTGAGAAGTGTGAAGTGCAAATGATATTGGACGGAGGAAGACTCCAGTCGATGATAGACTACGCACTGATGTCACATAAATGTATGATAGGCTCAGGGGAATGCACATAGATGAATGTGGCTCCAGAAGTCTGGGTAGTAATCACAAACGTATCAAGCTAAGTTTTCAAAGAGCAGTGAAAGAAGAAAGGAGAAAAGATGAGCAACTACAAACAATTTTTATTCAGAAAGGCAAATATAAATAGCTACTAAACAATTTCAGAAAGTAATCACTGACGATAATAAAACAGTGTGGTCATACACGAATCTAATTAGACTGTGAGCTAGAGCTTGCTAAGGCACGTGACAGGTCATCCCACAAAAGAAGACACAAACCCAAGAGTTGGTGGGATTAGGAAGTTAAGAAAGCCATAGAAAAATGTCAGGCAGCCTCTAGGGAACACAGACATGCTAAGCAACGGGGAGAACCGACAGACAATGTTGAAAGAAAATGGGACATCTTTGTAAGCTGCAGAAGGGAAGCATAGCTTCTGATCAATCAAAAGTTTATAAGAAAGGGGCTCAATGACTGGAAGAAGTACATAAAAAGGATAGAAAGGCCGCTGCGAAATTTCGAAACCATCTAAACTCCCTAAAAATTTAGACAAGCTAAGAGCAGAAGTTTGTAACTACAGCTCAAGGTGTTGGGCTAGAAGAGGACGAAGCTATTAAATATATAAAAACAAGGGTGACAGAAAAATTTCAACAAAGTGCCTTGTGCACCATAATAGACAAGGATGAATAGAGTGGCGCAATGGCTCAATTTTCACAGCGAGAGAGGGAAAGGGCTAAGAAGAGGGTTCCTAGTAGTAAATCAAAAGGCCCAGATGGCATTCCAATTATGCTTATAAAGACATTGGGTCCAAAGTCTAAGCATACTTTGAGAGAGGCAGTGAGCAAAACAATAATCGATGGTGAAGTCCCCGAGGGATGTAAACTTAGCAGGATGAGCATGATCTCTAAAGGAAAGGGGGACAATGCTGACATAAACAACTACCGTCCTATAACAGTGAGATCAGTCGCATACAGGCTGGCGACGCAGATTTTAAAGGAAAGAATGTAGGCATGACTAGAGCATCAGGGGGTGCTGGTGAAACTGTAGAATGGGTTTCGGAAACATAGTAGGTTGGAAGACAATCTGTTCTCACTGACGCAGTGCATCGAAATAGCAGAAAAGGAACACAGTGTACAGTGGCTAGCATTTTTTGGTAGCAAGGAAGCGTACGATGGTGTGGTTCAACAGGACTTGTGGGGTATACTAGACACACTAGGTGTGAACGATGGAGTCACTAATCTTTTAAAGGATGTCTGTAAAGGTAACAAGGTAGTTATAAAGTGAAAAAACAGGTATCTAAGCCCACAGAGGTAAAACAAGGGCTTAGGCCGGGGTGTCCTTAGTCGACTTTGTTATTCATGATGTACCTACAAGAATTAGAGGCCAAATTAAAGGGAGATGGACTTGTCTTCAACCTCTCTTTTGTCAAACAATGAAAACTCATTTAACAGGCACCAGAAGCATTGATGTACGCACATGTTATAGTGCTAATGTCCGACAATGAGAAAGATTTGCAGAGATTATTATACATCTGCTGTAATGAGGGAGTTAAGTTTGATTTGAGGTTCAGTAAAGAAAAATCAGCAGTCATGATTTTAATCATAATTAAGGTAGTGGGCTTACTATCCAGAAGGTCATGCTAGAAAGAACGAATAAATACAAATATTTGGGCAAATGAATAAGCAATGGGATCGAGTACCTAAGGGAACACATAATATACGTAATGACTAAAGGAAAAGGGAATGCAGCGGTGATGAAAATAGGGCACTGTGGAGTTACAATAAGTATGATGTGGTGATAGGAATTTGGAAAGGTGTCATGGTTCTTGGCCTGATTTTCAACAATGCGGTCTTGTGCGTGAGATCAGAAGTTCAAGCAAGATTAGAAATTAAGCAACGAGGAATGAGTAGGCTTGCTCTAGGAGCTCACAGGAACACACCAATCAGAGAGTACAAGGTGACATGGGATTGACATCATTCGAGGGCAGAAAAGCTAGCAGCAAGATAAAATTTGAGAAGCGATTGAGAGAAATGGAGGAGGAGCGTTGGGCTAGGAAAGTATTCAGCTACTTGCACATGAAGAATGTCGATACAAAATGGAGGAAGCGATTCAGATAATTGACCGGTAAATACTTATGAAACAGCAGGGGGCCAAACTAAAAAGAATTATCGGCTAAGAAGAAGCAAGGAAGCTGAGACCGATATGTGGAGAATCGGCATGTTTAAGAAGTCGCACTAGAGATATATCGAGCTTTTCAGCAGGAAGTTGCCAATGAAGGTTCTATGATAATACTCGGGGTAGTTCTCTACTGTTTGAGGTGAGGATGGGAGTATTGCGAACCAAGACATATTGGGCCAAATACGAAGGGGTAGACAGGGTATACAGTGCGTGTGGAAAGGAGGAGGAAACGGCTGAAGACTTGATAATGTTCTGTGAAGGGCTTCACCTTATAGTTCAGGATAATGGCACAGAGTTTTTCAAAGCACTGGAGTTTAGGGACAAGGAGGGGCGAAATAGACATTATGTGGGTAGAATTAACTAGAAGGAGGTTATCTGGTTGGTGGCTAAAGTCAAGGCACGAGTGGAAATTAAACCCTTCACTGCAAAGTACCAGTCGTCAACCTCGCTATTTAAAGGGGGAAAAGATAAATCTAGTTTTGGGTTCACTAAATATTACGACTTCGTTGCGATAGCCACGGCCCGATCACAAGGGTACAGTCATATCAATTCATCCATCCATCCATATAGAAAAATATGCGAGATGGTGGCACTTGGAGAGTTCACTAGATGAGCGAACGGGCGGACGGATGAATAGACAAATGGACAGAAAGACGCAAGGGCAGACTGACAGACATCATACGAACAGACAGACGAACGGATGGATGAACAGACAAATGGACGGACCAATGGACAGACAGAATAACAGACGGATAGATAGACGGATGGGTGGACGAATGAATGGACGCGGCCACTGGACGAAAGTTTCATGGTCTACAGATAAAACCGTCCGAAGCTTCGCCTGCCTCATCATCATTCTCCCCATCGATATGCTGTGATTTTGTTTCTTCTGACACGCTGACCTCTCGCACGAAGCTGGTGCGTGTGCAGGGTTGGCACGTCCACTGCGGCTGGCTTCACTTGCTTAACGGGGTTGTCGGCGTTTTGCTTGGCTCGCGACTCCTGTAGTGCAGAGAGTAGTGTGCGTAGCACTGCAGCGGTGGCAATTTTTGTATTAATATGCAAATAATGTTGCGTTGCTACAACTGTGGACAGCTCAGACTTGAAAAACACATTTGGCGTTGCCTTGGCACGTATCTGCGTCAAAAATTCACATTAGACAGTATCGTAGTCATCAGTGAAATTCTTGTTCACCGTTCACACCTGCTGCAATTTATAGTGGGGCTTGTGCAACTCGTGTGGCACACCACCTCTGGATTATTGCACGATGGATCACAAGTTACCGATAACTTGAAAGCTTCTATTTGTTGGTTAGTAACAACTTCATTGGTAGTCCGGCGGAGCTTTCGCCGACCGGGCCTTGGGTTTCCCGCGTGGGTGCGTCAAGACCTTGCCTGACCGCCGCCTCGCGGGCCTTCTGGACGGCCGAGAGTTGGTCGCCAAGGCTGGGGCTGCACAAGACAGCAGCCCACCGCGGCGGAAAGGTATGGATTTAGCAAGCTTCTATTTAACAGAAAAAAGGCAGATCCCACGTACATTGGGGATCGATGATATGCGATGCACGAATGAGGAAGGTTGGTATGTCACTTTAAAATCAGCACAACGTTACGAGGCGAAGGTATATTGTGCCGTACATGGCTTCCAAATATTGATTATCATGTTTGGATATGTCACTTACATTCGTTGTCTATTCACGTCACCTGATACTAAATTTTGTATATGTTGAGCTAGCAAAACAGCCACGAGCGCGCTATGAGCGTAGCATGTAGTCATGTTTTACACGACACGCATATCATGATTATCATGCTTGGACCTGTTTTTTACAATCCTGCTCCATTTACGTCAAGTAATACCGAATTTGGCAGATGTGGACCTAGTGTAACGGCCACAAGAACGCTATGAACGTAAACCATGTATTCATGTTTTACATGAAACGCATATCATGATTATCATGTTTAGACGTGTCATATACCTTCGTAATTCATTGACGTCATGTAACACCGAATTTAGTACATGTGGAGCTAGCGAAACGGCCGCGAGAGCATCATGAAGAGCCCAATATACTGCGACGCATTGTTGACACGTGCGCACGCTGGTGGTGGTGGTGGTGAAACATTTAATAACCATTAAATGGTTACAGAGAGGTGATTGGGTTGGGGCCTTATTGGCCTCCTACCCTCACAGCACTAGGTGGAACCCCTATTCCGGGGCTCCATTGGCAAGCAACGCCGCCCGCGCCCGTTGAACCAGAGCCTCTTGGCCTTCAGGTCTTGACAGCCGAGCAGGGCCGCCTCCCAGTCCTCTCTCGTGGGATTGGGGTTGGGGGGGGGGATAGATGGATTAGACTGGCACGCCCAGACGATGTGAAAGGTGTCAGCCACCTCACCACAGAACTGGCACGTGCCATCAAAGAATGAATTGAAATGTTTTAGCACCGCCGGGCACAGTACAGTATTGATAAACAGTTTTAAAAGGAGGCGCTCGTCAGCGCGATGCAGTCCCTTACAAGTGTCTGGATAGCTCCGGTGCTCCTCCTTGTAGTAATTGGTAATATCTTTGAATGAAAGGGCCGAATTGTCTGATTACGAGTGGGCTTCCAAAGACAGAGAGATAGCCCGGGAAGAGAGTGCGCGGGCGGCCTGATCAGCCTGTTCGTTACCCCTGAGTCCTTGGTGACCGGGTGTCCAAACCAGATTTCGCGGAGTTGGATCAACGTATCGGCAGCTAGGTTCCAGTATGCGCTGAGCAAGCGGTGAGGCCCACCCTAGCTGATAGTTCCGACAGGCCCCTCGTGAGTCGGTGATGATATGTTAGGAAGAGGGATAGGTGAGAGCCAGAGCTATGGCAATCTCCTCCGCGTGTGTTGCGCTGTAGGCTTTGAAAGCGAGCCCGTTTACGGTGTTTGCGTTGTGTATGACTGCGGCCGTATACCACCCCCCATGGTGCGGCCCGGCAACGTCCACGTAGCACACGTGTTCCTCTTAACCAAAGCGTCGCTGCAACGCTTCCGCGCGCGCCTGGCGGCAACCACTGTGGTTTTCTTTGGACATGTTGCGGGGAAGGGGTCGGACCCGGAGGGCGCGTCTCCAAGGTTCTGGCACTCTCACCCTTTCCTCAATATAGTAATCGTGTTTGATGTGTATTCGGTCCAAGAGGCGGCGACCGGAATGAGTCTGTGCAAGGCGCGTGTATTGGTTAACGAGGTGAGCTTCTCGAAGTTCCCGGTAGGTATTCACCACGCCTAGGGCCAGAAGTCTCTGCTTGGACGTGGTTATAGGGAGGTCGAGAGCCCGCTTGATAACTTTACGGTGGATGACCTCGAGTTGATTATCCTCGTATTTGCGTAGGTGCAAGTAGGGAGTCGAGTAGAGTATTCTACTCGTTACGAAAGCATAGGCAAGCCACATTCATGTTACGGTGCTTCGTAATCCGCCCCGCTTGTTGGAGACCCGGCGGACCATACGGCCCACCTGGTCTCCCACCGTGCGAAGTTTGGCTATTGTGGTGTCGGCCTTGCGTTGGTGGTGTATGAAGAGGCCTAGGAAGCGGATCTCCTTGGCCTCACAGATCGGTCCCGAGGAAAGACTGATATGGAGCTGAGTTGTGTCCTGAGGGGAGGGACGTACGTGCACAAATTCTGACTTAGCCGGGGCACATTGGAGTCCGCAGTAGGTTGCGTAGTCGTCAACTACAGTCTCTGCTGCTTGCAGGCATGACTCCATGTGACCCAGGTTACCTTGCGTGGCCCAGATCGTGATATAATCCGCGTAAAGAGCGTGATGTATCCCTGGTAGAGAAGCCAATTTGGGGGGAAGATAAAGCATGGCTATAATAAATAGGAGGGGAGAGAGGACCGCGTCTTGAGGAGTTCACCTCGACCCGATGACGTAAGGCCCATGTTCCTCATCTTGTATGCGTATGTAGGCTTGACGGTCTGTAAGAAACTGTCTAACATAATTGAATGTTTATTACCACAGTTGGTCTTACTAAGGTGGTCAAGGATTACCTCATGCTTCAAGTTGTCGAATGCCCCTTTAAGATCCAAGGCCAGGACTACCTTGTCATTGTGGGGGCATTCAACAGGATCTAATATGTCATGGTGGAAGCTGTAGAAGTATATCCTGGGCTGACTTCTGAGGGCGGAATCCAAACATGGTGTCCGCAAAAGTGTGCTGTGTTTCTAGAAACTCGGAGAGTCTGTCGCGCACCAACGTTTCCATCAGCTTGCCGACACAAGACGTGAAGGAGATGGGGCCAAGATTCTCCACGTCAATAGGTTTCCCTGCCTTCGGGATGAAGGTCACGAGAGCTGATTTACATTCAAGAGGGAGAGTAGTTTCTCCGTCCCAAATGTTATTGATGTATTTGAGGAGCGTGGCGTAGGCTGCGTCCGTGAAGATTGGCCAACAGTTTGACCGATGGCCAACCTGGTCACGCCCTGGTGCAGTGCCACGCTTCATCTTGCGTAAGGCCGCCTGGAGGTCGTGGAGCTGAAACGGGGTGTCTAACTGCGTGTTCTTTTTGCCTGCGTAAGAGTATGCGGCCGTCCGGGGGTCCTTGGTGGTGCACAGATATCGGTCCCTGAGCGTGTTTGCCAGCTGTGTTGTCGTTCCTGTAAAGTTGTGCATGACCTTATTTAAGTGACGTTGAGTTTCCGTGCGTGTTTGTGTTGGATCGATGAGAGTGCGAAACAGGCGCCACGTGTTGCGATCAGACATCTGGCGTGCAGCCGTGTTGCACCTGTCCACCCAGTTAGTGTCGGCTAGCTGAGCAGCATATTCCGCAGCTTGCTCCGTGAGTTCTAGGTTGCGTTTCTTGAGGCGTCTGTTATGTTTCTGTTTTTTCCATCGTTTGGTGAGGCTGCGGTGGGCCTGACAAAGATGGAGGAGGTGATTGTCCACGTCCGTTTGAGTTTCTGTCAGCTGTATCAGCCGCTCGTGTTGTTTCAGTGTAGACGTCAGTGATTTAGACCAAGTGTCGTATCCCGACTGGAGAGGGTCTACAATAGGTAGAGTGGTGCGGAAAGTTGTTCAGTCTGGGATATGAGCTTGTGTAAGTGGGCGTTTTAAGGGACGCATGTACACGGTTGTGTTTAATACACAATGATCACTACCAAGAGTGTGTGTTCAGCCAGTCGGCATGGCGTATGTTGCGTGTAATTGTGAGGTCCGGGCCAGTATCTCGTTGAACAGAGTTGCCTACACGTGTTCGGCTGGCGGGATCAGTGTGGAGGGTGAGTCCAAGTGTAGAAAGAAGTTCCGCAAGCTTCCTTCCACGCGTGTCTTCTCGTGGGTAACCCCATAACCTGCTTGGGGCATTGATGTCGCCGACGATCAGGAGGGGGTCCCTTCCTGCTACCTGCATAGCTTGTGTGAAAGTTGCGCTGAAAGTGACGTTCTTAAGCTTTGGGGGACAGTAAATGTTTAAAATATCAACAGGTAGGTCATATCGCCTTATAGGCAGAATTGACACCATCGTGTATGGGAAAGGCGGTGTTGTGGGGAGCGTGACTTCCTTGGGGGTATATTGCTTTTCAACAAGTATACATGTCTCCGGGTTGCGTTGTAATGTAGTGTAATTAGTCAGTTTGACGTTTGTGCCGGGTTCCTGAAAGGCAACCACGGCAACTAGGAACTCAAAGGTCTCAAGATAGAGGCGGAAATGAGCCCACTTCTTGTGGTTCTTGAGACCTCTGCAGTTCCACTGTGTTAGTAACAACGGCTGAGTTGCTCTGGCTCGCAACCTAGGGTTGGGGGCCATGTTCAGAGATGAAGGGTGGAGTTGTGTTCTTAAGATTACTCAGTTCAGTAGCACCCTGTGCTGACGTGCTGGTGTCTTCAGAAAAGTCAGACTCATCTGGAGTCACTCTGTTAAATTTTGAGGGGCGATTAACGTCCCTAATGGGCTCTACGCGCTCAAGGACGCGTGGATTGTCTTGTATTCACTTTTGGATAATGTGAGTTACTGTTTGTGTCACCTGTGCGATGACAGTCTCCATATGACGCGCGATGGTGTCGTTGATAATTTTGGGGAGGTCGGCCAATTGTGTTTCTATTGCATTCACCTGGATCTCCAGGGCCGCGACGCGACTCTCTACAGTAGTAGGAATCTCCCTGTCTGTTATATTTTCCTCTTCGTCGCTTAACGAGGGCTGAGTAGTGAGATTTGTTCTGAGCGAGTCAAGTTCGCTGGCTAGTTTTTCATTCTGAGATCGCAAAAGGGCGAGCTCATGCCTGAGTTTTTGTGTTTCGGTAGTGCTTGTGGCAGAAGAAGGTGGAGAGGAGAGAGAGGAGGGAGAGGAGGCAACCTCTACCCAACTGCCTACCTTGGGTTGGTTGCGTGCAGCGTTGCCAGATGGAGCGCCGAAAGCTGGAGATTCCGCCACGCCAGGTGGTAGTGTTGCCGTTGCTGCTTTGCCAGGAATCGGCGCTTTGCCAGTTGACCAGCGCTTTGGTTTTGTTGGGGTCCCCGATATCCTGGACCCTGGTTGCTGAAGCCTGATGAATTTTTCAGTGCATTCGCGGGAGCTGGTGAGGTGCGGACCCCCGCAAACTATGCACGTTGGGTTGCATTCGGGGGGGGGGGGGCATCCCCTCAGGACCAGCGCCCACGTTTTGGCCACAAAGGCTGCATATTTCGTTTGGGACAGATATCCGCCCGGTGCCCCAGTGCACCACAGCGGTAGCACGCTGGCACTGTCTTCTTGTACTCCCTGACGGGAGTCAGTTCTGCGTTATAGTGGACGAAACGCGGAACGTTCCTTTCCGCGAAAGTCAGCACAGCTACGTTGGAGTTCCCCAGCTTGCGCGCATAGACTAGTTCACCGCCACACCACTGCACACTATCTTTCAGGGACGCACTGGTTTTGAGGTTGTGCACAGAAATCACGCCGCGACACACATCACCGGTGAGCTTGAGGTGACCGCGAAGCGGCAGCGGTCCTTTGCTGGTGTTGATTTGAAAGTCCGACCAGCAGTTTCTGAACCACCTCGTTACTCTGCGTGCCACAGATGATGATGTTTTGCTCCCAATTTGGGAGAAATGGTGATGTCATTCATGTGCTGCCTTCCGATGAGTTGGGAAATGGCAGCGCCGAGCTCACCTTGTTGAAACGCTGCCTTGAGGGCTACTGTGATGCGTGGCTTGAGCACGATCACGTAGTCGCCAGGATTCATCCTGACCGTTGGTTTCGGCGTCCACTTGGAGACTGGTGAAGTCTTTTGTGGAGCTTTAGGAGACGGAGCGCGAGCGTCTCCAGTGGTTGGATTGTTGAGAGGAGTTTTCAGTGCAGACGCTCCTTCCGCGTTTTTTCGGCGGCGACGCCGACCCTCGACGAGTTGAAAAATGTCGGCTTGCTCCACCGAAATGGCGGATGGGCCGTCGTGTGATGGGTTTGTCGGGTTATATGACCACGACAGAGTCGTAGGGTCGTAGCCACGTTATTCAGGCAGCGCCATGTTGAGGAGTTGACCGAGCGGCGTCTCCGCATCCAGCAGCGGCGGAGCCGCAGCCGTGAGGCTTAGCTCGTTCGCTACGTTTTGATGCAAAGTTGCTCGAAGTGGCCGAAAATTGGGCGTACCTGGGTAAGATCGGTGTCTCCAGAATCTTGCTGACTTTGTAGATGCAGTCGCACAAGTTTTAGAGCAGCCACATTGAAAAGAGCACGGTTCCTGCCGAAAATGGACGGAGCCGATGAGCGTCGCATCCGATCACTTCGCGAAGCACCCGCGTCTCCTGCGCACGCTGGAAGCAGTGACGCTACGCTAGCAAAACGCGAGCAATCTATCGTCTGACGCCAGGTGCGACCGGCGCGACTAGCGTTCGTCGGTGTGGCCCGGAGGCAACCAGCGCGAAATGTGACATGCTGCATTTTGCGCCGGCAACGTTACCCAGACAGCACTACTGCATCTGCCTTGCTTCGTGACAGAGGGACGTCGGGCGTGCTCAAACGTTCATGCGTCAATGCATGGCATCGCCGGCGCGGTTCCGAAAACAAACGCCGGCGTCACGTCGATGTGCATTGGAGCCTTGAATGTTTCATGTAGTTATCTTCTCACATGACACGCATCTCGTGATAATCATGTTTGCCCCAATCACATACTTTCGTCATTCTTTCCCGTGATGTAATACCAAATTTGACATATGTTAGCTAGGGAAACGGCCGCGAGCGCATCATTAGTTTGGCATGCAGTCATATTGTAACATGACAAGCATGTCACAATTATCATGTTTGGACGTGTCATTAACCCATGTCGTCCATTCACGTCAAGCAATAGCGAATTTTGTACATGTGAAGCTATAGATAGTGAAATGGCCGTGAGCGCATCATGAGCATGGCATGTTGCCATGTTGTTACATGCCACGCGCCTAATGATCATCATGTTTGCACCAGTCACATACCTTCGCCACTCATTCACGTACCGTAATACCAAATTTGGTAGATGCGAAGTCAGCGAAACGGCCGCGAGAGCATCGTGATTGTGGCATGCAGTCATGTTGTTATTTGACACGCATGTCATAATTTTTATTGTCGCTTGTGTTCGCTATGTAGTCATGTCATACCATACCTATTTTCCAACATGACATGTGAGCGAAACCACAACGTCAGCAGCAAGACCATGCGATGTAAATCATGACTTTCATGACATACATGTAATGATTTTCATGTTATGACATGAGAAATTTATTTTATTGGGAAGGTGCAAGCGTTTGCCTTTCAGGCTAATCCAGGTCATGTTATGGCAAGTCACTTATGCTCGTCATACAGTAATGTTGTACCTTACCAAAAGCCCACTGCAGGAGCTTGTGAACAGGCCTGAAATTATCTAGACGTCATTGGCTTAGTCCCTTATTATTTTCATTATATTACAGCGTATCACGGGGTCGTGACATGGACGATAGGGGCCGACAGGATGTGGCGTTGAAACTGTTTTTTTCGGTTGAACTTGCGAAATGGGAAGAAAAGACTACAGCAATACACTGGCACTGATAGCAGTGAACAGAGCGTCGGTCGTCGATCAACTGACAAGCGGCGAAGTGCGTCCGCAGTCATACATGTGTCACCGAATATTTCAGCCTTAGGAACTGGTCATCACGCAAGCTCTGAAATAATTTCGAGTTTTCGCGTCTTGCGCACAATATTAACAAAACGTTCTATAATGATCACGAACATTCCTGAACGAAGAAGCGCAGTTGGTGCTGAGCAATCCTGGCTTAGCCATTGTGGGCGGAAACCGAATCAAACAAAACTGAAAACAAAAAAAAACGTGCGTGGCAAGAGGAAGCTGTATTTAGATCACAAGGAAAGCTGATTAGGTCGCCTAATACATTTGTAATACCTATGTTACACAGGCAAGCTGAGCGTGGTTACGACCAACCATGGTTAGCCGCGTTTAACCTCGGTTAGCACCAACCACGCTTCGCTGATTTTCACACATCTACTAGAGAGCTGGAAACACATCCCGCGTTTCTCAGGACCAATGCCTCCTATTAGGGAGTTTTAGAATAACGTTTGCAGGTGTTGCGGGCGTTGCTTTTGTCGTAGGCACCATATTAATTTTAGAATAGCGTGTGCTCCCTCTAGACAAAATTCTAGAGACGTTCGCCCCGACCACGAACCCAAATGCACTAAAGCTACACACAGCACTTTGCAGGCCGCATGCGGGCTGCACACGCCACCCGCTGTTTCGGATTTTCTGCGGGCGGGCCGCGCAAGCAAACCGCGGCTCGCGTTACGACGCATGCACAGCGGAACTAACCGCACCGCAAGAGCTAGCGATGCGCTATTCTAAAACCCTCTATTGTCACGACAGAAAAACGCCACGAGCGCTCGCGGCATACACTCATCGGGGGTGGGCTCCGCCACTTTAACGCGATAACGTTAGAGAGCTTGTGTCGCAGAAATTCCGCCTTCGGCATCGGCATCGTTAGTTATGAGCGAAAAATCGAGAAAGAAGCAGCAAATTAAATAAAAAATAACATTTTTGGTCCCATTGAGGATCGAACGTCGGCCGTTCGCGTGGCAAGCAGGTGTCGAACCACAAATACACGATTTTACTTGCAGCTGCTTCAGAAAAAAAACACTACATAAACGCCATCTAATGGAAGAAGTCTCTTTAACTAATTCTGTTCGACAAGTGTCACGACGAAAACGAGCCTATTCAGCGATTTGTAGGCGCATTTGGAAGGCCATCGAACTATACGTCAAAAAAGGCTGGAATTTTGTGGCTATCGCCGCTAAAACCACACAGGAACTTTCTAACAGCTCTAAGAGTGGACAAATATGTCCATCCTGAGGAAAAATATCATGCCTTTTCAGAGACGTTGATCAAGCAAACAGCAAACGCTAGATAATGCGCTGCCATCAGTGACGCATTGTGAGACTCATTATGCCTACCATATGGCGGGTGCGTGTCGTGTATCTTGGAGGCTATGCGACTCTTACTTTAGATCAAAAAGCTGTATATATCTTTCGCGTGCGCGCGTGCGTGTGTGTATGTCCGTGTGCCATCTGCGAGACATTGCGAACAACGTGTCTCGACTACAGCAGAGCGCCATTCTAGCAGACTCTTCTACACTGCACAATCTTACTCATCACTGAATGCATGCCTGTGGGACAGTCATGTCGAGTAGTGTCCCACAACTAACGAGCCATGATGCTTTATGTTGTATGTAGTTATAAAAGCAGGCCCGTGGCATGTTGCGTGCTTCGCGGCCACAGCGTGGGGAGTCGTCAGCATCGAAGCGACGATAGCTCACATGGCCGCGTAGGTGAATCAAAGCGAACAAAGCCTTTTTATGGCAATTTTATTTGTAAGACTTTGGCATGGTAAGGATAAAAACCGTTGCTCATTTAATTTCAGGCATTCAGAAGCATGCAAAGTGCGAAAACGTAGAAATTTTGAAAGTGACGCAGTTTAGATCACAGTGTGGACCAGGAAACAAACAGTCTCGCCGCACTGATCGTGATAGGCACGCAATTATGTTGATACCAATTACAGAAAGTTTACCGAATACTGTCAACGAGCTCTTGCGAAATCTTGAGCTACACAAGTGCAGGGACGTAAGCGGTATGTCTTTACTTACTGCAGCGAAGGTTTCGTGCAGTGCGATGGATATATCATCCAGCGCTGGCCAGCTTATACATGTGCTCCGGGCACCTGCGTTGGGGCTATGCGTAGTCCATATACCTTGTTTGCACATGAATGCTGATGCATGAATATTTTTCATTGCTGTACGTGCTAAAAGGTTACTTACGTGGCCTTTATTTTGAGTAAACATCAATCGATTGGCTTGCAATAAAATAATTTATTGTTGCAAGCATGTGTGACCAGCGTTGTCATTTTGCTCAGCCCGTATGCGGCATCATAACTTACTAAAGTAAGTATGAAAAATAATTATGAGCTTATGTTGCGCAGTTTACTGCAATGTACTATGTGGAAAAGATAAAAATTGAGAAAGGACCCTGCTACAACAAGCGGGATTCAGCCATGACGCAGAAGCAGACGATGACGATGTCGTCTGCTATGCGGAAGGCCAGCCGCCATATCAAAACACCCTGGTGCTTTTGAAACCTATTTAATATTATACGCAATTTAAAATATACAAACAATATTCTTAGTTATATTTCGTTCAAAACGTTATATATGTATAGAAGATAACAAAATTTTTCTCACTTTTTAGTAAAATAGTCATTTTTCAATCTTTTTACGATTCCCTACAAAACCCAGACGGCGCTACCATCGCTTCCAAAGTGCTGTCCAAATTGGCTCTATCGACACGCCACTACACTAATAAAAGTACTATTAAATAGATGGAAAACCTGTACCATTACTATAAACACGTCGCGCCTGCGCGTGCGCATCTGTGTGTGTGTGTGTGTGCGTGTGTGTGTGTGCGTGCGTGCGTGCGTGTATGTGTGTGTGTGTGTGTGCGTGCGTGCGTGCGTGCGTGCGTGTGTGTGTGTGTGTGTGTGTGTGTGTGTGTGTGTGTGTGTAACCAAACTAATTATTAAGTATGCACTTAGCGGTTTGGGGGCGCACTTGGGGCTGGATGCAGCTATCACGTTTAACTTCTAAAGGGAAAGCATAGGGGTCCCCCGATTCCTCTCGGTTATCTGCCTAAGTGAGGTTACCAAGCTGGGTTTCTTAAAACCGTAGTTAGTGGCATAACTGTGGTAACATAACTGTGGTTAGAGTAACCGCTGTTTAGGTTGCCTGTGTAACATGGGTATTACAGAGGCAAAGCAAGCGCGGTTACGACCAACCACGGTTAAACGCGTTGAAACGTGGTTAGAGCCAACCACAGTTTGCCGATGTTACACAGTGCGAAAGCATCCTCGGTTGACGTGGCTACCGCTATCTGGTGTAGAACAAACTAACTTACACACTAGTAGCCGAGGGCCACTTCCTTGCGTATATATATGTCTCGAATACATTCAGCAGCAACCAGGGGGAAATGTTGTATATGCCACAAAGTATAATCAAGTACTCACCGGTGCTTCTTGTTCTGATTTTCTATCTTCATCCGGACTTGCTTTGGGGCTGACCGTTCTTCGCAGGGGAAGTTCGGTGTTAAACTCGGCTGTGATTTCCGCGTACACCTTTGCATTGGGTGACGTGCTCCCTAGATCACGCAAATGATTTTCCCACAACCTTATTAGGCTTCCCGGGATTCGTGCCGTCCAGTTTGTCCGTTTTTGACGCGGGCTCGCCGGCATGCCCTCATCGGCGGTGGAAGCCGCCATTTTCTCGGTTGTCTGCGTAACCGAGTTTGCAAAGCACGGTTTCTTAAAACCATGGTTAGCGGCATTAATCGTGGTTACGTGTGTCGTATAGCATCTGCGAACCATGGTTAGCGTAATTATGGTTTAGGCTGCTTGTGTGACAAGGGTATTAGTTATACGCCCCTGTCAACGCTGGTGTCTGTAACAGCTACGCTATCGCGAGACATAAAAAATTGTACTTAAAAAACTGCAATATAATGAATGGAATTTAAACGCAGAACCTCTGCGTGGCCCAGTATCTCCCCCCCCCCCCAAAAAAAATGCTGCGTTTCTTCAAGCTCCTTTCATAACACAAGCTATACCAGACAAGGAAACGATGTTAATCATATAACACAGTATCGTAGGAATGTAAACAAACCAGCCGTCCCACAATGCAAATTATTCACCGTCATCAGCCACAGAACAAACAAAGTGCGCATGATGTCTTTAATGTGTAGAGCGGGCACCTCGCTTATCCGCAGAATAATGAACGGTAGCATATTAGGTGCTTCCCTGCTTCCTGAAACCTGTGTTGGTTCATGGTGTAGTGGGTAGCGTACATACGTGCTTGTATTAGTTCCTCTGAAATTATCAGCCCCGTCATGGTGGTCTAGTGGCAAAGGTACTTGGCTGCTGACCCGCAGATCGCAGGATCAAATCCCGGCTGTGGCGGCTGCATTTCCGATGGAGGCGTAAATGTTGTAAGCCCGTGTACTCAGATTTGGGTGCACAATAAAGAACCCTAGGTGGTCGAAATTTTCGGAGACCTCCACTACGGCGTCTCTCATAATCATATGGTGGCTTTGGGACGTTCAATCAAATCAAATCAACTTCGAAATTATCAACAAAAGGCTCTGAAAAGGACGCTGTTCCAGCTTTTGCTGTTACTGTGCTGCGTAACAGCAAAAATTCTTTTCACATATTCAAAGATAGCTGCCCTAATAGAGTTCCTTCCACCTTTTCATCGAAGGGATTCAGAATTCAAAAAGAATGTGCCACGCGACTACATGCTAACGCGCTTCGAATTCTGCTCAAATGCGAGCGTAATGAAACATCAAAGGGTGCTGCGCGCACTCGCAATGCGCGCAGTTGACTGCGACCTGCGGGAAGTGAGGGTAGGAGGATTCCGTTTTAACGAGATTGTATGCTTCTCATCATTAATGTGGCTGACACGTGGACGCTGGATTTGAAAGCGGACGCTTGATTTGTAGCAGGGCCAGTTTTCTTTTTTTCCTGCAATAGAGAAACGATGTAGAGGAACGTTGTTGAGAGCGCGTTGAAGAACGCTCGAACCTTACGCCCAGTGGCAATTTCTGGCGGGCAGTTTTTTAGTCAGTGCTCTCGTTTTAAAACCTGTTTACACTGTTCCGTATAACAGCGAACACCATGGCGAGATTAACTGTAGAGTTATGGGCTGTCCAATGAACCGGCCTTGCGGTGGAGAGGCTCGGACTTTCTCTACCGGCATGGGGGTGGCCCGCTGCTCTCTCACATTAGCCCTAAAGGACAACAAT
Organism: Rhipicephalus annulatus; assembly: GCA_013436015.1. Classification (NCBI taxonomy): domain Eukaryota; kingdom Metazoa; phylum Arthropoda; class Arachnida; order Ixodida; family Ixodidae; genus Rhipicephalus; species Rhipicephalus annulatus. The sequence continues at coordinate 27,353 of WOVY01014813.1, forward strand.
AAGATTTTTCATCCATCCATCGTGGGTTACCTGAACACTCACAGTACCTCGCATGAGCACGTGAAGCAACTATGTCGTAATGATAGATTTAGATGTAGGGTCGATCATCCATTTAGATTTAGATTTAGGGTCGATCATCCAGCCTCCTTAAGGCACACTGGAGAGTCCGGTGATCTTCTTCAAAGTCTGGATAATGGCACAGGACTTGTTCGAGAGTTCCTACACAATGTCACTTATCACAGTTGGAAAAGTCAGTCATACCAATGCGATGACTTAGAGAATTGGTGAATGCAACGCCGACCCACAGCCGATACAGCATTGTAGCGATCCGTCGCGAAGTCTTTGATGGAAGCTGTAATTGAACTAATGAAGCGAGGTCCTGTGGGTGTCGAGTGAGGTCATGTGGAAGATTCCGATGCATGAGTGTGGTATTATGTAGGATGCGGCGAAGTTCTTTTGCGGCATCATCCTTTTACAGGGGTATGGCAGTGTGGGCGTTCCGTCGTGGGCACAACGGGCAGCGTTGTCGGGCAGGTGGTTACCATCAATCCTACAGGGACCAGGCAGCCATTGAAAAATTATGTCATGTCCTTTGTTAGTAGCGCGATGACAGATTTCATTGGTTTGAGATACCATCAGATGCTAGTTCCCGCGTCGTAGACTTCGCATACAATGAAGGGCCGCGTTGGAGTCGCAGAAGATAGCCCATTTAGCAGTTTAGCAGAAGATTCTTGCATAACAAATCTAATTGCGGCTAGAAGGGCGGCGAGCTCGGAGCCCGCAGATGTTTTGACGTGTGAAGTCTTAAACTTGACGGTGATTGACTGAGATGGAATCACAAAAGCGCCCATTGAACTTACCGAGACTGAACCGCCCGAACCGCCGAGACTGAACCGCCCGGTTTTCATTAGTATATGCAAAAGGTCCAATCAGATCTGCTTGGGGGCTGCTGATGACAGGCTAGCATTTTTGGTTATCCCCGGAACAAGATGTACAGGAGGTCTTTGCAGGCACCATTCTGGACAAAGCGGTATGGTTGCGGGTGAAAATCTCCAGGAGATGAAATGCTGGTTAGCCACCACCACTCTGGAGAACTGTGCCTTCGGTCTTTCCGGTGGCAGGCTAGCACAGTAGTAGTTAAGCAGTCTGGGTAGATGGCGAATGAGCGCCCGCAGTGTGCCGACAGTTATATAGGTCTTAATCGGGTGGTCTTTGTCAATGACAATAGTCGCGACTGTGTTAGCACACCTAGGCGATCCCAAGCATGTACGAAGAACTTTGCCTCGAATGCTTTGCAGGAGCCGGATGTTCGTTTTTCCAGCATTTGAAAGCACGGGTGTGCTATAACGAGACCACCCCAAGAAGAGTTCAAGAATACCCCAAGAAATGTACAGTTCAAGCATGGCTGACCAGGAAGTTCCAGTGAGAAATTTCATGAAATGGGCAATAGAGCTGAGCGTCTTCTTCAAGTGCGCGATGTGAGCACTCCATAAAAGATCTCTGTCAACAATATAGCCCAGCAATCTATGACATCTTGTATACAAAATTTTGATATTCTTGATGAAAACGGGTTACCAGAACATCGCCATGCGTGCGAAAGGAACTAAGGCGCATTTCTCGGAGGAAATTCTTAGCCCTCGAGCACGGAGATACTTCGACGTTGTTGTCGCTGTTTTTTGGAGCCTTGACCATACCCGGGGTCGAGTCACTGCCCAAGCCCAGATGCAGGTATCTTCGGCTTACACAGAAAGACTGACTGGTCGAGTCAGAACTCGGGCGAATCCAATTATCGTGAGTTTAGACAAAGTAGGGCTGAGAACCCCACCCGGTGGGACACTACGAGAGGTGTAATAGTCTATAGTGTGGCTTTCTGCAGTGTGCGTGAAAAATGATCTCTTCAATAAGTAGCTCCGAATCCATATAAACATTCTCCACTGATTTCATCATTTTTCAAGGCTTCGAGAATGGCGTCATGCATTACGTTGTCGTAAGCCCCTTTCACGTCGAGGAACATAGCAACGGATATGCGCTTGAGGGATTTCTGCTATTGCACAGAGGTCACAATGTCGATGACATTGTCGATAGAAGAGCGGCTTCGTCGAAGACCAGTCATAGCCTCTGGATATAAACTGTAGCGCTCTAAGTACCACTCGAGGCGTATAAGGACCATTCTTTCCATTACTTTTCCCACGCAGCTAGACAGCGCAATAAGTCGGTATGATGCGACATCAGGCGGCGAGTTTCCAGGTTTGAGGATCGGTACCAAGCGGCTGGATTTCCACCCACCAGGAATTACGCCATCAGTCCATAACTGGTTGTAACATTCTAGTAGCAGGTCCCGGCTTCTCCCCCATGATGGCAGAACGCAGCCTACGTGATGCCATCCGGTCCAGGCGACGATAAACGCCTCCACGTAGCTAGGGCCGCGTGCAATTCCTCGAGTGAGAAAAGCACATTTAATTCGGGGACACGTGCTACAGGACCATTGCCGAGAATCTCACCACTCATGGTGACCACATCACCCGCAATCCTCACGCAGAAATCTTCGGCAATGTCAACTTGCAGGCGGCCTTGTTGGAGAGCCAGTGTGCTGAATGAATTTAGTTGTTGTGGAATAGACCCAAGGCCACGTACCGTTCGCCATATAAGGGATATCGGTTTGCGAGGATCCAGCGATTCACAAAACTTCCTCTACCGTTGGCCCTCTAGCTTGTCCATTCGACGTTGAATTTTTATTGTAAGCGTCCAGCATTTCTGAGGTAATGAATTCAATTAGGGCGCCTGTACCTCCTCTAAGCCTGCCTCCGAATCATTCGTAATCGCTTAAGTTCCACATCAAACTCTGTGCGCTTTGATGTGGGCGTAATGGTGCTTTTAACCGCTTCAGTTTTATTTCCGATTTCCTTCTCCAGGCTACACGTGACACCTTCGCATGCCTCATGCACCTTAAAACATTGACCAACTAATGTTTCTGTAAACTGATGAAGAGGTATTTGCGAGACCTGTGACCTTCCAGTACATTGGAATGTGGTGACTGCCGTGAGTCTTAATATTGGGGAACCATAGCACTTCTTGAGTAAGTTGCCGTGACACCAGTGGCAAATCCAAACAACTGCTGTAACTAAAACCACGTATATACGTTGTACTACCATGATTCATAATGTGAAACGAAAGAGCAAGTTTCCGGCCCCTAGAAGCAATTTTGGTGCTTTTTACATTTTTAGGCATTGGCGATGGCTGGCGCTTCAGCGGACACAGCGTGTCGTTTTTGATGTACCGCATGAAAATAAAAAAACAAGAAGTGCCAAACTTTGAGAGCAAGTGTGCCAAGACAGTGGTCCGCAGCCACCAATTCGTTTTCTTTACTTTTCTCTTCATACGCTACGAATGAGTTCCACCGTAGATATGTGGCATGGCTTGAACGACCTACCACCTTATTGCCGGGCCACGTATTTTTTTGCTGGAATCATATAGTCCTGAGCTCTGCTAATGAAAGGTTACAACTGAGGTCACTCAGTGGCCGACTTGGAATTTTGCTCCCGTAGCGTTCTTCAGCCAATGCTGTTTCGAAAAGAAGTTCTACTAAGGAAGTCGTTGGAATTTTTATATTAGTCCGTAATGGTGGTACAGTGGTTAGAGTGCTCAGCTGCTGACATACAAACCATGGTTTCGATCACGGCCACGCAAATCGCAACTAAGAGGAGCCGGAATGCCAGAAGGCTCGTGCACTGTGCGTTATCAGCGCACTTAGAGGATGCCAGATGGTCGAGATTTCTGGAGCCCACTTCTGCTGCGTGCCTCGTAACGACACCAAGGCTTGGTGCGTTACACAGCAGGTGTAATTATTATAATTACTATTATTATATTATTATTATTATTATTCCTGGCAAGTCAAGGTGACGAGATTAGGAGTGGGTCGTGATATGGCTTGAGACGACTCACGTGGACAGTCTCACGACCAAGGCATCGCCTATCTGTAGGTGGCGTGACCGGCTCGATCACGTATGTGACAGGAGATCGACGTTCGACGACGCGATAAGGACCGTGAAACTTGGGGGCAAACTTAGCGGACAGACCTGGGGAATGGAAGGGCAGTCGGAGCCAGACAAGCGAGCCCACGGCAGAAGTCTCGACTTGCTGGTCGCGGTCGTGGCGGTCTTTTTCGAATGCTTGCTTGTCCGAGGTGAATGATCGGTCCAACTGACGACACTCTTCAGCGTGGTGCAAAATTTCACAAAGAGAGCTGAACTCTGAGACGTCGGGACGATACGGCAAAATGATGTCAAGGGTGGAGAATGTCTCACGCCCATATAGAAGAAAGAAAGGCGAGAAGCCTGTGGTTGACTGCGTCGCGGTGTTGTACGCATAGGTCACAAATGGGAGAATGACATCCCAGTTTGATTGGTCGGAATCGACATACATGGCGAGCATGTCTCCTAGCGTTCGGTTCAAGCGCTCAGTTAGGCCGCTGGTCTTCGGGTGGTAGGCTGTAGAGGTGCGGTGCACCGTGTGGCATGCCTGAAGGAGTTGTTGTACAACTTCGGATAAAAAGACACGCCCTCGATCACTCAGTAGTTCACGTGGTGCCCCGTGACGCCGTACGAAGCGTCGCAAAACGAAATTGGCTACGTCACGCGCACCAGCCGTAGGTAGTGGAGCTGTTTCAGCATATTCATCAGATGGTCGACGGCGACAATGATCCATCGATTTCCAGTGGCAGTGTAAAAAAGGGGACCATATAGATCGATACCAACGCGGTTGAAAGGGCGTGCCGGACACGGTAGAGGCTGTAATAATCCGGGTGAATGGGCAGCTGCCTTTCGTCGTTGGCCTAATGAACAAGACCGAATGTATTTTCGTACAAAAGTGTACATACCACGCCAGTAGTAACGCTGGCGGATCCGCTGATATGTTTCTAACACACCAGCGTGAGCATGTTGTGAGTCGGCATGAAAATACGCACAGACATCAGCTCGCATGTGGCGTAGTATAACCAAGAGCCATTTAGGACCATCCGCGTGGTAGTTTCTGCGGTGTAGTTGCGCGTGCCGTATCGCGAAATGTGTGGCTTGGCGGTGAAGAGCGCGTGGGTACGCAGACGTTGAAGAGTAGGAAAGAATGTTAAGGAGAGATGTTATCCATGGGTCTTTCCGCTGTTCAGACGACATGCTTGTGACGGAAATGGGAGCGATGGAGAATTTGGTGTCCGAATGCAGGTCTGCGGTGGATCTCACTGGTGATCGTGAGAGGGCGTCCGCATCAGAATGTTTTCTTCCTGAGCGGTAGACGAGACGAATGTCGAATTCTTGTAGTCGAAGAGCCCAACGTCCAAGGCGACCTGAAGGATCTTTTAGCGACGCCAACCAACAAAGTGCGTGGTGATCGGTCACAACGTCGAAACTCTGTCCGTACAGGTAAGGACGAAACTTGCTTAACGCCCGAGGCATTCTTTTTCAGTTACGAAGTAGTTCATCTCCGTTTTCGTGAGTGCGCGGCTTGCGTATGCGACGACGTACTCTGAAATACCGGGCTTTCGTTGCGCGAGTACTGCTCCGAGACCAACGCCACTGGCATCTGTGTGCACTTCAGTGGGGGCACGTGGGTCGTAATGGCGTAGAATCGGTGGGGACGTAAATAGGCGGCGCAGTGTAAGGAAAGCTTCGTCGCATGCTGGGGTCCAGTTAGAAAGATTAGCTGGACCGTTCAGTAGTTGTGTAAGTGGGGCTATTATTGTTGCAAAGTTGTGGACGAAACGACGAAAATACGAGCACAAGCCGATGAAGCTCCTAAGTTCTTTGAGTGAAGTCGGCTTCGAAAAGTCGGCTACGGCTCGAAGTTTGTCTGGGTCAGGGCAAATTCCATCCTTTGACACAACGTGACCAAGTATAGTAAGTTGGCGAGCCCCAAAGCGGCACTTCTTTAGGTTAAGCTGGAGGTTTGCCTTGGTAAGACACTGAAGATTGGTGCGCAGACGGTCGACGTGGGTAGGGAAATCACGAGAAAATACGATAACATCATCGAGGTAACATAGGCATATCTGCCAATTAAAGCCCCGTAAAATGCTGTCCATCATTCGCTCAAACGTCGCAGGTGCATTGCACAGACCGAATGGCATAACCATGAATTCGTATAGGCCATCCAGAGTAACGAACGCTGTTTGGGACGGTCACACTCTGCCATCGGAACCTGCCAGTAACCTGAACGTAAGTCCAGCGAAGAAAAGAATTCGGCACCTTGTAGGCAATCGATAGCGTCGTCGATGCGGGGAAGAGGGTATACATCTTTCCGTGTAATTTTGTTCAGTCGCCGGTAGTCGACACAAAATCTAATCGAACCGTCTTTTTTCTTCACTAGCACAACAGGTGAAGACCAGGGGCTAGAAGATGGTTTGATGACACCGCGCTGAAGCATATCGTCCACGTGCTCTGCAATTACACTTCATTCCATGGGTGATACGCGGTAGGGGCGTTGTCGCAAAGGAGGGTGCGTTCCAGTGTAGATTGTATGAGCAGCGGTGTTAGTTTGACTCAGTGCCTTTTGAGGAAGGTCAAATGAATCTCGGAATTCATGCAGAAGGGTTATTAGCTGGTCCCGTTGATCCGGAGGAAGCTTGCTGTCGATGGAACGATTGAAGATATCCGAGGAGTAGTCATCCCGCGTAAAAAGATGAGTAACGGCGTTCAGTTGAAGGTGCTGGTCAGAGTCGTGGGACTCAATAGGCACAATAACGTTGTCATCAACAGGATGAACATAGCCGAGTGTTTCACGAGCTCTTAAGGTGAAAGGGCATGAGCTAGGATAGCAAACGACAATTCCGGAAGTATCCTGGTGAGGTGTCAGAACGGCGTATGGCAGAGACGTACCGTGGCGGCGACTGAAAACGTCAGATGGGGAGAACACAACGGTAGAGCCGGATATTTCAGTGCGATTGACGGGGACAACGATGACACTAAGAGGAGGGACATCAACGTCGGAAGCAACAAGATGCTTGCCCAGGTGAGTGCGCTCATTGTCGGTAGATGGCGCATCTGAAAACACTGATAATTCCACCTGCGCACGAGCGCAGTCAATTACGGCGTGGTGGCGTGACAAAAAATCCCATCCAAGTATCACGTCGTGGGCACAAGTGGTCAACACGAGAAACTCGATGTTGTACAGGACGTCCTGAATCGTTACTCTCGCCGTACATGCTCCGACTGGTCGAATTGGTTGCGCACTCGCGGTTTCAGCAAAACGTCGGAAGGCGGCGTCGTTACTTTTCGTATCGAACGGCAGAGTTTCTGACTCATCACAGATACGGCGGCACCCGTATCAAAACAAACACTTCCAGAACGTTTGTGGGGGACGGACGAGGACTTGTACAATGCGACGATTTCGCAGCTCGTGCCTCCGGAGCTGCGGCAGTCAGTTTTCCGTCTCTACAGGGTTCGGTCGGCGACGCAGAGGGGACGGAGAACAGTAGCGGCGTGGTGGGGATGGGCGACGGGGACCGAATGATCGGTAGTCGGCAGCAGGGCGGTGGTCTAGTTCAGTTGGTGACGGGTCACGTTCCACTGATTGTTGGTCGCATTGACGTGGCAGTTCTCGTTGCGCGTTGTACGGGGCCGGTAAAGAGTAGTCAGGGTGCCTCGGAGGTGCAGCCGGGCCCGTTGCGAAGCGCCGGCGACAGAAGCGCGCCACGTGACCTGGGTATCCGCATGCGTAACAGATCGGGCGATTGTCAACTGTGCGCCACGGGTTTCTGTTATAGCACTGTTGTGTTGCTGGAAATGGCGTCGTTGATATTCGTACAGGCTGGGGAGTCGGCCCAAGCGGAGGTCGTGGCGGAGTAGCAGCAACAGCAGCATAAGTCAATGGCGCGGTGACGGGTGCTGTCTGAGAGACGGACGGCAATGCCTCAGAGACCTGCGCCTGTATTACCTGCCTGATGGCGGGCACGAGACGCTCAATAGAGGGTTCCGTTGCCGGTAGATACGACAGGCACGAAAGTTGACGGGCCACCTCCTCGCGCACATATCGTTTGATTTCGGACATGATTGCGCTGTGCTCTCCACCCAGGCTCAATGCCGCGAGAGTTTCATCGGTAGCCGTTGGACGCCGTGTCATGACCCGTTGTTTGCGCAACTCCTCGAAGCTCTGGCAAAGAGTGGCGAGTTCGGACACGGTTCGTTGGCCCTTGGCCAGCAGCATCTGGAAGGCGTCGTCGTCTATCCTCTTCAAAATATGTTTGATCTTGTCTGCCTCGATCATTGAAGGGTCAAGGCGCTTGCACAAGTCGAGCACATCCTCGATGTAGCTTGTGAAGTCTTCTCCTTGAAGCTGTGCGCGTCCCCGTAGGTGCTGTTGGGCACGGAGCTTGCTGTACCTCGGGGCGACCGAACACATCGGTAATGCGTAGCTCAAAGGCACCTCAAGTGGCGAATTCTGAGTGGTGGTTGTTAAACCAGAGACTCGCCACCTCTTTCAGGTAGAAGGGTACATATTGCAGCTTCGAAGGGTCGTCCCACTTGTTGCTTGCGCCTACCTTTTCAAATGTCGACAGCCACTCTTCTACGTCTTGCTCATCAGTACCGTCGAAAAAAGGTGGATCGCGCACGCGCAGCGCAGTGGGCACGATGACCATCGGAGGCTGGGTCGTACCTTGCTGGGTGGTTTCTTCAGCCATGTCTGGAATGGCAGGCAGTTTCCTGTTGCGGAGTTCCAGGTTGAGTTACCAACATTACCAACATTGGTATTATTGACATTGCACATCACACCCTGAAGAATTACTTGGTGTTGTGAATGCAGCGTTCAGTCAAGATTCGTAAAACTCCAGTACTGGCCGTTGTGAATGCCAACATGAGAACTGCCAGAAAACGACCAGAATACGTGATTTTTTTCGCTCTTTGTGACAGTGAAAATTCACTTTGACAAGTCAAGACCACTTTCAAAACTACTGTCTTCCAACTGTTGACGAAGGGCAATGCCAAATGTGACCCCACGTCGGGCACCAAACGCGGTGTTCTTGACTGCGGTTAGCCCGGAAACCACTCACAAGCGTGAACAAAGCACACAGAAACCCCTGGATCTTTACTGATTTGACCTCCGGCCAAAACCTCAGTCCAGAAAGCTTGACCTTGGTTGTAGCGGCTCAGCAGTGACCACTGAACGCGAGCTATCAGCACACCCAATGTCATTGTTATCTTTTTTACATGAGATCAGTGCGTTCGTAGCCGCCGCTTCAATAGGCTATGGTCACGCACACTTGAGTATGGTCGTCATAGATTTCTTCTGGAGACACCAGTAACACAATACATGCTCAACCGGCTTGCGCGAGAGGCCATGAAACATTCAATGTATGTTCAACTGAAGATGCCTTCACACCTTTCAAGCGCTGACGCGGCACTTGAATGTGCCGCCAGACAATTTCGGAATTCAAATTACCATACAGGACATCCCAGGTAACTTAAGACAGAATGAAAAAAATACATATGCCAGAACACGTGATTACGACCCGGCCAAATGCATGTTGCCCACCGTTGCCTGGAGTTAGTCAAACTATTTTTTGTGTTCTCAAATATTGTTTATTTAGATCTGTTTAACTACCTAACTTTCGAAGGAACGAAGATGTATAAAATGTTTCAATGAGAAAGTTGTAGATTGGTTTGCAAAGTGTTAGAATAGCTAGTTTTGAACTTTACATCTACTAAGAATTAGTGTTTTTCTGATAAATACAAATGTCCGCGAAATACAAAACAAAAATGGGCCCCGTATCTGCATGCAATCTGCAAATGTCGTCCAAAGGCGATAGTCTTGCATGCGGAGAGAGAGGAACAAAACACCTATTTGATGTTCTGCGCAAAAAACTAAATGATGAATGGTATTCTGGAAGCGCTGCGTTGGAGTGCCTCGAGCGTGCAGCGTAGTCGAACAAACGCGTCAAGTCACGTCACACGTGAGACATGAGTGCCATCTAGCCGTTTTCTTGGTAAACGAAGCGCGTGGCTCTGAGACGGGTGTGCGCGCCTGTCTCAGAGGTGATAAGGTGTAGACGGCAAGGCTACGGGTAGGTGCCACCACCGCCTCGTCTTACCAAAGCGTTGTAAACACTCACCGTATCGTGCGAGCTTTGCACGGTCAGCGCTGCGTTATAAGTGCTACGGTCTTTAAAATTACCTATGTATGCCTTTTATAGAAAAAGACGCACATGCAGAGTTATACGTGTTGTTATGGTGCCCAAGACATGCGCATTATATACTTTTTAATTGACAATTGCACAAGTATGAACGCCAAATCTTGCGGAACATTGGTGGGCGCTGCGGATGGGGTCAGCCGTTTCAAGTACCCGATGCAGTTAAGAGTTGACAAACAGACAAAGGTACAGACAGATAGACCGACCGACAGACAGACAGACAGACAGACAGACAGACAGACAGACAGAGAGACAGACAGACAGACAGACAGACAGACAGACATACAGACAGACAGACAGACAGACAGACAGACAGACCAAAATTTTTGTGTCCAAGCTCCCCAAGAAAGACTATCGTCTTTAATATAGCACGTAAGAAACGCGCTCGCTAGTCAGTGCGCACGACGATTCTAGTGCTCGCTAACGTTCCGCGTATGAACGACACGCTTATCTCACACCGGTCTATGACGGTGATAAGCAGTCACAGCGGTTATCGCTTTTGTGGCCGATAGCAAAACGTGTTCATCGTAAAGCCAACGTTGCGGCCCGGCCGAGACAGCACATTGTAGCAAATGCTATGTTCGTTCGTGCGCGGAACGTTAGGGAGCACTAGAACCATTGTGCGCATGGGCGCATGAGCGGGTTAGTCACGTGGTATTCTTGTATTTCGCGGGCACTTGTATTTAGCACAAAGACACTAATACCTAACAGATCTAAAGTTCGAAACTGTCTAATCGGATGTTTTGCCAACTGATCTACAACTTTCTCATTGAAATTATCATCTATCTTCATTTCTTGAAAAGTCAGTTCATTCAACATATATTATTAAACAATATTTCAGAACACAAAAAATAGTCTGACAAACTCCACGCAACGGTGAGAAACATGCATTTGGCTGTGTCGTAATCGTTTGTCCCGGTATATTTTGAAGCTCTGGTAATATTTACCTGGGACACCCTGTATATGGAACGGCATGTGCAAGGGCCAACGTGGAATATAGGAGGAACCTTACGTTTCTCAACGCGCATGACCTAGAATGAGAACCACAGTCGAAATTTGTTCGTTTGGGCCTTGATTAATTACAATAGCTACAAGTGTCACACATCCGAGATTGTTCGATGTGACGGTGCCACGTTGTGCGTTTTCTGGTTGGTGTGGCATTTACCGGCTTATTCAGCTACCCACTGATACAGCGAATTCCTTCATGTGTGATAAGTGCGACTGCTAAAAGGCTATTAATCGTCGCTCAAGTGTACCTCGAGGGTACTCCAAGACTGGCTCTTTCCTAAATGCTAGAACGTAGGAGCATGGTCTCAACATCAGCCCAGAATGCCACACGACTCCTCCTGCAGCACTTGAAGGCAGGAGAATCGAGCTAGTGCATGTAAAACCCTGCATTCTGCGTGTGTTTGGTCTTTATCTCTTTTTTACTTCATTACCTCCCTGCCTATGTGTAGAGTAGCGAAGTGGGCGCAATATAGTTGCCTGTTCTACCTTTATTATATTGTCTCTTTTTCTGTACCCCTTATTCATTAGAAAAAAATGAAACTTATTTCTGCTGAATTCACCGATTCGGTACGGAAAGAACGACTAAATTCTCTGCTCAACAAATTTTCATCGTGGTTTCACTTTCATCTTTATTGTCACCCTAGCATGTTTTTTTCCTGGAAAAGAAGAGATCGAGAACGAAAATACCTGCGAAACTTCAAATGCTGCCTCTAGTCGCGTACTGTGAGTGCATGTTGCGGCTGCGTTGATGCCGCAAAAACCAAGAATTTGGGGTAACGGCACAACTGTATACCATCACTTTGCACCTTTAGCAGTCGCCGCAAGGTGTCGCGACACCTTGTTCACTGATTCATGCATGTGTAGCAGCCTATCGCTTGTCCGTGCAGCCTTAATTCGAGGGTACTGTAAACACGGCGTGTTAGCGTGTGGTCATCTGGAAATCGTCTTTATATCACGCGCTTATGTGGGAGGTCAGAGGGCTTCTAAGATACGGGTTAACTGAGGAGAAAGAAAAAAAAGGTGGTTTTTCAAACGCACTGCAATATTTGTACTGATTATTCCAAGCTGGAGTGATTATTTAGGAGCTGATTGAATGTTTTTCATTGTCTGTTTATTAACTAGCATAGCACGAATGAAAAAAATTGGCACGACTTGCATTAGTGTCGTAAACCTGGAACTAAGCGGTGCTGGTGCTCGAACTCACGGGGAAGACGCTGCACTTTCAAGCCCGTGTCCGTGCCCCGCTTACACGACATTGGATTTGCAGGAACATGTCATGTGGTGAGTGTTAAGTGTTTTTATTTTTTGCGGGCACATGTCTTTTAATTTGTGTTAATCACAGGACATCGCGTGATGTCCTGCGATTATAGTGTTGCATGATTGCACACCGCGCTGCCCTCCTCTTTCTTTCCTTCTTTCTCCCCCTGTCTCTTGCCTTATTTTTCACTTCCTGCTTCATTCTATCTCTTTCTGTGCCTTTATCTGTGTCTCTTTTCTGCTCTTTTTGTCTTGATATCTGTTTTTGCCATATGTTTCTCGGTCTTTTTCTCACTCTTTTTCTGTGGGTATTTATTTTTGTCTTCTCGCCTTTTCCTTTTTTCTTTCCTTCCTTCTGACCTTCTTTTTTCTTTCTTTGACGATTTATTTCTCTCTCACACACACTTTCTCTCTCTACAACTTTGCTTCCAGATCAGAGTTATTAAATCCCACGCCGGATAAATCTGCACGCCGGGCTCGTGTCTCCGAGGAGCGAACCACAAAATGACTAAAATAGGACGAACAAAGCATATGTCAGTGCCACGATGAAGAGAGAGAAAATAAGGAGAAAGGCGAGGATGTTAACCAGTGCTGAGCCCCGGTTGGCTGCCCTGCACTGGGGAAGGGGAGAGGGGGCAAGAAAAGGTTTTCACTAAGGCTATTCAGAAGTTTGCCCAGCATAGACAGCTGCGTTGATCCTGGTGCACATCTTTCTGATAACAATGCTGCACCGAATTGATGCAAGGTGTGCGAACGCATGTTCTTCAATCATTGGCCACAGCTAACTAAAACCCTGTGCATTTATTCGGTGCCATTCAGGCTAATTGAAGAGGCGCAATTTGAGGTTGGAAAGTATATCTCAAAACAAGTATTACCTACACAATAATAAAAGTATGCAAAGAACAAAACAAACGAAAGCAAGTGATCAAAAGACCATGCCACAAAAAACACGCGCCCAGTAACGCAAGTTAGAAATTTCGCAAAGCCCTTGCCGTTCTTTTTTTTCGGCAATGTCACATTGAACCACCCTGATTTAATGATGTGCCTGATTTAAATATATAGTGGCCTGCATGGATATATGTCAATTGCAAGGACCACATGCACGACAAAATTTGTCAGCGCACTCAAGGTTTACGGCACTTTCGGGTGCCGTGATGGCGCCAGAAATTCTTTTATTCTTCAGGTCTCTTTAATACACTGGTGCCAAAAGCCTACAAAGTCAAGCTCATCTGCTGCAACGTGCAGGTCTTGCCGAAAATTCAAGATGAGAATTCAAACTCCCGTGCCTTTGACTCGGATCACAAATGCCTTTCATTGAAGTGGCACACAACCATGCAGCCAGTTTGAGAATGGAATTATCTTTTCCATAGGTGTCCGGCTGCTTGTTGAGATCTTTCCGGCAATTTTCCCACTGTTTAGGGCAGCTGTATCGCAGGGATTGTTGCAGAGATTTCAGACTTTTCTTAAGGAACCAATTTACAGTTTTTCAATATAAGGAATTCCAGTATCAACACGTCTGAAACTTGCGCTGACACAGGAGGCCGAAATTACCTGAGTGTTCCTAATGTAACAAAATTGATGCAAAATTCGAATATGCTTTGAAACCGTATGTCCGAAGCCGGCAAGGTGCCACATTCGTGGCAGCCTATTGCTTCTTCGGCTAGAATTATAGTTTCATTCATGTACTTCGCGATGCTCTTCAATAACGGGGTCATTGACCCTCCGTCTTATGACGTCAGGTCGGAGCACCCGCTCATTTGGGTGAGGCTTATCTTCATTCGCCTTTGAAGGTGAAGTGCTACTTCCTCTTCAAGTCTTACTCAGTTATGGATTCAATTGAAGGTTTTGGAATTTGAGTGGTCAGAATGGTTTCGGAGTTCGCATTACAATGTTTATCCGAACCATAAGGAAGTTCTAGCGCAAAAAAAAGTAAGCGTGAAGATACCTGGAGATGTCGATGAAAAAACCGTACGAAATGTCGGAAATCGAAGATATAATAACACGTTTCATAAGAATATTTATTACGTGGCACTTTCATGACATCGTATTGTATTCTAGAACTCGGAACTGTGCTGCCCTGGAAGACTTGAAATTTTGCAAGACGTCCCTGCGTGAAATACTGGCATACCTGAAGAGTAAAGGCCAAAAAGAAACTCGAGTTGCAAATAATGAATTCCATAATGGATGGAAAGTTGTATTTCAAAAATGATAAGTTTTACATCTATAGTTTTTAACTTTGCCATGCAATTATAAGACAAATGTACCTTTATGAAACTATTCATCAGTGCAATATCTAAAAGGCAACTACCGCTTGAAAGCAGCTTATAGCTGCTTTTAATGGATTAGCAAAGGTGCAACTGATTACCACCGAAATTGCAGTGTTTACGATTCATTCTTTTTTATGATTTGCAGTGTTTCGTATAACGCATTTAGCGAGCTAGGGCTACTTGAACATAACGTAAATCTAAAAACTTCGCCTGTGAGATTTTTTTCACGTTGTCTGGGGGTCTCCAACGAGCACCAAACTTTTTGTAAGGCATGTTCAACACCTGTGCAATTAACAAATGCCAAATAACTTCACTTCGTTCACCACTGCAGCTTAGCTTTCACATGCGGAGCATTTATTTGAATAAACGTTACTGAAAGTTTCTGAAGATAAGCTGTATATCAAAGGTGGAGCACCTTGCCCAGAATAGTGGCCAATCAGAGCACTTGGTCGGCCATGACGAGTGCTCTAGCGCAACCTGGGGAAGAAGAAGACAGCATTGAAGACGACAGGCGCCACTTCGCAATGAGTGTATTGCACACATCACGAAGATTAAGTGCGCCATAAGAAAAAGAAGAACGTGTAGGAAAAACGCGAGTAAGAACCAAGCAAGCAAAGATATCCTGGGGGGAATAAATGAAGAAAAAGTTTAGGAAAAGAAGTCACGTATTGCTTGCATCACTGCCTTCCACATAAGTTAATCGCTTTTCTAACAATAACACAAAGTGCATGCCCACGCAAGTATCAGACTCAGGTGCCATCTGCGCGACTGTATTTTTTACGTAATCTATATAACAAACTCAGTTGGAAGTACCACTCGTCCTCGTCTGTTCTTTCTTATTCGTTCGTTTTTTCCGCGATAGTTCTCGCTGTAGTCCAGGCCTCTTGCATAGCAGTCGCCACAGTCTCTCAGGAGAATCCGATGGACAAACGAGAGGAGAAAGGCACATTTGATTAGATAGTGACGTCAGCGAAAAACACGCAGTTGATGGTGTGACATTGCCCGTTCATATGTTGTAAGAACAGACAATCAATACAATCGACCAAGAAGAAAAACAGTATCGCTATTCTTCGAATAGTGTTTGGCAAATAAATGAATTAGGAACCGCGTGACATTTTTTCTTCTTCCCTTCACGAAGGTTGGTTTGTTCTTGTTTCCATCTGTGTGCTAGATGGTGAGGAGGGGGTGCAAGTTGCCCTATTTACTTGATATTTAACATGTGGCCAGGAGGCTTGCCTACCTGTTGGCTTAGCCGTACTCGCAAAAACTTTTGAGTTTAAATGTGAATGGCTGGGTCGGCTGAACCTCAGTGAGAGCGATAGGGCAAGCCCAATCTTATTCCGGTATTCCACAGCTGAGCGCGATAGAACTCGATCTGAATTGAAATTTTCAACGGAAATTTTCTCCCTCCTGTGCATGATGCAGCCAGTCGTGATCGAAAATCTTCATCCGGATATATACGATTTTTGGGAATAACTATCTCGAAGTGCCCATATGATTATGGCAGACGCCGTAGTGTAGTGCTCTAGAAAACACGTGGTGGCCTCACGTGGCGGCTTCGGTAATTATGCGAGCCACATTGCCCGAAACGACCGATAGGCGCAAATAGGGCATGTGGCGTGGTCATTTGGGGTATAAGGCATCAGTTTCTGAAATAAGAGGAAACAGTTTATAGCTGACTCAGAATTAAGTCTGTGTTCTTGGCAGCGTGCTGCGCTATAATAAAGACTTTTCGCTGGCCGCTTTTGCGCTCTGTTCCCCGTTCCGCTCAAACACTCAATGTTAGACGAAGCGCAACACACATTTTCAGTTTTAGCCATGTGTCGTTCGGTCAAAGCAATTGTGACGCCACCGATGCACGAAAGTTGTTTTAAAAGAAAATAAACATATTTGCTATTTTGCAGCAAGACAGAAATTTGCGTTTTAAAGAAGTGTGAATTATTTATTGTTTGACGCATATTTAGTTCTTTTTTTAATTTTTTGTCACCCTCACTTGCAGCTGGACTACTTCAAAGCCTTTAGGCAGCCCAAAAGAGTTTGAAACACCCTGCCCTGAAGCAGCGCGCTCATCGCGTTTCGTTGTGGCGAATCAAAGTAAAAAGCTTTTCTTCACATGTGGAAGAGTGGCTGCTGTTAAATACTAAATTGTTAAAAATTCGCGAAGTTCCTTTGACGGAAGTACCAACAATGCATCTCGAGACACTCCTTCATAATCTGAAGTGTCCACTCTAGATAATTTCGTTGAACTTCAGCCCCCATGCACGGATTCTCGAAGGGATTGGCTGCGGCGAGTTCTGAAGGAGGCACAAATCCTTGCGTGTCTTCAACAGCTATCAGTGCTGGCGTACTTGCCGAAAAACCACTACATTTCCCGAGAAGCAAGGACTCCCGGCACAAGAGGCTGTCAGTTAGGTCGTTCCTCTTCGCGTCCCGTGATCCTTCGCTCATTACGACAATTCACTCACACGCTCAGCGCCTGACCGCATAGCGCATGCTCAGTGGCGCAACCATCGACTGGTTGGGCGAAACGGGAGGCGAAATACGGTCAGATAAAAGGCCCTAATGTTTCTTTCGAGTGTTTCCATGTGCCTCGACAACCGATCAGCAGCGTTTTTTTATCATGCTGAAAGAAAGTGTAGCAGGGCCTTTTTAATGAGCTTGAATAGGAGCTAGATCTAACGAGCCCCATCTTGGTCACGTTGTAGTCAATCCGAGTGAGCTTCAGCTTGTGTCGTTAATTTAGCCGAACTATTAGTGTAGATAAAGAGTATGAATGAATGCGAGAAACCAGTAGGTACAAAACAAAATTTATTTTGAATAGCATAACAACATGACTTGCTCTCTTATGTACATAAACAAGGTTCGGTAAACCTCGAACAACTATAAATTACAGTCGAAGCTATTGCTTACTTGTCCTTGTGGACAGTTAATGCACCATGTAAACTTTGAAATGTAGGTTCCATATTTTGTATTTGCATTAACTCATAGAATATTACACTGTACTTATATTTGGCCTAACATTCAAGCAGTAGCACATTACGCCTAGCCCATAAAATTTGTTCCAAAATTTACAATTTTGATTTGACTACCTGTGTGCGCCGACGTCATTGTAAAACGACATTTGAACCAAAATATACCACGATAACTAAAATGATTCGATTCTTACGAAAATACTACGGAACGAGAAAAAAGAAATAACATAAGTGTGATACTCCGCAGGTCTATTTCGGTTCACAAAATATAGTTTAGCTTCTTTATTGACGCATTAAGCCGTTAAGGCCTCTTCCAACCTAATTGAGGAAATATAGCAGAAACATCCAATAATAATAAATAAAAATACCATCATTTGGTGTTCATTTGAAAGAAGGGCTAACGGTTCACTCCACAACTTGTGCTGAATAAAAAGCCACCTTAAACAAGAAAACAAGGGGCGAAAAGACCTAACTTGACATTTTGGTACGTTTCTGAAATTTCACCGTCCCAAATTGCACAATACTCTTTCGAATAAAGTAGAGTACACTGAAAGCTGCCCAAATTTCAAAATTGCACTGTCCCGAAATGCACGGTACAGTACACAAAACTTGACAGTATCAAAGGCTGCAATCTTCCAGAATGCACAGTAAAGTGTCCCAAGTACAGTACAGCACACTATAGTATTCCAAAATGTACAGCTCACTGACCTGAAGGTACATCACAGTAGAGAAAAAATGCTGCTTCAAAAATAGAGCACAGTTCTTGAAAGGTAAAGTACTGGAAACTAGACTACAGTTTCTGAAAGGAACCGTGCAGTACAGGAAACTACAAAAAAAACTAGTTTTTCCTGGCTAGCACTTAACGCAGAACCTGAATATGAGTGTATGAAAAAAACATGGGCAAGCTTCAGAAACTATGCCACAGCCGTGCCCCCGCTTCTTGTCGAAGACTGAGCAGCAGAGCGAAGAGTAGCCTCTCCGTCAAGCGAGCCTTCCATGGACAGGGACTTCGGGCTGAACTTGCGTCCGCGGCATGTCACGACCAACTTGCACGCGTGGAACATCTCCATGACGATGGACTCCTGAAACGGTCAAAATGTTCACGATTCACAGCTGCACAGGACAACAACTAAAGGGCACTCCATTACCTACACAGTGGAGAAATATTTTACGGACAGCCATCTCAGGTTGTTATTGGTGTGTAAAACAGTTCATTTCGCTTACACGCACTGTCAGCCTATATCTTATGAAAAAAGATTGAATTGCGCCTATTTCTCCCTGTAGCTCTCAGATTGATAATTCAAAAGACACACCTTAACTATCGTTTACTGGGTCGGCTGATTAAGGACTACATAAAAGTGGGATAGCATACTGCTTTAAAGAAAGTTGAATATGCGGTAATACATACGTGGCAAAAAAAGTGAAAGAGACTTTTTTTCTTTTTATAGGAGCATACTACCAGGAGTGGGGAACACGTATTAAACAAGAAACGTGAATTTATGACAAGCGTGACTGCATATTCATTCTGAGCGTAAGATCAGAACTGCAACAGTGGACGAAAGGAAACAGAATTAAAAGGTAAAAAAAAACAAGCGACAGTATAAGAGTACTATGATGGTATGCCATAGAGAACATAAATTATAGCTTGACTGAATCCTATATGATACATAAGAATGTGAAAGTTTAGTGAGAATTGAAATGAATGAAGGCAAAACCATGTTTGAAAGGGCGAATCGTGCGGCAGGTCACCGTAAACCTCGAAGCATATGCTGTCACCATTCATGTTTGTATGCGTTTTCTCTTGTCATTTTGCCTGCTTGTCGTTGAGAAAAAAAAAGATGAAATTTGTATTTGACATGTGTTAGGCAACCCTTCGCAATAGGCGCAAGTAAAACGTGTGCAATCTCCGAACTGCGTGTGTTCGATTTAATACTTCTGTAACAGTGCACCGAGGTATTCGTTCTGTAGTTCAATTCTGTCTATGGGTGCAGCTATGGCTGCATAAGTGCCTGAATAACTATGTCACGTGCCACCGGTGGACACGATATCTTAGCTATCACACAACGTAATAAAACGGCGTGGTGAGGCTTCGCTGGCACGCACAGTGCAGTGAATCAGCAAATGCTGTACAATGGGATAAAATTATAATATTCTTGAAGTCACTGCCACATTTTGTCCTACGTCAGGGATTTCTAGCTCTTTGTTGGTGCTTACGAACTGTGCAGTCTGGAAATCGTAGGCGCTCTAAGAACTGCAAAATGACGAAAAAACAGCGACCGCATACGAGGGAGTATTGCTGAAGTTGTAAAATGCTTTGCGTGCACAAAATATTGACCACACAGTCAAGATCGCTTCGCCGGCTTCTACTCACTTCGGTCAGCACTGTAAAAACATCAGATGACTTGCGAGGATCATAACCTCACAGTGAAGTAGCTACACCGTGTGCTTCGTAAACATGTCTAGGATCACTTGCTATACGTGGCATACGCTGTCAATCCATTGTTGTCGGTGGTTTCTTCACCAGCGACAACAATGAATTGACAGTGTATGCCACGTAAAGCAAGTGATCCCGGACATGTCTTTGAAGTGCACGGTTGTCACACCCAAGGTAGAAGTGAGCTCCTTTCATCACTCGTACTTGGTTGGGTGACGGGCAAACTCGGCGCCGTAGCAGCTCTAACTGCCGCCGTCGGCGAGTGCGGCTAATAAGCAAACGCACGTGGTAAGCAAGAACGTGGTGCGTTCTTTTTTCTTTTGCGGACAGCCGACGTTTTACCTCGATCTTTAAGCGCTTTGCTCTGATATGCCGATTAAACACCCTGCCTCGGAAGGGGTTACGGGAGATCGAAATAGGGAAGTCATTTCAGCCTACCCTTTCTCCGTATGGAGTCTTCTGAAGCTCCCATATAAACTCTCCCAAGCAGAGTATAGCCCCCGCGAGGCATCCGAAGAACAAGACGATGAAGACACCACCAACGGAGGCGAGGCCCATCTCACTACTGCTCGATGACGACGATGAGGCGTTAGAGTACAG
Source organism: Rhipicephalus annulatus (assembly GCA_013436015.1). Taxonomy (NCBI): domain Eukaryota; kingdom Metazoa; phylum Arthropoda; class Arachnida; order Ixodida; family Ixodidae; genus Rhipicephalus; species Rhipicephalus annulatus. The sequence continues at coordinate 48,062 of WOVY01014813.1, forward strand.
CTGGCATTTGGCCAGCGCTGCGGGGTCCGGTGGGTTCCGCGTTTTCCACCACTTCTCTTTCAGCTTGAAAAGCAGGTCCCCTTCGTGGAACTCCACAATGGCTGCGGACAGAACGCTGCGGATCTTCGCGTCTACAAATTGGGGAGTGAGAAGGAGGGCATAGATATCGCAAGGTTAAGCACTCATCGTTATTTTCAATGTATTCTGTGTTTTCGCGTTTATATTTCATGTTACCAACAGGGTGACGTGATGTGATATGATATTGTGTTTTGTTTATGTGTCGCAACGTGAATAGATTTCGGGCATCAGTTAAGTCTCACAGCACGAATAAATAACTGAGCTCTCTTTATGTGCGATTTAGATAACCTTTTTTTATTATTCCTGCTCTTATCTTCATATCTGAAACCGTCGAGAAAGAGGCGCTTATCTCCTAAACAACACATCATTAAAAAGGAACGCTGAGCAAATAATAGTGTTTTGTGAAGCACGTTGCAATAAATAACTTTCAATGTAATTTGAGTTTCACGACCACAAGACCGCCGAGACCAGAGCTTTCCCGGCCTATTACGAATGTTTTTTACGTCCTTCAGCAGCAGTACGAGTCGGTTAACCACATCTGAGTACTTGTCAGGGCCCGAAAAGAGAATGTTTTTGCAAAATAGGCATATTAAACAGAAGTTGTTTTATTCAATTTAATTCAATTTTGTTTATTTCTCAGTCATATATTATTGTTGGCCAAATACCTATTGGTCCAGTAGCCTAAGGCCAGTGTGGGCATATAGTCAAGATACATGTACAAACTTTACCATCAAGTGCGTATATACTTCTCGGGAATAAAATCTTAATGATCAAGCAAAAACATAAACTCGAAATCAAAGTAGAGAAACAGTGCATTCCACAATAGTTTAGAAAATGAATAATTTAGCACAAAATGAAATACACCAGAAGTAAATCAAGGAAAATCGCATATTTTTTATAAGAACAATTTTTAACAGCTGGAAAGAAATGACTAGAAATTTTTACTTCAAAGTGTAATGCGTTTCAAACTATGGCACCATGAAACACAATCAGTTGTTGACCGTACGTGTTACGAATAACTGGTAGATTGAAATTTATATTTTTCGCGTTATATCTGTTGCGTAAAAGTTGTCTACTCGGTACAAACGGAGTGGGCACGGTGTCAGGATGAACAGTCAAGGGAAAAACTATTACCTAGAAGCGCACTGTACATTTAAACTGTGCAAACTGAACAGCGGTAGAATGCGGTGCCATAAAAGTCTCTCATGACGGTCTGTAAATATTGTGAAACGTCTGAGAACGACGGTCGGGAGAAAGGGGGGGGGGAGGTGGCACAATGTTTAATTTCTCTTCTGTATGGCTCGCAATGTTGTGGACAAGCCATAATGATTTATGTCTTAGTGGCACGAGGTTATTGAGTACATCGGCATAAAGAAATTATTTATGCTATGTCTTGCATGGATTGAAAGGAATGACTGGCTTTGACTAAGGTGAACGTTCAGACCACTTGTTGCACAACGACATGTTCGTACGAGCAACGGGGGCACTTGTTGAAGAAAAGAGGCAGAACAAAGTTGCACTCACAAGAAGACTGGAAACGCATGTTGTTGTATGCAAAATAAATACATGTTCCTTAAGATTTTGGATGTTTTCAAACAGCACCACTGTTCGCGACCTGCCAATCCTTTTGTGTGTCTCAAACGTGCAACGTATTGAAAATGTGGTTCATGTGGTAAGAACAAAAACTTTGAAGTCACATTGCTCAAAAACGTTCTGTAACTGCTCTTTCCAGCATTTTCTGCTGTGGGTTCACGTTCCGAGACTATTTTTTTCTTATTGGCAATACATGTTGCGTAACACATGCAGGACAATAAATGATGTTAAAGTGTCTCACAAGAGCCGTGTGACGTACACGACGAGACACCCCCCCCCCTTTCCGTCGATGGTACAAGCGGCCCTAGAGGATTATACCTTGCGCAGCTTAGCCAGTGTCATTGAGCAGTGCTGGTTTTATTAGTAACGAGACGTATTTGTTCTTCCCTCTATGAAAGTTTCATATCAACAATGAAGTCCGTGTTCACCAGCGTCATCTTCTTGTTTACTTTATTTGCCTTTTCATTCCTTCCTCCCCCAAAAAATAATTATGCATTGTGCCCCTCTAGGTTTTCACTCAGCTACATTCATATTGCCTCTGTGTCGTGTCATTGTTCTCACATATCAAGAGTTATTAGCGATATACACCCTACAAACAAAAAAACAACGTAAATAAGGAAACTATACCAAAGTATTTGTGAATCAAGCAAAATAAAGGCCAAGTCAAATGTGGATTTCCCTAGTCAAAATAAAAAAAAAACAAGTGAAACTGTCATGGCTTGCGATCAAATCGTTTCTGCACCCACTGATATTACGCGCGCGAACAAAAAAAGCCACAGCTTTGGTGCAAAGGCGAAGCAATGAACGCGATAGCAACAAATCGGAAGTCACGCGCAGAGTGGCAAGGAAATCGAAACCTTCCCCGTGTTTCTCACGCACAAATGACGCACCAAACGGACTCACAGTTACATATTGCGCGAATAAGCGTCTCAGTTTTTACTTAGCTGTGTCTAAAAAGCACGCACTTTTCCAAAACGTAGGGCTGTACAACAATTGCGGTGACCTTTGTGCGCCCCCGTAACTACAACAGAAGCTAAACGCCAGCCAAGACGTATGATCCTCGCCGCCGAGAGATAAGGGCGCGCGAGAGGTCATACACTCCCTTCATCTCCTTGGGCCAAAGTGCGCGTGAGATGTGAGAGCCGCCGCACGCTCATTGCGCCAGTCTGCTGATAATGCTGAGAACACAAAAGCTCTCCCCCCCCCCCACATGCTGGCCAACAGCGGTAAGTGGTAGATATAAAAACGGAGGGGTACCTCCGTTTGAACGCTGACGATGGTAGCCCTCGGTTGCTCAGTTGTTAACGCCTCGCATTCACGACGCGGAGGTCGCAGGTTCGATTCCACACTCCAGGGTCTTTTTCAGAATTTTTTTCTTGCATTTTTATAGATATAGATACATGTACATATAAGGTGCATGATCTTCATGCCGATGGCGACGCCCGTGGTGAAATCCAGCCGAGATAGTCCATTTATTTGCTATCGCGAGAAAAGATCACCAGGAGTAGAAAAAAATACACAGTCTATGGTTTCAGTAGCGTATCTTTCTGTCAACATAAAATACAGTTGTTGCTTGAAATGAACTTGTAGGAGTACACATGCGATATGGCTTTGTGGAGGACTAATGTATGCTAGTGAAGCGTACCATTCACCAACGTCATAACTGTGGATGCGAAGCCATGACCTCTGCCAGGATCGTACACGTCGCGTCACTGGTACAAGTAGTATTGATAACTGTGACATATGGCGAGAAAAGCAACGTTAACATATCTGAAGTACTCTCCATTATGTGAAAAATGGTCATCACTATGTAAACCAGAAAAATTCAGCAGCGGCAAGTGCCAATATAAACGTATTTGGGTTCCTGGGGAAAGTAAGCTGACGTCACTTTTTACACTGTACTGATTACTTACTGAAACTATCGAGAAAACATGGTAACCGAATACCAGAAAGAATAGCAAAATTGTAGTAAATTCAGGGCTAAGAATAAGAAGCCCACAAGCCATCGAATAAACAAGAGACAATGCGAGAAGTGTAATAATCTAATCAGCATGTGTTAATGCAGTTTGCTCGTAGTCTACAGGTACACCACAGCTAGTTCCACAGAGTGTTAGCACTGGCAAGTGGGCATAGCTCTCGCTTGCTGAACCAATATTGAAATCATTGATAATAAGCCATTAATGTTCATCAGCTGAAGGCGTATAAGCTTCCGAAACTAACCAAGCTACCATTTGGGGCCAAGGAATGGCGCGAGAAGCAGACAAGAGTACGAAGACATCAGGCTACACAGAAGTAACGGAGCAACGATTGTGATAGTAAATAGAATAAGGGTCTTCGGCATGATAATCGAGGCAAACTGGGCTAATGAGAAAACAATTTCTAAACTAAAGCTCAAGGCTGCAAACGCTATGAGAGTGCTCAAGATGGTTACTAGCAGGAGAAGTGAAATTTGAGAAGTTAGTCTCATACAACTTATACACTCTTTCGTCAAGTGCCACAATGCATATGTTGCGCCATTCCACAACTGATACAAGGCAGAATCGAACATCAACGTCTTCATCGGCAGAGTGTAAAAGGTGGCCGAGTAAACCAGCACGCTCTAGACTTTACAACACGCTCAGCGACATACCTCAGGCGCACTTCACAACTGGAAAGACTATCGGGCACGACAGCGGGACGCCAAATCATGGAGAGTCTCGGCATCCGTTACCACACCAAACAAGGGCAGAAAGTCGCTGTTTGAGACGCGATCGAACAGACGCTAAGGGTTGACCTGAGTCCACAGAATGTTCACCACAAACACAACCGGCGCAGAAGAGGGCCCATGGCAAGAGCTCTCCTGCGCACTTACGCCGACGAAATGGCAACGTGGTTCGTAGGTGCCACTGAATAGGCAGGCCACAGGCGACTAGAAATCAAGGTCATTCATTAGAAAGGCGAAACCAGAGTATCGGCAAGTGTTCGATGCGAGCGTGCACAAGAAGCGGAGGAAGCCGTGGTGGCACTTGCGCTCATGGATACGACATGAATTACTGTCATCTGTGACTCGAGACAAGCGGTCAGAAACTTCGCCAAAGAAAGGATCTCGCAGAAAGCGCAGTAGCAACTTCCATCAGGAAGTAGAGCTTGAAAGCAGACTTCTGTGGTTCCGAATCCACATGGGAGACGCATCGGACGCACACCGCTACCTAAGCGAGGCGGCACACGCCAAAGCGCGCCGGTGACCGTGCTTTATGGGGAAACTCCAAAGACCGTTTGACGACCTATAATAAAATTGCCAAGGCCTTCTACCTGGCCCACCGAACGTTTCTTCCGCCCAGTGAGAAGCTGAAAAGTGAAAAAAGTCGCAAAAACAAGAACAACGATGAATACACCTGCAGTTTGTAGTTCATAAGAAAGTTACTTATGAAACTAAACGCGTGATACGGAGGACTGCATCTCCAAAGACGTCCTTTCATTCAGCACACGATGTAGATATATGAAATTAGTGCTGAATTGCGACCAAGTTAAAATTATTGATTTTGGCTACCAACAAAGTTGAGTATAGACCTCACGGCACTACCTTGACTACAGAGGGATGACTAGTGTTAAAGCAATACTACAATGAAAAAGTGAAAAAAGTGACGATGCTCTTTGAAACAGCTGACTCAGTTTCAAACATACAACGCGAATTCATTACACGTTTTAAACAAGGTTCAGAAGACCATGAAGAGCTCGAGGCGTCTTTTAAGAAATGTAGCGGCAATAAGGTACAGTGAACCTTCATTTCCACTTCACTAAACAGCTCCATCATTCTTGTCTAGGTGCTTTTTTTAAGGCTTCCCTTGTTGACGAAGCGAAGTCACAAAACATAATATCTCACACGCAGCGAAATTTTTAAATTGAAGATGCATACGTTTTTTGGGTAAAAAAAAACTCCTGTAGGCACCGTGACGTTTCCGAAATGTTTGCCCTTCACCATTAGTTACGGTGCGTCGGGTCTGTCAAACCACGCGCCAGTGCTTTTTTTTTCTACTGAGGTAATGTTTCAGAGTCCGCATATAGGGAGCCTCTTTACCTGAACTTTCCTTTACACAAATTTTCTTTTTTGTTCTTGGGATATACATCTTTACCACTGATTTTTACTGTCCTTATTTTTTTTGAAATCTTGCTTGGGAGGTATAAACATAAATATGATTTATTTAAAAGAAGTCACAAAAGCAGAATGAAACGCGTGTATCTGTATGTGCTTGTTTTAAAAAAAGCTCTATTTGCTTACTTTTCGTAACTGTAAAGGTAGGTTTCAAACTTTGCGTTTGCCCAAAATAATGTAGACATAGGGACTTCAGCAAACAGCAACTAAAAGCAAAGTTTTGTTTCGTTAGTACCCTCAATAAAAATGTAGACACGACAGTCGTAGTATAAACATGCACAAAATACAACCCTCAGCATTCGAAGCGAGAACTTAATCTTCATTTGAATCATGACAGACGATGCCAGTGCTTATTTGAACGTGCAAGTCGGAGAAAAACTTCGCGTTAATATAAAAAAGATTAATGTGTTGTTTGACAGTCGGGTACATCACGTACAGAGATATTTGATAACAAAGAAAGCTCGACAGCATTGCTTCCCATCTAAGCTCGAAAGGTATGGTTCCTAGTATTTTGAAATCCGGACTTCGAGGAAAACTTACAGGTCGAGAAAATGGATGATGGTGAATAGCGTGCCCCGAATAGCTTTAAACTAGAATTGAGTACGTCACGAACCCATTGAGGGAGATGCTAACAGTCAAAGCCAAAGATGGTCAGAACCAAGCTCCTGTGGTTAGCCGAAAAGTCATTTAGTTAGTTTTTTAATTTTTTTCAACAATCAGTTAGCACTCGACCCAATATTTTGAAATTCTCATGATATTCGCTTGTAAGAACCATGTTTGAAATCTAACGACTTTACACTTGCAGAACTTTCAATTCATGCTGTGTGCACCACCCTTATAATAAGCTGATGCCCTTGCGTATCTTGGGTTAGATCAGCCCAAACTGGGACTCAAAGGGAAGATGAAGTTATAAATGTATAACTGCAACCTTTTAAAAATATGGCAGACATAACAATCTGTAAGTTTTTTTTTTCTTTTATCTGTGAGTGCTGGCAGAGAAAAAAGCCGCCCGCATTTTCCCACGGAGTGGGAACTCGAGCAAATATGCCTCGCAGAAAGGCGAGAGGGGGGGGTATCGCGTAAATATCGTGCAATTGGGTATGGTTTTGGAATGTTTAATTGTTATTTCGTCTTTATTATATTCGTATTTGTTGAACGAAAAAGAAGCGCTACCTTCAACGAGGAGAAGAAGCAGCAGCTCACCGAGTGCAGCGACTGACGTTTGCCTGCTCTGAGGGTTTGGCCAAAAATTCAATAGTTGTGATTGATTTTATTTATTCTTTTTTTTCGTAAGCGTTTCTATAGTGTCCTTATTGATTAGCGAGTGTATTTTCAGATAGTACGATCAGGCAGATGCCGTTTTCCTCACCTGGACCAGGGGCTTTCTTCTGGTCTGCATCTCTTCCTTCGCAGGAATTACCAGTGGACTTGTTTTTACGCAATGACATCTTATCCGTTCCTGTGGCATTGGTCCCAAGCAACGATGGTATCATACGGATGAAGAATCCAAAAATGATTCAGACGGAGTTGAGAGCCGCTACAACTCACTACCAAAGCATCACAGAGGTCAGGCAGTTCGGCAAGGATGGCATTCTTTGCTTCTCGTCTGACCAGCTCTGTGTTCGAGACCTACTAAAATGCTCGATACTCGCTACCAACCCGGTGAGCGCATTCATTCCACCTCACCTAGCTTGCGTCAAAGGCCTCGTTCGGGGTGTCGATGTCAACTTGACCCCAACTGAGATATTAGATATGTTTTCAGAAGCAGGTGTGATAGCTATCTATAGATGTAGTCGAGTTGTGGACAAGAACAAGGTCCCAACGGAGTCCGTGATTGCTACATTTGCCGGGTCGAATCGCCCAACCGAAATCAAAGCGTGGCCTTTAATATACAGAGTGGAGCCACTATCACCTCGTCCCCTACAGTGTAATAAGTGTTGGCGTTATGGGCACACAGTGAAAGGGTGCAGGTCAGTACCTAGATGCAGAATTTGTGGTGAGACGCACAATTCAAACGACTGTAAAAGTAATGAAGAAAAGTGCTGTCTTTGCCATGAAGCACACTGCGCTGATAACCCAAACTGCTCAGCCAAGGCACGTGAAATCCAAATACTTGAAATTGTAGACAGAAGGCGATGCTCCCGAAAGGATGCCATTACTGAAATCCAAGCCCGAACTCAAGGATACGCCGGAGCAGCTGCCCGCCATAACATAGCAATGGAAGCATCCTTTTCCCTATCAATTGCGGATATGATCGAGAAGGCTGTGGATAAGGCTATGCAACGCCTTGCTACCACCCTATGTGAGTCACTGTCGCACATTGTGAATAACCAAATCGCACAAGTCTATGGAGCGCATATAGATATAAGTACGGCTGTAAAAAATGCTGAGTCTGCACACCCGGCAAGTGAGGCAGAATCTGAGATAACTGCACCAGATGCACAGTCTACAGAGCCCTATGGAGAAGGCGTTCAGAGGCAAAGCGAGGGTGCACAGGAAACTTCTCAGGACACACAAGATATGGACATAGATCTCAAATGCCTAAAGCGTTCTAGATCCCCTGCATCGAAAAAACCTAGCTCGCCGAAACATGTAAAAAGCAAGAAATACCAGAAAGACAGACTGGTCGAGTTGAGAAGGAAGAAGAAGTGAATGGAAGAAGCCCGTAGCTTCATTTCGCTCTCTTAATTCAGTTATTATATTGAGTTCAGGATCTTTTTACAGTGTGTGCGGTGGGTGGACTGTCTCCAGAGTGGCAGCTAAACATCGGTGAGTCGGAGTTTCACTACGCATCGCGATCAGAGTTGCCCCTTAGCGGGCCCGTGCCTCATACCTGGCGAAGCCCGGGTATGGGGGACAACGAGGTGCCGCTAGCGCAAAGAGGAGCACCACTTATCCATCCCGCTCGACTTCAAGTTGCTGCAGGCTCAGCAACAATATCGACGTCCAATACAGAGAGCAGCGAGGCCTCGCAGTGCAAGAAGAGGCGTACAGAGGAGGAAGAGGTTGACAACGATGACGCTACATCGACCTACTCTCTCAATGACATGACACAGATGGATACAGAAGCACCCAAGGAAGACGAGGGGGCTTACACGGTGGTCACCCATCACAAGAACAGAGCTACGGGGATACCGGTGGTATTCAGACCAATCGCTGCCGAGGACTCTTTCTGGAAGGTGAATCCCAATCGCATAGCGTCTGAGATAATCTCTGCTATCAATGAGAAAGTGACATCATCAAGAATCAACAGAGACGGAAGTTTTTGTGTTGGAGTACGGTCGTTGTACTCGGCAAACAAGTTACTGCTGATCAAGAGTCTGGCTGGATTGCCTGTACAAGTGATGATACCTCAGTCTTACATGAAGACCCTAGCAAAGATAAGAGATGTTCCACTCGAATACAGTGATTATGACCTACTGGATTATCTTAAAGATGCTGGAGTAATCTCGGTCACACGACAAAAGAGATGGGTAAGAAATGAAGATGGAAGTGCCACAATGCAGCCCATACGTAATGTAATACTCCAGTTTAGACATGACAAGCCATTGCCAAAAAGAGTTGCTCTCGGTTTTACGGTCCACACTGTCGAGGAATACATTGAGCCGGCGGTAAGGTGTTACAACTGCCAGAGATATGGGCATAAGGCTAAGACTTGCAGGGGAACCAAGAGATGCAAGGTATGTGCGGGCGCACATGATTACAAAGAATGCACCTCGAAGCGTCAACCTAAGTGTGCAAACTGTGCTGGACCACATCCGGCGTCGTTCTCAGGCTGCTCTCGAAATCGTTTGGCATCAGCGGCACAAAGAGAGAGAATTGTAAAAGGGTACCATAAGATACAAAAAGGTCCAGCACCCAATGCGGATATAGTCGAAGATGTTCCTGCGGCACAAAGAAGTGCAAAACAGTGGCGCCACGACTCTTACTCGGAAGTATTGAAGCGCTCAGCACCAAAACATCGCGTTGGAAAAGAAGTCCGGGCCCAGGAACATGCTAAAGTGGAACTTTCTACCAGGCCAGACACAGCCAAGGAGCCACTGACTACCAAAGAGAAGGGTCACAGCAGCTTGCTGAGCAAAACTTCTTCGAGAAATGCGATCTCGGCGGAGACAGCCGGAAGCGAGCAAGTCATTTTGCCAATAATCTTTGCGGCTCTCAAAGCAATTCTACGATCCCTGCCACAAGCAGGTTCTTTACCAGAAGTGAAATTGCTGCTAGATGTTGAGCATCTTCTCTTGTCGTAATCATGGCTACCGGACTATCTAACTGGTACAAAAGAAGTGCAATATTCCAGTGGAACTGCAACGGTTTGCAGAATAAGAGTGGAGATTTTCGGAAATTCGTCGCTCAGCACGGGTTTCCGATTTTGTGTATTTCCGAAACAAGAGTATCCACTAACTTTCGCTTGCCCAATTATGTGGTGTACCAAGCAGACCGTCCTGCTGCAAAAAGCAGAGTGATGTTGTGTGTGAGACGCGATATTCCGTCGACACTTGTGGCTACTTCAAAAACAGATGCGCCGGAATTTGTTAGATGCAAAGTGAAGTTCGCTAACGTTACTGTAACTGTAGTTAGTGTTTACGTGCACCCTCAAGCAAACGTTTCATACGCAGAGTTGGCTGCAGTGTGTAGATCTGACCATGATCCCATAATTATATGTGGTGATTTTAACGCGCACCATGAATTGTGGGGTAGTGAGCGTTGTAGTGTAAGGGGATCTGCTATAGTAAAAATATGCGAAGATTATGGTTACACTATACTAAATGATGGTTCTCCAACGTTTCTACGGGGGCATAACTACTGCAGCGTACTAGACATTACTGTGTGCTCCTCTGAATTAGCGGCTGGAGCAGACTGGACTGCAGACGCTGACACAAGAGGAAGTGACCACTTGCCAGTATTCATATATCACCCAAAGTTGAAGAAAACAAGAAATAACCGCACAACAAGAATTACAAACTGGGCAATCTTTCGAGAACTACAGAGACAAAATCTTGAACCCTGTACTGACGCAGAAACGTATGCATCTAAGATAAAAAATTTTCTAACAAAAGCAACTCGTACAGTACCCATTCCAGATGGGTATTCGGGTGTTGACGCTGAGTATGAGAGGCTTCGGGCAATACGACGCCGATCTGAAAGAAGATATCGCAGGTCAGGTAATTTAGAAGATTTCAAGGTTGCACAGAAAGTACACACTACAATGCGTAACCAACTGCAGAAGCTTTCAACCAAAAGGTGGCAAGATTTATGTGCCTCACTTTCCCCATTTACCTCGGCGACTCAACTGTGGAACATGGTACGCGCCCTCCGACAGCCAGTAGTCCACTCGAGACCACTACAGGCTCTAGCGCTGTCTCGAGGAGTTAGCGAACGGGTGATTGCCGAAGAATTTTGCGATCTTATACTGAGAAATGGAGAGACCGCCCAAACGAGCGAATATAAATCCTCAGCAGAATCAGCTTCGGCGGTTGTAACAAAGTCATCTGCAATCAGTTCATCAGATCTGGATGACATTTTCACACCAGAGGAGCTCCAATATGTGTTGTCTTCAGTAAAACGAACAAGTTCACCAGGAACAGATGGAGTTACATACGCTGCTCTTGCTAATTTGTGCAAAAAAGGAAAATTACACCTGTTGGACATCTATAATAAAATTTGGCAAGAAGAAAAAGTTCCGGAAAGTTGGAAGATATCAAAAGTAGTACCGTTGCTAAAGCCAGGGAAGAGCCCTATGCAGTTGGACTCGTTTAGGCCGGTTAGTTTGACGAGTTGTTTTTCAAAAGTGATGGAAAAAATGATCAATGAACGAATTTTATGGTGGCAAGACATGAAAAAACTACTACCAGAAAGCATAGCCGGCTTCAGAAGAGGTAGATGCACAATGGACTGCATTCTGGATTTGGTCACAGATGTGGAAAACCAACGAACGCAAGGAAACATCACTGTCGCTGTATTCCTTGATGTCCACCGAGCATACGACACAGTGAGTCACGTTCACGTTCTGGAAGGCCTGGCGTTACAGGGATTCAAGGGCAAGATACTGCGTTGGATCGCTGACTTCCTGAAGCACCGGAAAATTTTTGTAGTTACGCAGGAGGGCCCAACGTCAGAACATGTCGTCAACCAAGGAGTGCTACAGGGCAGCGTACTAAGCCCTACTCTCTTTAATGCAGTCATGGCGCAGCTCCCGTATAATCTCCCACCCAACATCAGATGTTCAGTATATGCTGATGATATAAGTATATGGACGTCTGGTCCATCGTTTGTGGATATACAACAAACTCTACAAGAAGGATTGGATAATGTAGACCATTTTCTAAAACAAAGAGGTATGGCACTGAGTCTGGCCAAAACAGCCATACTTCCGTTTACATTAAAAAGACCTGGAAATTTCCAGATTATTCTGCAAAATCAGCCTATTAAAATGGTTAAAACTCATAAATTCTTGGGAGTAATTTTAGACCGGAGACTAACATGGTCGCCTCATGTCCAGTCCCTGGAACAAAAAGTGAATCAGGCCATTCGAATCCTCCGGCATCTCTGCGGGGCCAAATGGGGTGGTACTACAGAGTCGTTATTAGCCCTACATGTTGCCTGGATACGCCCCATCGTAACTTACTCACTGCCCCTGCTGCACGGACTCCCAGCCTCCACCGAAAGGAGACTTCACTTGTTATTGGCAAGGAGCTTGAGGGTATGTCTGGGTTTACCACGGTCAACTTCCAGTGATTTAGTGTATGCGGAGGCTCGAGAGCCACCTTTGGCAGTACTGCGAACTAAAGAAACATCTCGAAATTTATTTAGAATTTTCACGCAACATGAAAGTCATTTTTTATCTGGTGCACTAACACAAAGAACGGCAACGAGACTACAGGATACTATATCATCATTTCAAGCAGTAGTACCAGAATTTAAACAATGGAAACCTTCAAAACCACCTTGGACGCTGCCACTTCTCAACGTTATCCGTGAAATAGACGGCATAGAGAAGAAAGCAGCCATGGCACCTCTAGTAGCGGCACAGTTGGTACTTCATCAGCTTCATGTAATGCATAATGAAAAAACGAAGATATATACAGATGGATCATGCACAGAAGAAGCGTCAGCCTGCGCGGTCTTTATACCCGAAATTCAGGAAAAGAAGATGTACAAATTATCGCACAAATCTTCATCGACGACAGCAGAATTGGTGGCTATCTTTGAAGCAGTTAAGCTTATCTGCGAGAATCCAGATCCACGAAAATGGGTGATATGCACTGATAGCAAACCTGCTCTTCAGCTAATCAGAAATGTGAGATCACCTTACAGAAATGGTGAAATACCACAATGTATCGCAGAAACTGTGGAATATGCCTCATCGCAGGGTCACAACATCGTATTTCAATGGATACCCAGCCACATTGGAATAAAGGGAAATGAAGATGCTGATAGTCTCGCGAAGAAAGCATTGAAGGAAGGACGGGATTGCACAATCCCTATATCTGGGACGGATATTCGACATTTTATATCGCAAGGGGCTAACCATTGTTCGATGGAGAAGTGGTTTGAGAGCCCTAAATCAAAGGAAACGGTACTTTATGAAGTTGATCCACACAGAAAATTTTCCATAGCGACAGACCTTCCACGACACCTAGAGACATTGATCCACCGACTTAGATTGGAAGTAGCATACACAAACAGCTTCCTGCACAAGATACATCGATCCAACTCACCGGAATGCCATTGTGGTCATGCAGAAGAAAATGTTCGCCATATTCTTTTGGAGTGCACTAAATACGTGAAAGAAAGAGAAAAATTAAAGAACAAATTAGCAAGTTTGGACAGACGGCCCCTCACAATAAAGAAACTACTTGGACCATGGCCTGAGATGCATCTTCAGAAAAAGGCAATAATCTTCCTGACAGACTTTTTAGTGGAGACCGGACTGGACAAGCGCCTATGACTGACAGCCAGAAATGAGTATTATGTAAAGTGTGGTCATGTATATACTGGTATTATAGTACTAAGGTGTGCGTGAAAGTAGTTTATGACTGAGTGAACTGCATGAAGAAAACTGTGTATTGACAGGTTATTTGAACTGGTTTCAGTGTGCTATTATGTTTTTTTTTCTCCTTTTCCGTATTGTTAATTTTTGGGTACCGTTCTGTATTATTATTTTATTTTTCGCTGCAGAACTCTGTGATATGGAGTAGCCGAGGCAATAGGCTCCTCAACCTCTCCACAGCAAAACAGTTAAAACAACAACAACAACAACAACAACCAGAAAGACAACCTTTCCAAAAACCGATTTTCTAAAAGAAAGTATTTTAGAAAAGGTGATTGCCGAAACCATTTAACGAAATCATAGGGTCTCTTAAAATTATACATTGGAATTGCCGATCTCTTCACTCAGCCATAACAGATCTGTTATACCTGTCTTCCAAATTCGATCCGGCTATTATTGCATTACAAGAAACTTGGCTATCCACACATCATGTATTTCACCTACCCAACTTCCAAACCTTTAGTCTAGACCGTCCATCCAAAGGGGGAGGTTTAGCTTTCTTTATAAACAATAAAATTAGTTTAAAAGTCAAAAACTCATACAAATGTAAGTCTTCTGAAGGCGAAATTTTCGCGTTAGATATTACCTTGCCAGGATACTTGCCTTTCTCGCTAATAAACGTCTACTTTCCTGTCGGCGTTCAAAACACGAGACTGTTATATATGGCTGCTAATTCAGGCTGTAAAGAAAAAATTATAGTTGGTGACTTCAACTCTCACCATACCTGCTGGGGTTTTAGAACTGATCAGTGTGGACAACGGTTGTGGGACTGGTCGGTAGACAACAACTTATTGTGCCTTAACGCTAGAACTCCCACATTTATTCGAGGTCATTCACGCTCCGCCTTAGATTTAAGTTTTGTAAGCTCGGCCATTGCTAGTACATCGTGGACGGCCCTTGATTGCGCCTCCAACAGTGACCACTTCCAATAATGTTCGAGATCGCTTGCCCCGTCAAACCATCATGCTTTTATGCCCGAACCTATATAAATTATGCAAAATTTCAACACGACCTAAAAACTGCTTTAGACGCTCCTTCTCAGGATGGAGATGACACTAAAGCTATGAAAATAAGCGCAGTAATTAAAAGGGCATACAAAAACGCTGAATTTACTGTTAAATCGGCGAAGAGAATACCCTATAGCCCCTGGTGGAATTCCAACTGTTCACGAGATCACAGACGAAGACAGGCAGCTTGGAAGAAGCTAATACATAATCAGTCCCCTAAGAACTGGGCAGATTATAAATTTCTTGCCGCTGTATTTAAACGCACGGTGGCCCAAGCTAAAGAAGATTATGATAAAAGACATTTCGATTTTCTCTCGAAATCCAAAAATAAGATAGCTTTATTTCAATGTATGCGATCTCGCAAAATCCTGCCGTCTACATTAAATACTAATTATGAAAAACTATCATTGGAAGAAACGAAGAGCTATTTAGAGTCAATTGGCAGAGGTCTAGAAATTAGATTTTCTTCGATTATGGCTTTCAACTGGCAAAAGTCTAGCATAAGCACTGACTTCGAAAACGTAACGCTGTCTGAAGCATCAAAAGTCATTCGAGATCTACCATCGTCAGCTCCTGGTCCAGATGGAATCACAGTTCCTATGATTAAAATTTTATTCAAGCTATCCCCCGGCGACGTCATTAATCTCATAAACTACTCTTTAAAGAATGCCTGGATACTGTATGACTGGAAAATATCTAAGGTAATTCCATTAATAAAAAAGCAAGGAGTAGGTTTTACCATAGAAAATATCAGACCCATCTCGCTAACTTCGAACATGGTGAAACTCATAGAGAGGGTTCTAAAGGGCCGAATAAACTCCTGGATGACGAATAATGTCATATTAAAGCCAAATCAAATAGGTTTTCGTTGTGAATGCTCAATTTGGTGCGCCCATGCGGATTTAGAGAGTCGAATACAGCTTGCTAGTAAAAGGAAACAGTACGCCGCATTAGTAACTCTCGACATAGCTAAAGCGTACGACAGTGTCGAGCACTCTATTCTACTGACCACCTTGCAGAGTCTAAAGTTTCCCCAGTATATTACTGAGTGGATAGCAGAATTCCTAAAATCAAGGGAATTGTATTGCGTGAAGGATGGCTTTTGTTCGCATAAATTCAAAAAGAAACGTGGTGTTCCACAAGGGTCCGTCCTATCTCCAGCATCATTCATTATACTGATGAGCTCTATTCCAATTGTTCAGGATGTCACTGTCTACATTTATGCAGATGATATCGCGTTCTTCGCTGCAGAGAGCGACATTTACTCACTACATCAAAAACTGCAAAGATATATTAATACACTAGAAATTTGGTTGCAACCCATTTCATTGTCATTGAACATCAGTAAAAGTGCGCTCTTGGTGTTTCCTATAGCAGATACAGTTTGAATTTCTGTATTGTATAATCGGGAACCTATTCCACAAGTAGATTCAGTCAAGTACCTAGGAATGATTTATAATGAAAAACTAAATTGGAGCCCACACATTGAATATATAACAGCA
The DNA here is from genome assembly GCA_013436015.1 of Rhipicephalus annulatus. Taxonomy (NCBI): domain Eukaryota; kingdom Metazoa; phylum Arthropoda; class Arachnida; order Ixodida; family Ixodidae; genus Rhipicephalus; species Rhipicephalus annulatus. The sequence continues at coordinate 64,424 of WOVY01014813.1, forward strand.
AAGGCACAACGGGTGTTAGGTTTATTACGCAGGTTAAGCAACAGAAAATACGGGCTGCGCAGACACACGATGTTAATGATGTATAAAATGTATGTGCGACCAATATTGGAATTTGGGTGTTTATTATTCTCAGGGGCCGCTGATTATAAAATTAAACCGCTAGTATTGTTAGAGCGAGAAGCCCTGCCAATATGCCTGGGACTTCCCAGGTACGTGGCGAATAGTGTATTGTATCAAGAAGCGCGATTGCCAACACTCCTCTGTCGATTCCGCATTCTAACGGTTCAAACCTTCTTAAAGTTCTACAGTTTACCGGTGCGAAGATCAGAGTACGCATTTATCAGCGACCCTGACTCTTTCTTTCTTGCACATTGGCCTCGATTTCATACCCCTCAGATAATTTTCGCTAAAAAGAAACTGGATTGCATAAATGTAGACACTAGCACAGTAATTGAAACTAATTTTTCTACCATCAACATTAGAATAGAGTACGATGAAATCTTCCCCCCACAAGCCAAGTTGCAATCTCTGAGATTTTCGACCACTACATTAAACGATTACTTGGTACATGCAGAAACAAAAAATGTAATAGCTACAGATGCTTCTGTCAACAATAAAAAGGCAGGTGCAGGAATTGCGTCTGATTCCCTCGACTGGTCTTTTTCAGTAAAGCTTCCAGATTTTACTCCTATATTTGAAGCTGAGCTAGTAGCTATTATTTTAGCCCTTCGTAAAATTCCTACGACAGAGACTAGTGCAATCATCCTAAAAGACTCACTTTCGGTGTGTGCAGCTCTGACAAACTCTGAACAATCTCGTGCCCTAGCAGCGTTCCACACATTAGCACCGCCGCATTTAAAATTCCTCAAATTAGTGTGGGTCCCAGGTCACTGCGGATTACAATTAAATGAATTGGCAGATGCTTTGGCACGAGCATCACTCGATGGACCAGTAATTTCAGTACTTCCCGAGTTAGAATACTTATCAGGGGTTAGATATAGGAAATTCGCTATTTTTACAGATAGTTTAGAAAATATCACACAATGCACAGATTATCAGCACCTCAAATTTCCATGGAAAGCCCAGTGGAGTCCGTCAAAAAAACTTGAAACTATAATTTCAAGATTCCGGTGCCGAGTCCCCCAATTAAATTTTTATTTACACAGAGCTGGTCTGACACTTTCCCTCCTTTGTCCGTTCTGCAAAGAATAAGAAACTATTGAACATTATTTTTGCTCATGTCGTAACTATGCATTAATTAGGAAACGACTTTTAGATATTCCATTTGCGAAGCTAGGTTCAAATTTAACCGCAGAAAATGTTCTAAGTTTTGGTGCCTCTGTTCTGGGAAATTGCTACAGAGATGCATTCGATTCGGTGTGTAATTTTATTCAAGACTCTAAACGTTTTTTAACATAAAGCCCTCGTTAACAAATACTAAAAATTGGGTCGAAAAGTAATTTTCTATTCTGGATAAATCCGTGACATACCAAATTAATCGGGTTTGGCAAAACCAGCTGTCTGGTCGGCTTCCAAAATCAAGTTGTAGCCATTAGTGTCTACATTGTTATTGACTTTTTTCTCACTATCTAAATCTTCGGTTTATTGTTTTTTTAGATGCGGAGCATCTAATACTCAAGGCTTGTAGTGCGGCGCCGTCCGCAAGCTTCCTCCTCCTTCTTTCACCATCTGTGCATCCCTTCCTCCTCCACACATCGCGCGCGCTTCACTCCTCCACCATCTGTGCACCCTTCCTCCTCTACACACCGCGTGCGCTTCTCCTCTTCACGAACATTCGCTAGCTGTATAATGTAGCGCGCATGCGCCGTCACGCTTCGAGAACATCGGCAGCTGACGCGCGCGCATGCGCCGTCGCGCTTCGAGAACATCGGCAGCTGACGCGCGCGCATGCGCCGTTGCGCTTCTCCCCCTTCTCGAACATTCGACAGCTGACGCGCGCATGCACCGTCACCCACCATCTGTGCCGCGCGCGCTTCTCCCCTTCGAGAACATTCTACAATTCTCCTGATTCTCCAGTGGACGCGCATGCGCCGTCGCGCTTCGAGAACATTTAACAGCTCACAGTGCATGCGCCGTCGCGCTGTATATATACTCAAGGTCGGCGCTCGCTCGCTCAGTTGCCGCTCGTCGGTTGGTTTGTACGGCGCGTCGACGTCCAAGGTCGCGGTGAAATGAATTCCAACGAATCCACAAACACAATTATCGACGTCCCTTCGACCAGCGCCGCCCTTTCGCATACGTGTGTACGTGTTCACTCATTTAACACCCCCTCCTACAACCACGTTAACCAATTTAGCCATCGACCCAAGTAAGTCGCAATTTAACACCCCATTTCACAACCACGTTAACCAATTTAGCCATCGACCCAAGTAAGTCGCACTTTAACACCCCGTTAACCAATTATATGCTCCGCATCCTCCTCAGTGTTCCCCCGAGGGAAGCTGCGGGCAATTTTTTTTCCAACATACTGTCTTAACTATACATTCCCCCCCCCTTTTTTTTTGTTGTAAGCAATAATGCAGTTATCGTTCATGTGAGACTATTTGTTCTCTTGCCCAATCCCCCAGAGTGGGTACGAGCCATAGATTAAAGGATACAAACAAACAAACAAACAAACAAACAAAACGAGTGTTGGGACGCTGATGTTGGGCCAGGCGCCACTACTCGTTTGAGGTACTGTTACTTGCATCGCATCTACTCAAGTCAAGCGAAGCGTTAAATCAAGCGAAAGCCAAGCAAAAATTGGCCACGTATCTGCATGTCAATCTGCAAATGTCTTCGAAGGACAATAGTCTTGCGTGTGGAGAGAGTGAACAAAACATTTATTTGGTGTTCTGTGCAAGAAAATCGGTGAATGGTATTCTGGAGGCGCTACGTTAGAGTGGAGGCAAACAAGCGCATCAAGTCCCGTCACACGTGAGACATGAGCGCCATATGGCAGTTTTCTCGGAAAACGAAGCGCGTGGCTCTGAGACGGGTGTGCGCGCCCACCTCAGAGGTGATAAGGTGTAGAACACAAGGCGATGGATAGGTGCCACCACCGTCTCGCCTTAGCAAAGTGTTAGAAACACTCGCCTTTTTGTGCAAGCGTTCCAATGTCAGTGCAGCGTGATAAGCGCTATAATCTTTAAAGTTACCTATGTATGCATTTTCTAGTAAAAGACACACATGCAGAATACATACGTGTTGTTATGGTGCCCCACACATGCGCAATAATTGCTTTATTTGACACATGCACAAGTATGAACGCTAAATCTTCAGCAATATTGGTGGGCGCTGCGGATGGGGTCAGCTGTTTGAAGTACGTGGTGTCGTTAAATGTGGACAGACAGACAGACAGACAAAAATTTTTGCATCGAAGGTCGCCAAGAAAGACTATGGTCTTTAAAACACTTCGACTGAATTCCGAACGCGCGCTCCCCCGCCTATTACAGACACCACCCGCGTTCGAGGAAGAGAAATACGGGAGAGAGGTCCGCACCTCCACTGCGCACACTCGGCTAGCTGAACGCCCGGTGATGTCTTATCATTTAATGACTTTTAAAGCTACAGTTTTCGGGTGTCTTCCTGGGCCGGTACGAGACACGTGACGTGGGCATGCACAGTGGGGGTGTGGACGGCACCACCGACACCGGATCCACGACATGGCGCGACTAAGAAAGGATGAAAATGTGTAGTTCAGACAGACTCACACACGCAACCTATTTTAAAGACGATAGTCTTTCTTGGGGACCTTCGACGCAAAAATTTTGGTCTGTCTGTCTGTCTGTCTGTCTGTCTGTCTGTCTGTCTGTCTGTCTGTCTGTCTGTCTGTCTGTCTGTCTGTCTGTCTGTCTGTCTGTCTGTCTGTCTGTTTGTTCACTCTTAACGGCACTGGGTACATAAAACGGCTGACCCAATCCGCAGCGCCCACGAATGTTGCTGTTGCCCCGCCGCGGTGGTCTAGTAGCTAAGGTACTCGGCTGCTGACCCGCAGGTCGCGGGTTCAAATCCCGGCTGCGGCGGCTGCATTTCCGATGGAGGCGGAAATGTCGTAAGCCCGTGTGCTCAGATTTGGGTGCACGTTAAAGAACCCCAGGTGGTCGAAATTTCCGGAGCCCCCCACTACGGCGTCTCTCATAATCATATGGTGGTTTTGGGACGTTAAACCGCGCAAATAAATCAACGAATGTTGCTCAAAGTTTAGCGTTCATACTTGTGCAATTGTCAAATAAAAAGCAATTATTGCGCATGTATAGGGCACCATAACAACACGTATAGATTCTGCATGTGCATCTTTTACTAGAGAAGGTATACGCAAGTAATTTTAAGGACCATAGCGCTTATCACGCTGCGCTGACCTTGCAATGCTTGCACAAAAAGGCGAGGGCTTCCAACGTTTTGCTAAGAGAAGACGGCTGGTGGCACCTACCCGTCACATTGCGTTCTACACTTTATCACCTCTGAGACGAGCGCGCACACCCGTCTGAGAGCCACGCGCTTTGTTTTCCAAGAAAACTTCCAGATGGCGCTCAGTTCTCACGTGTGACGTGCCTCAATGTGCCCGTTCGCCTCCGCTGCACGCTCGAGGCACTCTAACGTAGCGCCCCCCGAATACCATTCAACGATTTTGAGCGCAGCGCCCCCAGAATACCATTCGCAGCTCCCCCATAATACCATTCAACTGATTGATGAGTTTGCCAACCAATGTCTGTGGGCGTAACTTCACGAGTGTTTCTTATTGAGGACATGCTGACGAGAATGCTGGTCACGTACCAGGGGGTGTGGCTATGCCGTATCCCTTGGAGTCCAGCAGTCCTCCAATTTGCATGAGCTGGCAGTTTTTCTGCACCATGTACTCGATGGTCGTAGACTCCATCAGGTAGGCGTAGCCGCCACGAAGCACGCGCTCGACACCCTTCTCGTTAGTCTCGGCGAACACGCTGGGCTGAGCTGCTTCCATGACCGCCCACATGCGCTTGATGAGCGACGAGTCTGAATGCTGCGAAAGAAGGGAAAACCCAGCCAACACCAGCTGTCGGCCCTCTAGCTGTCTGTCCGTGAACATGAGGAAATCAAAGAACAAATGCTACTTGACAGATCTTCGAGAGTTGCTGCACCTTAGTGTAACGTATACGGCCAATCTATAAGCAACTTGTTTAGATACACTCAATCTTTCTGTCCACACATCTGGAGTACTTGTGGAAGCTGGCTTAAGGGTTGGGTGGTTTTTGACAAAGAGTTTTCTAGCGTGGTGGTACGCACTAACTTGCAGAGGTACTACTTAAAAGTATAAACTCTTCAAAGGCAGCTTAATTATTAAGGCACCTTCTCATAAAGAATGGTGGAGAAGATGATGCACGTGCCAATTTTTGTGTTTCTTGACGACGCCACAGCAGCAAACTGGATCTACACTAGAAATTATCTGTAAGCTTTATTGCCGGATTTCGAGACGCCATACCTGTCGATTTGCGGCATGGTATGCATGTCGCCTGCCATTAAAACAGAGCGCCGCGTATATAGCTGTGGATGCGCGGGAGACCTACGCGCTATTAAGCTTGCTCAAGTGAGACATATGAAGTCTAAATTTTTTCTTGATTGAAGTGTCCTTCCTTTAGAATTGAGAGTTACCCCCATATTCAAGAACGTTCCTCCTCTCAACGCTTTACGTTTACTTGAGAAAGCCGATGGAAGCGCCACTTCGAGGCAGGGCAAGCCACTGCCTGTAAGCGGTAATCTACTGCGGTTCTTGAGTAGCCCAGTGTCATTTTCAGCTGAGCAGTGGCGCATTGCTCAACTATGTCAAATGAAAGGTGAAAGTGGAGTCGAGGAGCGATTGTCAATACGAGGGTTACTGTCCATGGTGGCCCTTGCTGTTCGCGGCCGCGATAGTACAGTGGTCACGGTCCTCTACTGCGTACCTGAGGCGCGGGTTAAATCCCGGCTACTGCTATCGCATTTTTAGTGAAGGCGGAAATGATGGAGACCCGTGTGCTTGCATGTATGTGCACGTTAAAGAACCCTGTGTTGTCGATGTTTACGGAGCTCTCCAGTAGAACGTTCTGCATAAGCATATCGTACGTATTGAACTTAAGGTCTCAAAACTTATTGATAATTATTACCCTTTCTGACATTGGCAATGCCTTAATGAGGTTGTTTACTGTGGAATACGCACATGAAGCGATATGAGACCATAGATTTAGTTGAATGTCTGCAACAGCTCTGTGGACGGCCAACTTAATCTCTCTAGAGTTTCTTCTTCAGTTAGTGTCTCTTGCAAGGTAGGGTGTAGCTCCGTCAAAGAGCACAAAATGCCCCTCGCACAGGCGCAGCAATAAACACAATTGGTCTTGCTTATTTTATATGAATCGTAGTTAGAGCTTATTCGATTGCTTTTTTGTACTTTTTTGTCGTATATTTTTGTCGACATTTGGTTGTTTTTTAACATGCCTCGACTGTATATATCGGTTATTGTCTACTGATCTTGGAGACCCGTGATACACTGTTCTCTCCTAATTGAAGGTTTTAGTCATTTTAAAAGTTATTCCTGCACCGACATCACCCTATTTTATATCTACTTGCCCTAATAACAGCACACATCTATTCGAGCGCGTGAGATCATAAAATTGGTGGTTATTTGTTTCGAATGGGAGCTGTGGTTATGTGGTATTTTTACGTGCACTCAGGACATCCCTTTCCTCTAGCAATGTTATCAGCTGAAAGGCTTTCCACTGTGCCTACTGCTGGCACGATACCATCTTCATAAAGTGTCCCAGGTACGTATCCACTTACTTAAAAGGGGCTCTGGCACACTTTTCGAGCATGGTCAGAAAACGCTGCCGATCGGTACTCGAACCTCTTGAGAAAACGCAAGCTAAATGATATAGCGTAGCACGTGGCTTAGAATCCACAACAACTAATCAGTCAGCTGCAATTGGCATCTCTTTTCTCGACAAATGACAATACCAGCTCGAAAAACCCTCGTAAGTCTTTGTATTAGCTATTGGTTGATTTGAGCATGGTGCACTTTTCTGTCACTCGGGCCGCCATGGGAGACCGCCACTTGTCCACGCACGTGCACGCGATCACACTGAAAATCTGTGTATTCGAAGAAAATGAAAAGAAAGAGAAAAAGTGTTCAAGTTCATTAGGCATGCGTGACATATTTGCTTTACCGTGCCATCCTTCCCTGCTAACCTTCCAGCGCTTACGTCAGCACGTGAAAAGAGATTTGATATGTGAGGTCTAACGTCCCAAAGCCACCACATGATTATGAGAGACGCCGTAGTGGACGGCTCCGGGAATTTCGACCACCTGGCGCTCATTTAACATGCACTGAATCTGACCACACGGGCTTGCAGCATTTTCGCCTCCATTGAAAATTCAGACGGTGCTGCCGGGAATCGATCTCACAACCTGCTAGTCAGCGTCCGAGTACCTTAACCACTCGACCAACACGGCTTGGCGGGAAAAGAGGGCATGCGATTACAGCGTGCGACAAATCTTTTTAACTCCGCTCATAATTAAAGGATTCAAAAATGTTTGCAGCGATAAATGTATGAGCAAATGAGCACCTTTAGTGAATTTATTCTATGGCTATCTGAAAAAGTGTTCCAGGGCCTCTTAAAGATGATTATATTCCCTTCTTGTGACTTGAATGGTCGTGCATAATCTTGATTGGCAATGTTTGTACGGTTTCTGGCACTATCTCTTGACGACACAGCAGGTTTACAAACGTAAACGAGTGGGTTGTCCCTAATTTAAAAATAAAATAGAACAGTTCAGAAGACGTTGGGTGTTGAATATTCAAAATTATAGATATTGCACCGGGGCTAAACTCCAGCTAAAAAGGGCCAATGCATCGCTTGCAAAAAACAATGAAAATTAATTTGTGGTAATAGGGTTTTATCAAAACTGCACGAATAGGAACATTTGCATGGTATAAGTGAACAAAAGAAATTGAGGTTTTTTGGTAATCTTATACCTGAGGGCAAAACTTGTGTGCTCCTAGGCAGCCCCTCACTTCGCCGCACATGTAAAGCATCTTATGTTCCGGTTCCGCCCGGGGTGTGGCGTGACCACCGTTATTGTGCATGCGCGTTACCTCCCACACTCTATCTTCCCTACCATCTTCCTCTCTCGCCTCGCAACGTTGAGGCAGCCAGCATCTTGTAGCAAGTTTCTTATTTGAATAAACCAACTGCTCACTCTTTCGTCTCTTCATTACTTACTTTTGCACATTATACAATAATCATACAGTGCATAAGCAGTGCATACGAAGATAACTAACAGAAGGGTTACATAGTGAGTAGAATTTTTTCATAAGTGGCTCAAGATGTTCGAGCCACTGTGTAATTGATTCTTTAGGGTTTCACTGTTCTATACACTTCGTGATCATTTGGCGGAAATATTCACGAATGGGCAGTGTATTGATGTCGGCATGGCGGACTGCCATGTACTTTTTCCAAATACTGTAAAGGCCAAGCAACATAACATTATCATAAGGTGCCCCACCGTCTTCTTCATTCACTGGAAAAAACCTTATCCCGTAGGCATCAATTTGTAAATCTTTTTTGTTTTTGATAGTTCTTTGCAGAATGCCCCAAAAGAACACCACTTCCTAACAATTAGGTACGATATGTTTGATGGTTTCAACTTCACGATAGAGAAAACAGTGCGTTCCCCATGGCACAAACAGTCTTCTTTCTTGCATCCACGTTTTAACTTCTAGAGTTCCAGTATAGAGCTTAAAAAAGAATTTTTTTGAAGTAGATGGTACAGCCTTCTTTTTTTTAACACAGGGTAGTACATTTTGGCCATTTCTAGCAGGATACAAGCTCCTGTAAAGTGGTACCGATAAAACAATGTCGAGAATGTCTTCATACAAGCTTTGTCATTTTACTCCCACTAGGTATTCATTGGAAAACGTCCCAATAAAAAATTGCATGCACCAACGATTTCTTTTAAAAAGCCATAAAGTGCCCCATGCGCGTAGTCTGAGGTTACAACGAGTTAAGGTAGAGCGTTTCCAAGCCTCAGCTGAATAACTGCACGTAGAAACGATTCTCTTGTGTCTCGCAGAAACATAAAAGAACTGACAATCTGTCTTAAAAACAAATGTGACAGACTGAGACCACCGAATTGAACACGGCAAAAAAGATTAGTGGGACTGGACCATTCCCACACTGACGCCCATATAAATACTGCAAACACACGGTGCACGTTTGGCACGTTTATACGCGAACAATGCAAAACTTGTAATGTGTGCCACAGTTTAGAGACAAAGAAAAGATTACGTGTGGTGTCTCGCGTGAAAATTGAAAAGTCCCATTTTCAATTTCTTCTGCTTTTTCACGCATTTCAGTGGCGTGCCGCCGCCTGTACGGCTCACTGTCACGATAAAGTTATAGTGGTACACCGAAATATTTCGCAGGCTGATTCACTGATGGCATGTCGGCAAAACGTCTGGAGTGGATGGCCAATTTTCATGCCAATATCCCAAGCATTTTTCTCAGTTTACCCAACCTCCACTGGCCGTACAAAACTGTTTTGCGATATGGACTACTTCGTTACACCTGTCCCGATCTGAACAGAAAACTGCCATATCATCTGCATATGCAAGTACTCGTACTTCAATCTCATGCAGTTTGAATCCACGGACGGCACTGCTGTTAATCAAACTCACGCAGAAAGGCTCTAAGAAAAGACTTAACAGCAGTGGTGAAAGAGGGCAGCCCTGACGCACGGAGAGTTGCAAGTTAATGCGCGCCCCCGCCAGCTTATTAACAACTATTTGCGTTGTACAGCCTTTATATGTCATAGCCACTCCCTGTTTGATGATGCAGCCTGCGTTTACAAAATCCAACACACTCATCAGAACATCATGTGACACAAAATGCTTTCTCTCAATCCAACGGAAGCAATGCTATACATGTATCAGTCGTGTTGCAGCACTCCAGAACCGCTCCGGCTTATGTATGTTAGTCACAATTGTGCGTCTTTTGATTCCGGACGTATGGTGTGGGCCTACTATTTCTTTTATTACACCCTGCAATCGCTTAGACAATATTTATAAAGATCTTGTAATTTACATTCGTTAAGCTAATGGGGCGTTATGGCTTTATAAAGCGGAGTTTAGATTCATCCTCTTTTTTGGGGATTAGCATAGTGTGCGCCATCAGAGAGCTGGGAGGCAACATCTTATACTTGTAAGCTTCATTCATAAGACAAGGCGAAATTGAGAAAAAAATGGATATAAACGTTTTGTGAAAGACCGCATTCAACCCATCTCGTCCAGGTGACTTTGTTGGGTTCAGCCATTCGATGGCTCTTTCAACTTGCAAATTTGAAATGAGCAGCTGCTTTGTTCCGCATCAAGACATTCCACCACATCTTCAAGGCTATATCAGTCTATAATATTGCTAAGGGCTGCCGTACTCGGATCCTTATATGGTGCACTGCTGGTCTTGTCATGAGCAGAAAGCAAACAGTTGAAGTATCCTATTATTACAACCTGTATTATGCCACGCATTGTAAAACCCCCACTATGCAACCTCCGAAACAAACTCTGCAACTGAATTCGGTAAGTTCTGCACCAGCCCAACGAAGAGGTCTTGATTTACCTCTCGCATGAGCAAACGGACCTTCTCATCTTTGATTATGTCAGGCTCGGTCAGTCAGAACAGGCGAATCATTTCTTCTGCGAAGATTGTGGCGCTTTCATTCGGAAGCTGCGCCCGTCTTTCCAGCACAGCAGCGGCCCTTTCTTTTCGGGCGACAATCGTGAACGTTTTAAAGAATGCGCCATAGAACAGATCCCAGGTTCCGGAAATTTCTACGACCTGGGATCCTTTAACTTGCACCCAAATCTGGGCACACGGGCCTACAGCATTTCCACCTGCATCAGAAATGCAGCCGCCGCAGCCGGGATTTGATCCCGCGACCTGCGGCCGAGTCACCAGCTCAGTACCTTAGCCCCTAGACACCGTGGCGGGGCGGTTCTCAAACCAGGTCCTCACCGCTCTTCTAGGTAAAAGTTGACGCAGCGCAGCTTTTTTTCCAAGTTTCACTGGTTTAAGGCGGTCACTCGGTCATGTGTCTCCAGCCAGGTGTCCGCTTCTTCACATGACGATCCGTGGAAGGTCGGTGGCTCTCTCGGCTGCTGCATTACGACCGTTGATTTTTTGGGTTTAACGTCCCAAAACCACGATATGATTATGAGAGACACCGTAGTGGAAGGCTCCGGAAATTTCGACCACCTGGGGTTCTTTAACGTGCACCCAAACCTGAGCACACACGCTTACAACATTTCTGCCTCCATCGGAAATGTAGCCGCTGCAGCCGGGATAGATCCCGCGACCTGCGGGTCAGTAGCCGAGTACCTTAGCCACTAGACCACTGCGGTGGGGCTGCATTACGACCGTTGCGGGCAGTTGTAGATGTCTTCATAGTAGTGGTGGCCTTGGGCTTGCGAATATTATCAGTTAGAGCCCCGTACTCTGGATGTAGTCCTCACTACCTGCGGTTAGCTCGCTGATCGAGTTTGGCTTCATTGTCGTTTTCACGGTGTGGGCTTGGCTCACGGCTGGAGGGGGGCGTTCGGCACATGGGCCGGCAAGCAGCTCCATGAAATGTCACGGAGTCATGACGCTGACTAATGTAGAGACAGCTTGTCCAAATCAAAAGTGTTTGTTTAATTAGCCGATCTTGTGGCCACGTAAAAGAAAAATCAGATTACAGCAAGACACTGGCACTGATAGCGGCGGGCAGAGCATCAGCAGTCGATCAACTGAGAAGCGTTGAAGCGTGTCGGAATTTCTAGCGTTATCGCTAGCGGTGACCTTGGTTTCAGAATAATATGAAAGGTTCGCGAAGTGGGCGTAATCTTAACAAAACGATCTACTACAGCCTCGAAGCTTCTCCAACACCGTAGGCGTGGTTTGCGCTGAACATAGTGTAACGAGGAGATAACAAAACTTGAAGAAATGAACGTGGCAATATGAAGTCTTACAGAAAGTGCGCCGGTCGCGCCCGATTTCTTCCAATGTGCCGCTAATGTTCTCAGTGTGCCGTTGAGACTGTACAGCCTGACCAGTGCTTTCCAGCGTGTTCAAGACACTGGCCACGCTGTACAATGTGTCCCAGTGCCTCCCAGTGTGCTGTAGTACACGGGGCCACACTGTGCAGCGTTTCCAGTGTTATCCAGCGCGCTTAAACGCACTGGGCGACACTAGAAATGCTGTTTTTTTAGATAGGGTGGTGCGTTAGAATGCATAAAACATAGTTTTTTTGTTCCTATCCTGAAAATGTACCTTTGCTTTCATTATAGAGACGATGGCTGGGCAATGACGTGTAAGCCCAAGTGTGGCACCACAGGAAGGCTGCATCTTGCGAAAAGCTGGCATCACCTATATCATAAGAGGTCAGTGGCACGTAGTTCGCATAAATAACGATGACAGAATCGCCATTCAGCGATTCCAACCTTGATTTAGGTGTTTTAGGCTGCACGCAGCATGCAGCCTACGTAAAGCCAACCAACTGTGTTGATCTTCATGATAATCTGCATTGCGTATAAAAAAACTTATGCACCTAAGTAATGCATTTATACGCTAGTCTGACTCCGGTTTGTGAAAAGCGTTGATACTGCATATTATGAAAACGAAAATTGTTCCTTTTGGTGTGCTTCCAAATGATATCGGTTCTCCATCAAGTAAATATTAGGGTGAGCTAATATTTCTTTTCTTATTTCATTTTTTACTCCCAAATTAATGCTTTGAACGATATGGGTGCTTATTTAAATGAATAAGTATATCCATCAACCAGTATATGCGAATGGGTTAGCAGTGATATGTTTTGACGGCTGAAGAAGGAAAGCTTGCCAAGTGACTTTAAGGCACCATAATTCATTGAGAAAATGCACTGTCCTTTAAGGGCGCGATCAAACGTTCGTGCTTCTAAGTTTTCTACATTTACTAGTGTTAAGTACAGTGTATTATGTTACCAAGGGAAAGGTGTTATATAAAGGTGCTCAGAGGACTGCAGCAGCAGCGCATTTTCATTCAGCGTATGAGGGAGGCATATTGTACAAAGAGGACCTTTCGTAACCCAAGACTTTAGTTCAGTACACTGTATAGTAACGTTGCCCTTGGGATTTCAGAAACATGCCGACGTGTCGGGGAAGCCACAGTGACCTTGTGATACCCAGCGGCAGAGGAAGCTCTTTGTCGAAGCACGTACGGAGCAAACGGGAGCACATTTTCAAGGAGAAGCCCGTGGAAACAGCGAGCTCCCTCTGAAGGTTCTTTCTGTTATTTTTGCTTTTCTCCGGCTTCTTCCGTAATACGGGAAGCCCGCATAATGCAGAAGTAGAAGATAAGAAAAGGCGAAAAAAGGTGCAATAGTGCCGGGCCTACACTATCACGTTATCAGTTCAGAGTTCACACTTAACTTTTGCCCTGCCTATATGGACTATTTTCACTACTTCTTGATGTTCGAGTCATGGTGTTGCGGCTCCACGCCTTTAGGGTTTGACAAAGAAGGAGTAAATATGATGACAAGAAGAAGAGAACATCTTGGCAAAAGTGTCTTGGCAACGGGGTATGTTACGAGTGCTCGCAGGAGTATATTTGCATACTTTTTGATTACATTGAATGCACGAAATGCTCTTTTTTAAAAAAAGCGTACACAAACATGGAGTATGCTTGAGCTTAACCTTCAATAGCAGAACGCGACAGCGTAATCGGTCCCCGTGCACATCGTGGCCTGAACTGCTATCCTGACTTCAGTGCTTTCTGAATGCTTGAATCATGCCCTGAGGAAGTGAACATCTGTCTGCGTATAATTGCCCTATGCAAACTATCCCAGAATGCCTACTGCGAGTATAGCTGTTAGGTGCCCCCTACACCTTAAATCTTCCTTTAAAAAACAAATTAGGGAGAACGCACTGCTCGTGCCTAAGGCAACACGCGAACGTACGCAGGTGCTCGCTCGGTTAAATCTTGTGCATATTATTATAATAAATATGTCTGAGCACTTCCAAATTAGTGGGTCTTTGAAACGGCTACTCGTAGCGCAACTGACAAGTTTCGACGCCTAGCGCGATTCTACGCTTCGGCCATGCAATATTACATGCGTTAAGTAGACTCCTTCCAACACATGAACTTCGTACATAGTGTTCTTTTACGAAGAAGTTTCAAGAACTAGTGTGACGCTATGGTAGAACATCTGCTTGCCACGCACACGGTCTATAGGTTCAGTTCTTACTTGAATCCAAAGCTTTTCATTGTTTGTTTTATTTGTATCTCTCTTCATTTTTTTGGTCACAAATAACAACACCAAGGCTGACGCCAGAGTTTCTGCAAAGCAAGCTCTTCAAAGCTATCGCGTTAAAGGTGCGAGTGTACGGTGAAAAATGCCGGAGGAGTGTTACCCGACAGTGACGAGAAGGGCCACCTATAGGCGTCATAGTTATGGTTGACACACTGTCCTCAAGATCATGCTCGCCATACCTCTTAAAAGCGTGTCTACGGCAAACATGAAACGAAAATGGGCTGGAATCAGTCAAATGTAGATTAGTATACTAAGAAATATTAGCACATTTTCTGTGTAAAGAGAGGGTGCACTTTTGTAGTTCTACACGCATGTGGCTGCATTCTCGTTTCTATCGCTTGTCTCGTTTTTCATAGCTGTGTTTTCACGCGATTCGCAATCATCTGTCGTGTGAGATTTACGTCAAGAAGATGCTTATTTTTGGCGCTTCTTGTAGCTCATGTCCGATTCTTAAGCTCACTGTTCTTAACCTGATTATAAAGTAAAAAAAACAGAAAAGCGATCTTGCCGCTTTTGTTTCGAAATTCTAAACCAGCGAGAGCGCACCATCAAATTATTTGGCCGCTGTTCTATCCATGTTGCTAACCCTGTGGGGCGGCTTGCAGAATATACAGCCCGAATCACATTAGAAAGTTTTTGTTTAGTGTCCGCAAAGCTGTACATGCGCAACATGCTGCGTACGCCACGTGTGAGGCTGTGACCTATAGCATTATTTTACCGCGCGCAACATCTGAGACATGTACGGCACCTGAGCGTAAACAGGCCTTCCTTTGAGTGTTGCTTCACGCCACCTCGTGGAAAGGAAAAAAATTGTAATTAATAATATTCATCCAAGCAACACACAAGCCGGGGTGTGAGACAAGGCGATCTTTCTTGAGGACCGTGTTTTTCATAATAATGATAATAATGTTTTAGTTTTCATCAGAAGCTTGATAGAGGACAGCTGCCGGTAAAAGCTGCTCTCCGAAAGAGACAGCTTGACAAAGGCCAACAGCCACCTTTTAGCACGACAGCAGTGGCAAACAGTCAGCACAGCAAAAACATCAAAAAATAAATATATGAATAAAAAATATAAAGATGAAGTCCAAATTCTAAAAATAAAAATAGCAACCATAATATTACAACTACAACTGAAAAATATATTAAAAACTGAATATGTGTATAGCGCGCTATCGAGTCTGTGTACAGTGTAAAAAATATATGCCAACTTTCACAAATTTATTAAGTAACGTAGGAACCATGTAAGATAACTTATGTGTGGAGTAGTTTGTTTTCGAAGTTTTTTTTTATTTTCCTTGTTTCTTTAATTCGTATTTCAAACATGTAATATTTGGCTGCTGTTTTGAGAGGTCGTACAAAAAATGTCGTCTTTCTTACAATTCACGCCTGATTGCCAATGCTAACTTAAAATTATAGAGACGATGCACGCGTAGTAGTCCTGCCTGTTGAAACAATTCGCTTGTGTGACCATCATACGACAAGTTTAAAATGGTTCTAATATACTTCTTTTGCATCAGGTACAGTTTTTGCAAGTTCGTGTAAGTTGTAGTCCCCCCTACCAAGAAACAATAGGTAAGATGTGAATAGAATAGTGATTTATAAAGCAAGAGTTTTACCTTGTATGGTAGAACAGTTTTGCCACTGTGCACTATACCC
The DNA here is from genome assembly GCA_013436015.1 of Rhipicephalus annulatus. Lineage (NCBI taxonomy): Eukaryota > Metazoa > Arthropoda > Arachnida > Ixodida > Ixodidae > Rhipicephalus > Rhipicephalus annulatus. The sequence goes on from WOVY01014813.1 coordinate 80,408, forward strand.
ACTACGCGAGATAACTGACCCAGAACACTGTCAATGCCTTTGTTCTTAAGCATATGCTCGGAAATGCCACTCCAAGAATTTTCGCACTATTTACCAGCTCAATATAAGTATCGCCATATTTGAAATGTATGTTTTATTAACATCCAACGGCCATAGTAATGGTTTGGGGTGTTGAGGCTTGGTCAACTAGCAGCATGAGAGACAGATATGGCAAAGACGATTGCTGGCTGCTAATTTAACAATTATTGCTTGCTACAAACGTTTTCTAAGACGACGAAACAAAAAAGACTGACTGGGGTTGCTCAATGCTAAATACAAAAATGCCCCTATTGGTGGCGGCGTCTTCACGTGTCATTGTTCACGTTTTGATAGCTGCTTCCACAATGATGAGGGCACCGTGTCCGAGAAAAATCACTTGAGCTCCATGGAACACGTACGTGCATCAACATGCACGCTAAATGCACGACCACAACTAACCTTTACATTCTAATACTTGGAATATTTTTCAGGCGATCATTCAGACATTTTTCGGTTACACACGCAGCAACCACCAATGTCAAAGGAATCACACATACGACGTCCCGTACACAACCCACAAATCTGTCGCGATGCTTTCCGTCACCATCTCGTTGCTGCTTCTTCGTAAATGACGTTGTTCAATCGTCAGATGTTGCGCTCCAGCTTAGCAGGGATACCAATCCACTGAACCTGTTCACTTGTTGGTTTCAAGTTAGTTACTTAAGATACAAATCCATCCGAATTCACACGGACTTCGTTCGCTGCCACGACCCCCGTAGTGTTGTCGGTAACCGCCATCTTGTCTGTTTTCGTTTCGGCTGCTCGAGATCTCGCGGTACCCAACGGCTGTAGCGTGCGCAACGTAAGAGCCGAGATCTAGTGCACGCATTCCTCGCGTACGCAGACACACGCATCGCTCTTACGTACAGCGCATGCGCAGCAGTGCTCCTCTCGGTTGATGCGTGCGCTGGGCCGTTGTGCGCGCTAAACTGAAATTCTTTATTAACGCACACACGCACGCACAAGTTCGTGCCTTTATTTGTTCATCGTGCCGCACCACTTTCGAACCTTATATATGTTTCATAGATTATAAATGCTTCATAAAATGTATATGTGGAATATGTGTTTAACGCCTGAAAGATATTCCAGATTTGCTACAGACTCTGGCGTTTCGCTCAAATAATACGCTATTGACGCATGAGTTGAAGACTACTGCAGAACTCCGTAAAACTTGCTCACACGCACAGTGTATACTCAAGGATCGAAACGTGAAAATTTAGAGCTACACTTACTTTCACTTCCATCATCTACATAATATGTGACAAGGTGGGATTTTGACTTGAACACATACGTGAGCGCCAATATGACCTCTAGTTGTATGAGTTGCAGGCGACATGACGTGGTTATCGCGAACAATCGTTCATAGCAGTAGTAAAAATAAAAAAATAAAATTAAACAAAACGATGTTGCTTTCAACTGCGTTTGCACTGTGTGCATTCACGGTAAGTCACATATTGAAATAACGTTAGTGCGAATATTTAAAAAAAAAGTTGTTCGACGACCTTCGTTATCGCATATCGCATTAAAGGCAGAATCTTTTCCTTTTTGTACAACAGCCAGAAACGCATCGCTCTAACGTTAAAACGGCACCGTCAACTATAGATGCACAATTTTGCAAGCTGTGTTCCATGAAGTAGTAGGTAGCGGCTATTCAGAGTCCGCAATCGGTTCTGTATGACGCTCAACTAAAAAAAACGCTCCGTACAAGGCTATTTTACATATAAATTAAACGAGGTGCTCTTTTATCCTCCCACCCAAGGGGAACTTACGTAGCGAAGTAAATTGCAGTCTGCAAGATGCGAGCTGCTTGCAGCAACATACGGCAACTCGCGAAACCATCTACAACATATAGCAAAAGGCGGGACTGAGATTTTCTCTGCGCAAGTACATGATGCAGAAGATGGTGCTCCAGTACAGCAGATGCGCGCATAAACTTTTCAACTGGCCCCTGTATATACCACCTTTCCTGTAAAATTAATTTGGAATTCCATTTGCGAGCAAGTATTCTGCGACGAGAATTGCGCAAATCTGTAATCGGTACATACGCGGAGTCACAAGTCTTTACTACCGGCATTGTATCTTCTTTCAAGCCAACAAGCTGGCTGGTAAATAAAACCATGGGTGGAAAGAAGAGTGCACGAGTAAAGAACACGCACATGGCCTTACTTTTGTATTTTATTGCCCTTAGAGCATGATATATTGTGCATGTACGGGCACTAAATGTGCGCCGTTAGGCCGGTGTTGTGCATGAAATGAAGTAGTGGCTTGTGGAATGTGTTCTTATGTATCTAACTGTCGTAACTGGTTGTGTCGCTCTAGCGAAAGTCAGCTTGAAGGAGGTGATCGGAGCATTCCTACTGTAACCCTTGTCATGTCCGTAAAAGCTGGTATGCATCTTCTTGCATCACTGTAGTGGTACATTTGGACACACATCAACAACTTGTAAAAGCGATCAGTTCCATGATCACATAGCAGCCGGGATGTAAGAAAGACTCCTGCCCTATGCCCACTACTATTTGTACTTGTGAAAAAATCGGCGACGTTAAATTCTTTTTTTAAGGGGGCAGACTGCTCTTAGACATTTTTGTTTATTTCTTCAGTGATCTTGATCAAACTGCACAGAATTATGCAGTTTTTTTTTGCTGATTTCAAACGTTCAATTAGTTTTTCTGTAACCCGTCTTATTCCTGATAATAACTTAAATTTACCCCCTATTGTTTAAGGCCGCCATAGAAAAAAGTGCTTAATTAAATGTAATATTTAATATACCCTAACTTGGACTAATGATTATAGATTGAAATAATGCAAGATTTGTTTATTTGTAAGGCTTTCTTATTATTTTACAGCAAAATGAACTATCCATATTCAAAAGCAGTTGGTATTGTGTTAAAATTTTGATGAGTAATTGATTAAAAAGGCTTGTTCTCTAAATTCTGCTCCCATACTTGCACCCTACTCACATACAGGTTTCCATTGCAAAAAGAATTATTGTTGTACCTGCCTTAGCTGCAGAGATAATGAGGCCTCAAAATTGAACAGTTGTAAATTTTCTTTTTTGAGAAAAATGGGAAAAACTGAAAACACACAGCTTCTTCAAAAAGCAACAATCATGGTGTGCATGTTTTGCAATCCTGGTAAAAGTGCTCGTAAATTCGTAGCAGAGCTTTTAACATAGGTGCCGGCAAATTATAAAGAAGGCTCGAAGTTGGTTCCCCATTTTTTTGCAGGTTCTGCATGCTAACAGCACCAAGAATCTGGACAGTTAGAATGACATTACAAAAAAATTACCACTTCCTGGTGTGTAAAAATTTGCAGAGAGATAGCAAAATACTTGCAGATATCAAATATTTCAATCTTAAAAAAGATTTTTTGTCACTTTTTGGTCCCAAAAAGCAGTCTGCTCCCTTAAACGCCTTTGGTTCGCTGTCACTTGTTTGCGCAGTTCGTGCTATTGGTGCATGTGGTCTGGTGACGACGGTGCCAGGAAGAAGCTTGTCAACCATAGCGGGCAACATTTCCTGATTTACATGGAGTTTAGAATATTCTCTTTGGATATTTAGCTGATGAGCTAGCAATAAGTGCTATTAATTTTTTCTCATGGCACAGGCACCCAGCTTTGGATGCAAAGGAATTATCAGCAAGCTGTAGACATTTTTATCTATCTATCTATCTATCTATCTATCTATCTATCTATCTATCTATCTATTATCTATCCATTCATCTATCTATCTATCTATCTATCTATCTATCTACCTATCTATCTATCTACCTATCTCTCTCTCTATCTATCTATCTATGTTAAATTTGAGTAGTTGTGCGCAAATTGTATGTTTACCAGGCACGCTGACTGGACTGGCTCTTATTGCTTGTCTAGTGGTCTGACGTAACGTGAGCCTTCAGTTAACACCGCAGTCATCTGTTTTATCGAAGTGAACTGCAAGTTGGTTACTGATATATCGAGGGTTCACCAACCCAAAAACCCGGTATACATATGTGAGACTCTGTAGCGGAAGCTTCCGGAAATTTCGACCATCTGGCGTTCCTTCAACGAGCGCTGGTATCGCACAGTACAAGGGCCTCAAGTATTTCGCTTCTATCAGAATGACAGAGGCTTGCGTAGGACCACCGTGGCCAAAACCGAACCGTAAACCTTTGGGATAGCAGCCGAGTGCCCTAACTACTACACCACCAACCGCACGCTGCTTTGATATGACGTTCCTGTCTTTAACACTAGTTGTTGCCTATTAGGAGCTTGCTCCTTTTGCTGGGGGTAGTCTATCGTCGTTGCGCCAATGTGTACGCTATTACTCGTATCTCAGCTAGAGGCGCATGCTGTGCTCTCCGTTTCAGGAGCGCTGACTAGCTGGCGCGACACCGCTCAGGCGACGCTCGCGCCGTTCTCGGCGCGTGCTCTAATTTGGCAGGAGACCGCTAGGTGGCAGCGCCTATATATAGCGATCGCTCTCAGCGTGCTTCCCAAGTAGGAAAGAAAGGTAGGAGAGGCCCTGACGTCACTCGTTGTGAAGCCGCGATGAAGCCGGAAGTCGGCCATATTCACTGGGCAAATTCTCCTCTCTTGTTTACATCTGATTGTAAAGCAGAAGGCATGAGTCTCTCTCCGGCTCGGAAAGCACGTGAGCTGCGCAGCGCACGTGTCGTGCCGATCCGAAACTAATGGAACGGGGCTCAACACTCTGGGCCAGCGCGACACCTTCGGCGAAATCATTTCGCCCGAGTATTAACAGCGAGTAACAGCTCACCGACAACGAAGCAAGTACATGAGAACACACACTAGAGGCACTGACAACGGAGAGTGTTTTCACGTCATTAATTGAGCAACTGTACTGACAACACGATGGGTCGTGCGCCTTCTACGGTTGCATTCTGCCACGCGGCCGACGCAGCGTCCGGCCACTGTGTCCGTATTCCGCGTGAAACTCACCGGCGTTAGCGTTCTGCGACCGTGGTGAATTTGAGCACGGTGCAAGTGACACTTGAACACGGTTGCTGTTACGTTGAGATTACATGCAATGCTGGGGGAGAGTATACGAAGCGGAACACAAAAGGTGTTTTAAGACCCACGTGCGAGTTTCTACTGTAGACACGCAACACGAACTACGTATGTGCACATGGTCCCATTGCGTCTTGCTGGGCTCAACAGCGTCGTCCGTTGTCACAAGCAGGAGCACTGCCCAACCGTCACTGACCTGCAAGGCGTTCGTCGTCGTTCCGCTTCGTCATGAGCCCAACGCAATTTCGCTGAACACTAATTGCTTCATCCACGTTATCCACCACACGACACATGGAGATGCACTTATTTTACGCACTGTTAAAACCGCGTGATGGACAAAAGGATTTGTAAACGTTGCTAAGAGTACATTAACTGCTAGGAGAACACTGCGCAACTAATGACATGGCGCAAAGCGCGGATATTTTCCGCCACGGTTCCGCACCTGGGGAGGCACACATGCCACCGCCAGCCGCTGCCGCTCACTGATAAACCAGCTGCACTGCGCAACACGTAACCATAACAACGCCGCCATTGTGCCCAGTGAATATGACCGCCATGATGTCATTTCCTCCACACTTTTCACGAAGTGCGCTGGCTGGGCATGCCTTCTCCTAACGTTGCTTCCTCCGTGGTGCTTCCTTCCTCTTTCACCGGACAATCACACAACAAATTCTATTATTTCTATCCCCCCTTTTTTGCTTTTTTTTACATTGCGCCAAATTATTTTCACAGTCAAAACACAGTAATCATATTCCCCTAGTCTAGAAAATCTATAGGTATTGACTTGCATTAACCACCGGCTTCTTGGCCAATCCCCCTTAGTGGGTGAGAGCCGCAAAAGAAAGAAACAAGCAAGCAAGCAAACAATCACTCAGTGCGCGTCGATACTGCTACCCACTATGAACACCGCAGAAGCCAGGGTGGCAGTGCGGCGGGCTCGCAATGCTTCTGCAGCGCACGCTTGCCGTCAGGAACCTTCTCGATCTTTCCACTACATTCTAGAATTGAAGATGCTTTGGCTTTTTACATAACGAATCACAAAGCTATTATACTAAAAAGTAAACGTGCCTCTGAGCTTCTGTGATCCGTAAATTACCTCTTCAACAAAATGTATATACTGTGTCAGTTATGTAAATAATAAACATGGTGTAAATAACGTGTATACTGCAGGGGCGCCTGCGCAAGTAGGCGTTTGGTGTGTAGCGACACCACGAACCCGAGCTAACGGGGGAGTTTCGACTCCCTCCCACGCCTAGCCGTGCGTGGCTTTGCCGTGTCCGAGGAAAAGGGGATCCTGGGGGTTGAGCCGACGCTGGGTGATTGGACCGTTAAGGCCCCCCGGCAGAGGCAACACACCCCTTTGGCCCCGGCTTCACGTAGACGGCACCCCTGAGCTGACCCACCCAGGGGAATCGGCAGTCGCCTTTTCCTATCTCTCTCTCTCCCTACATCTTCGTCTTTATCTCTTACTATTTATCTGTCCTGTCTTCTACTCTCTTCCGTTTACTTCCAAACTTCCTGGCGGCTAGGGTTAACCCTGTGCAAATAGCCTACCTTGGTCTAGGCGCATTGGGTTATAGTGGCGTTGTACGGCTGGCGTCTGCAGCTTTCAGCATTTGTAACCTTGTAGCGTCCCCTCGTTGGGCTCCGTGGTGGGTGGCCGCCAACGCTGCTGAACAACAATAAGGAAGACATGCATGGAGCATTCCCACTACTGTCTGATCGTACCGGCTTAAAGCCGGTACGCACCGATGATCTCACCAGAGAAGGATTGGCCACCCTGGTGCAGTATCTGGCCACCCCCTCCCGTAGGCATTCGTCAATTAACTCACGTCCCTCAGTCCCCACCAGCTGCGGAGCAACTGACCACGGCGGCGGTCAGATCTGCAAAGCAGCAGAGGGTGCTAGGAATCTCTGAATACGGACAGGCCACCATTGGAACTTGAACTTAGCAACGTTCAACGTTAGAACGTTATCTAGTGAGGGAAGTCTAGCTGTATTATTCGAGGAGCTAGAAGGCATTAAATGGGATATAATAGGGCTGAGTGAGGTTAGGAGGACAGATGATGCCTATACTGTGCTACAGAATGGGCACGTCATTTGCTATCGGGGCTTGGCAGACAGAAGAGAACTGGGAGTAGGGTTCCTAATTCACAGAAACATAGCTGGCAACATAGAGGATTACTATAGCATTAATGAAAGGGTGGTAGGCATTGTAATTAAACTGAATAAAAGATACAAAATGAAGGTAGTACAGGCTTACGCGCCTACATCCAGCCATGATGACGCTTCAGTTGAAAGCTTCTATGAAGACGTGGAATCGGCAATAAGTAAGGTGAAAACACAGTATACTATAGTAATGGGCGACTTTAATGCAAAAATAGGGAAGAAGCAGGCTGGAGACCAGGCAGTAGGAGATTATGGCATCGGCACTTGAAACGCCAGAGGAGAACTACTAGTAGAATTCGCAGAACGCAATAATCTGCGTATTTTGAATACCTTCTACCGAAAACGAGAAAACCGCAAGTGGACATGGAGGAGCCCTAATGGCGTAAATAAGAACGAAATAGACTTTATAACGACTGCACACCCAGGAGTCGTGCAGGATGTGGAAGTGGTTGGCAAGGTAAGATGCAGTGACCATAGAATGGTACGAGCTCGAATCCGCCTAGACTTGAAGAAGGAACGACAGAAACTGATACGCAAGAAGCAAATCAATGAGCTAGCACTGAGAGGCAAAGTACAGGAATTCAGAGTGTCACTGCAGAACAGGTACTCTGCTCTTAGCGAGGAAACCAACCTTAGCGTAGATACAATGAATGATAATCTGACGAGTATAATCACGGAGAGTGCAGTGGAAGTTGGAGGCAGGGTAGCTAGACAGGACACCGGCAAGCTTTCCCAGGAAACGAAGAACCTAATTAAGAAGCGTCAAATCATGAAAGTGTCAAGTACAACAGACAAAATAGAACTGGCAGAGCTTTCGAAGCTGATTAATAGACGTAAAGTATGCGATGTAAGAAGGTATAACATGGAGAGAATTGAGCACGCTCTGAAAAACGGAGGAAGCGTCAAAGCAGTGAAGAGGAAACTTGGGATAGGCAAAAGGCGGATGTATGCACTAAGGGACAAAGAAGGCAAATTAACTACCAATATGAATAGGATAGTTAAAATAGCGGAGGAGTTTTACAGAGATCTGTACAGTAGCCGAGACAACCACGACCTTAATACTATGAGAACTAGCAGTAACCCAGACGACACCCCACCGGTAATGATAGAAGAAGTCAGAAAAGCTTTGGAGAGCATGCACAGAGGCAAAGCTGCTGGTGAGGATCAAGTAACATCAGATCTGCTGAAAGATGGAGGACAGATTGTGTTAGAAAAACTAGCCACTCTATTTACGAGGTGTCTCCTGACAGAAAAGTACCAGAGTCTTGGAAGAACGCTAACATCATCTTAATACATAAGAAAGGAGATGACAAGGACTTGAAAAATTACAGGCCGATCAGCTTGCTCTCTGTAGTATACAAGCTATTTACAAAGGTAATTGCTAACAGAGTAAAGAAAACATTAGAATTCAATCAACCAAAGGAACAAGCAGGATTTCGAACAGGCTACTCAACTATTGACCACATTCATACTATCAATCAGGTAATAGAGAAATGCTCAGAGTATAACCAACCACTATACATAGCCTTCATAGATTACGAGAAGGCGTTTGATTCAGTAGAAATATCAGCCGTCATGCAGACACTGCGGAATGAGGGCGTAGATGAAATATATATAAACATTCTGGAAGAAATCTACAGGGGATCAACTGCTACCATAGTGCTTCATAAAAAAAGCAACAGAATACCAATAAAGAAGGGTGTAAGGCAGGGGGACACAATCTCCCCAATGCTATTTACTGCGTGCTTACAGGACGTTTTCAGAAGCCTAGAATGGGAACAGTTAGGGATAATAGTTAATGGAGAGTACCTCAGTAACCTGCGCTTCGCCGATGACATTGCATTGCTGAGTAACTCAGGGGACGAATTGCAACTCATGATTACGGAGTTAGACAAGGAGAGCAGAAAGGTGGGTCTTAAAATAATCTGCAGAAAACGAAAGTAATGTACAACAACCTCGGAAAGGAGCAGCGCTTTGCGATAGGTAATAGTGCACTTGAAGTTGTAAAAGACTATGTCTATTTAGGGCAGGTAATAACCGCAGAGCCTAACCACGAGATTGAAGTAACTAGAAGAATAAGAATGGGGTGGAGCACATTCGGCAGGCACTCTCAAATTATGACAAGTAGATTGCCACTGTCCCTCAAGAGGAAGGTATATAACAGCTGTATCTTGCCGGTACTTAGCTACGGAGCAGAAACCTGGAGACTCACAAAGAGGGTTCAACCTAAATTGAGGACGACGCAGCGAGCAATGGAAAGAAAAATGGTAGGTGTAACCTTAAGAGACAAGAAGAGAGCAGAGTGGATTAGGGGACAAACGGGAGTTAAGGATATCATAGCTGCAATAAAGAAGAGGAAATGGACATGGGCCGGGCATGTAGCACGTAGACAGGATAACCGCTGGTCATTAAGAGTCACCAACTGGATTCCCAGAGAAGGGAAGCGGGGTAGGGGGAGACAGAAGGTTAGGTGGGCAGATGAGATTAAGAAGTTTGCGGGTATAAATTGGCAACAGCAAGCACAGGACCGGGTTAACTGGCGGAACATGGGAGAGGCCTTTGTCCCGCAGTGGACGTAGACAGGCTGCTGCTGCTGCTGATGATGATGATGATGAAATAACGTGTATATACAAACACACTCCAGAAACTCTCATGCCCCGTCTTTATATGATGATGATTGAGTATACTTATAGAGAATTCCTGTTTTACTGGATTACACCTATGGATCAAGCTCCTTCATCACCATTCACTTCGTGGATATGCGGCAATTTTTTTCCTCCTGTGTCGAGGAACACTTCATTGTTGTTTTCTGAGTCATCGCAGCGCTTGCGCAATCTTTATTAGTTTTTCATAAAAACGAATAGACCATCCTTTATCGACTTTATCAGACATGAATTCCCTATATAGTTGAACAGCGCAGTTGTTCAGCTAGAGGTTTGGAGCTGGATCGTTCGCAGAAACTCGAGTTGTCTAGCAAGCATTTCGCACCGCTGCGCGCATCCCTGAGTGCACCATCTTGTAGGAGAAATAAGGGGGGAGAATAGAAGTGAAGAAAAGGAGAAATATAAATACGTAAAACAAATTTATTCTTCGCCAGACAGGATTTGAACCCCTTTCTCTTTGGTCTGAAGGCGACTGTTATGAAGGCTGTACAAGCCTGCTAGCAGAACAAGCACTGATGGGAACCAGATGACAGCGTTGCTATAATAGTTAAGAGAACGAGCAAGCGCTGAAGAGAAAGACGAGAAATGAGACAAAGAGAAGAACGAGAGACAAACAAATAAAGAGAAATGAAACACAAAGAAGATAATCGAAGGAAATGGAGGGAGAAATAATTCAGTCAAACGAAAAGAGAGGATATGAAAGTGCAGCATTGCCAAGTATAGTATGGTAGAGCAAGAGTATGAGAAAGATAGATGAGGTTGAGGAGTGGGAGTGTATAAGGCGTCAAGCATGCGTAGCCACTTCAGCTCATAAGTGCAATGAGCGTCGTTGTCCCGCTACCCTAATGATGCCAAGATGCACGTGTCTGCTGCTGCAACTTTACCTCTAAAGTGACAACTGCCTTGCCCGAGTTCACACATACTGGTGATTATTCCCGTATAATTTTTGTTTAAAAATAAAATAAGAACAGCTGGTACCATGGTAACAAGTGGATCTCATGCCAGTCCCCACGCTAAGAACAATCCGCACACTTCTCTGTTCCCCATGATGTTATTGCTAAACCCGTCATGCGGGCTTCGCTCGCCAACAACGGCTACCTGTTCGACGAGATGTGGAGGCAAATCAATAGATAGAAAAGTGTGTAACTGTGATCGTTTGCATCTCCCTTGAACCACGGTCCATGGCTTAAAAGGAGGGGCGAATGATTTCATAATGCTGTGTTATAACTCCTCACCGAACTTCAAAAACTGTTTCAGGGTCTCTTTAAAGAGGCGATCGTAAGAGCGCCAATGCGTTGGCGGCTAGATAAATGTAAAGAAAGAAACGGTTCTAGTGCTTTTAGTTCGCTAAACGTTCGCAAGAGGTGACTTAGAAATAACTGTATTTTGGCCCTTCGTTTTAGCAAGTCCTGGGAGGAATACAGGTGAACACATACCTGAAAGAATGCTTTGGTTGATCCAGACAACAAACAGCCGTAGTCGATGCTGGTCTGCTTGGCTAGATCGTTGGCATTTTCGATGGGTGACGTCATTCGCTGTGCCGTCAGAAAAGCAGCCAGATTTGCGGTGTACGAAGAGATCATGATGAGCGTGAAGAACCACCAGATGCTGGCAATGATACGGGTTGACACAGCGCTGCAATAAAGATGAAAATACGCTGTTCAGTTTTGGCATGTCGAAAAAAAAAGACCTCAAGTAACTAACTGAATATGTACTAACGGGATAGTTTTCAAGCCATGGCTCATTCAACAGTGTTATTAACACACATAAAAATTGGTAAATCGACGGAATCAAGCGAATCACTTTCACGTGAAGCCATCAGCGAGCAGCAGCTTAATGTCGGTGTCGTAAGCAAGAGTTAAGAGGTGTGCCATTGAATAAATAGAGTATTTGTGTTCAAGTCGTGGCCTCATTGGGTACGTCGAGTACGCCGGTGAGCAATGGCTAGCTCATGGTCGGACGTAACGTCAGCATTAACACTTATTGTGTTTATTTAGACGGCGCACGATCATGGTCATGTTGTTCTTATGGTCATGTTAATTCATGTTCTGGCGTTTTTTTTCACATGGAGGTGCACGCTAGGGTGCGGCGATATGAAAATCAGAAACAGCTCTCGTCGTGTAGGACTAGACTATAGATTCTTGACTATAGACTATGTAATGTATATTGGATTGAAATGAAATTAGATAGCCAGCCCGAAAACCATAGTGTGCACAGTCCTGAAATGAAACTTCTGCAGGGTGTTTTTCTGAAGCAGTTCGAAGCATTAGCGTTGCTCAGTGAAAGAATATTTGATTATCATGCGGAAGGCTGGGGCTTGATTGCGCCTCGAGCAGTAATTTTGCGAGGGTGAAACAGGGCAGCACGGGATGAAATAATAATGACTACAAGACACAAGCGCTGAAGAATAACTGTGGGTAAGTTTATTAAGTGCGAAGCAGTTTTATGCGAAATTTGGTAACTTTGAGCGTATCTATCTATCTATCTATCTATCTATCTATCTATCTATCTATCTATCTATCTATCTATCTATCTATCTATCTAGCCGCTTACGACATTTAGCTTTCCTGGCCATTTTGATAATCGTATTGATACCAAACTTGGTATGCCATAACATGACTGTATGAAGAGCATATTTGACTTGTCGCAACATGAAAATCATGACTTATACGCGATGAATGTCATGGTTTACATTTCATGGTCCTGCAGCTCTTGCGGTGGTATCGTTCACATGGCGGGGATGGTCGGTGGAGCGTCGCTGGGTTACGGATGTGTTAGGATGGGCTCCGGCTTACATAAATGATTTGACGCTTTTAGTACCAGCGAACTTGTGAAGTTGTAGCAGTTACGCATACACCCATTTTTTGAAGGTGGGTGGACTTTACGCGATCTTGTCGCACTTTTTCGTTCGGCCCCCACTGCTTCGAAGCAAACGCTGCGTTTGAGCTGACGCGGCGTGGTGCTGCTGCTGCGGCGTCCGCCTCTTTTCTCTCTTGTTGGGACATTGAGATTGCGCAATGATGGAAGTGGGCGGAGAGATTCTGACTGCCGAAGAGTTCGCCAAGGATTCTGGATGGCGAACAGTTGCTCCCAGACGCTCCCGAGGCAAGTCGGCGTCTGTAAAGCAAGTTGGAGCTGTTTCCAACAGCACTCACCCGAACGACGATCTGGCCGCCCAGGGTCGTCTACACCACGGAAGAGCTAAAACGCGGATTATTCGTGGCAGAAGGATGCCTCCACTGCCCAACGACGAAGCCAAGATCATCGTCAGGCCGATGGCAGGTCTTAACATCAGCAAGGTAGGCCCCACAGTTGTAACCGAGGCCACATGGAAAGCGGTCGACATCGATTCGGTGTCGTGGGAGGTGGACGCTATATGCCCGAATTTTCAACAAAACATCATGGTCGTCAGTACGCCCTGCAGGGAGAACGCGATCGTTATGCTAAGGTGGAATGCATTGTAGTTGGGAGTCTGCAGCAAAAAGTCAACGCGTACGAAGTGGCTCCCGATTCTACGTGCAAGGGCATCATCCGCGGCATTGCACCGAGTGAAGGTCCGGCAGAGCTCTACCACAAGATAGTCTACTCAAAGAACCCGCTGGCCCTGGGGGCCAAACGACTCAAGAACACGAGCACCGTGGTTGTGGTCTTCGACGGCTACAGGGTGAAACTACGTCTCGTACAGCAGTACGCTTGTCTGGTGTACCTTGTATAGAAAACAAGTAAAGCCAGTGGCCATCTTGGGTATCGAGCAGACATGTACCCCTGTCAAGACGACATTGTATGCAGGGAATGCGGCAACGCCAATCCGGATTCTTATCCGGGTGTTGCGACCCTAAGTGCAAACTGTGTTGTGGCCGGCACCTTACCGGCGCCAAGGGGTGCAAGGAGAAGTACCAGATGCCGTTCTTTGTGAGACGCAGGCGCACAGAGCCATCCCGTAGAATAGAAGCAAGTCTCCCTGCTTCGCTCAAGATGACCGCCACTTATCGGCCCCGGCTCGTCCCCACGGAGCCTGCGGATGCTCGAGCGCCAAGAGCCCCTCTTCGATAGTTACCTCCGGGCTTTGCGGACGTCGTTCTAGCTCCAGAAACAGATCCAGGTCCAGAGGCAGATCTGGGTCCCGTAGCCTTTCTGGGAACTGTTGCAGGAGCCGTTCTGCCTCCAGGACCGGGTCCGGTTTCAGTAATGGCCAGCAGAAGAAGCGGAAGCCGACACTCACATGGGCCGACATGGTTCGTGGTGGCAGCGAAATGGGACCTTCTCAGGGCCCACACGACCCGTCCCCAGAGCAAGCTAGGGACGCCGAGGTAGCGTGCCTTCAGAAGGATAACGAGAAATTAAAAGAATTTGATTATCACTAATAGGGCTTCAGATACAGCTTTGCCAGCGCGCCCTACCGAAGTACCGATTCCGGCTAGCGACCCAGCCGTGGCCCCTAAGCGCAGGGCACTTTCCAATAAAGAAGAATCAGGTGCTCAAACTAATGAGATTAAGAGTATGTTGGCCACGCTCAGTACAAGTGCATAGCAGTTACAGCAAGGTTTGGCACTGGTGCAAGTTGCCTTAGGTGACCCGAGGAGAGGCCTAGGTGCACTGGCCGATTGAATGAATGCTCTAGAGCGTCTGGTGATTCCTAGTAATACGTCCACTACTCCAATGCAGGTGGTTGTTCCGGACGCGTCGGGTAATCGAGTGAGGGCTACAGGCTCATCGGTGACTCAGGCTGGCAGGAACGTTTTACGCGCTGCTTCACTTACACGGTGCGGTACAGAAAATCTGCCTAATCATAGATAGTTCAACAGAAAAGTTCAAAGTTCGGCAATGAAACTGCAGGGGGTACTTCAACAAGAGGGCTCCGTTGAAGCAGTATTTTAGATCACTAGTTAATAAACCACAGATAATAGCATTACAGGAAACCCTAGTTTCTGCCGCACCTGCTCAAGGTTATCGAGCCGTTTCTGGAAAACCCTGTGGTTGGAAAATGTGCACGTTAGTGGATAAGAAATATGCGCACCTGTCTCATGACCTAAAGCTTGCGAGTTGCGATGTCGAATATGTGATGTTGTAAGTTTAGCTGAACACAAGATACCACCACCAGCGAAGAAACAGCGTATTTATACTCAATATTTACAGCAGTCCCAGACACTCCCGAGAACAGTTTTAGACGATACTCAAAAAGTCCATTGACCTGGGTGGCACCCATCCCCTCGTCGTCGTCGGGGATTTGAACGCCCCTTATAAACTATGGGAGTACGTCCACGACACGAGCAAGGGCCGAATATTGTGAGAGAACGCCAACAAAGTGAACCTCACACTCGTCACGGACAAAGAATTCTCCACCGGAACTGGCAACTCAATGACACGAGACACCACCCCCCATCTAGCGTTTATGAAAAATGTTGAGGGAGTGGAGTGGAATAACACCGCAATGAATTTCGGCAGCGACCCTTACGTACTCAAGACCCGCTGCGACATCAATCGAAATAGATTTAGCGATTTCACCGTCAGAGATAGGGATCCTTTTCGTGAGCTCCGTTGTAACAGCATTTCACCCACCCCCAGAGAATCGGTAGCCTGATGCAAACAAATCAAGAGCGACGCGAAGTCATCCACAAAGAAAAATTCCACCTACCTGGAGGTACACATGATGGATAGCAGGCTAGCTCATCTCACTGAAGCCAAGCAGGCGCTGCTACTCCAATAGAAGGCACAAAGATTCCACCCAAGGTCAAGGAGAAGAATCTTGGAGCTCAACAAGACTATCACGATCACTGTCGAACCTTATGGAAGCAGCAACGGAACGAGGTCTGTGAATCAATGGATGGCCAGATGCAAAATGGCAAGTCCTGGGGCTTACTCAAACATTTACTCAACATGGGCAACACAAGGTCGAATAAAAGACACACTCTCGCCAGTGTCCTCCATGAAGCAACCAGGTCGTGTTCCGGAGATGAGCTGGCTGCCAACCTCATGAAGAAGTACCTGCCACTGAAGCACGGAGATGAGGAGGTCCAGTTTCCCGAGTACGTCGGCCCGGTCCGTCCGGAATTCGACGAGGACTTCACCGTGGCGGAAGTCAGGCAAGCCATTTTTGCACTCAATGGCAAGTCTGTGCCAGGTCTCGATGGCGTCACCATTATGATGCTGTGGAATCTCGATGATAGTTCAATCGAATACCTCACAGAGAAGATCAACGAGACGTGGCGAAATGGCCGTGTCCCAGAAAAATGGAAGACCGCCACGACCGTCCTGATCCCGAAACCAGGCAAGACTCCGAATATTGATAACCTCCAACCCATCTCTCCTACGTCCTGCGTAGGGAAAGCGGTGGAGCACGTCGTCCTCTAACAATTGAGCCGATACCTGGATGACCACAACGTATATACTCACCACATGATTGGCTTCCAAGTCGGTCTATTGACGCAGGACGCTATGAACATAATCAAGCATCAAATAATGGACGTCAGTACCAGGGACACCAGGGCCTTGCTCGGACTCGACCTCAAGAAGGCGTTTGACACTGCTCTTCACTCATACATCCTTACTTCTGTCGTGGACCTAGAGCTGGGCCCCAAACTGTATAACTTCGTCCGTTCGTCCTTCACCGAGAGGAAAGCAAAACTGCAGATTGGTGACTATGTCTCTGAGGAGGTGCTGCTGGGCCCACGGGGCACACCGAGGCTCGGTCATTTCACCCACTCTATTGAACTGCATGGTCGGCCTTTTGAAGAAACTGGCCAAAGTCGAAGGTATCAACCACACCATCTACGCGACGACATCACAATCTGGTGCACCGGCGGTAGTGAAAGGCAAGTGGATAGTGCCATGCAAGAGGCGGTAGACATAACGGAACAGTACCTCCCACCTACCGGACTCAGGTGCTCTCTGAGTAAGTCCGAACTCCTGCTTTACCGAAAAGAAAAAGGGGGCAGATCCAAGGGTTGGAAGCCGGTCTCTGTAAGTAGCATTCACCTGTTCACTCGGTGCGGCGACCCAATACCCTCGGTCGACACCATCAGAGTCCTGGGTATGTTTATTGAATCACATGGCGGCAATGCTACTGTGTTGCGCAAGATCACTGCAAAGACCGACGACGCTTTTCGCCTCATTCGAAGAGTCACGAACAGATGTCGGGGCCTCAAGGAGAACAACCTGCTTCGGCTCATCAACGCCTTTGTGCTGTGTCACTTCACTTACACGGTTGCCATGCACAACTCGCTCAGAGTAGAGCATGACAAGATTAATACCCTCATAAGAAAAATCGTCAGGAGAGCCCTCGAGATGCCTGTCAAAACACATACCGAGAACTTTCTTCGCCTTGGCATACACAACACCATGGAGGAGATAGCCAAGGCTCAGGAACGGGCCCAGCTAGCTCGGCTCTCTTCCACGCTGGCTGCGAGGCGCGTAATAGAACTTGACCTCGCTATCACCAAGAATAGCAACACATAATTACCCAGAGAAATAAGGGGAAAACTCTTCGTTGCTCCACTGCCCCGAAATGTCCATCTAGTGCACAACGCAGGTCGTCAGAGGGCAAGAGTGGTGACGATACTTCAGCACATTTCCAAAAACAAAATCGAGGCGAGCTTCGCAGATGCCACCGAGTACCGAAATGCAGGGCTTTTGCGGTTTTCGCTGTGGAACGCAGGGTGAGATCATTAACTGTGCCTCGATTCGGACGATGGACCCGGAGGTGGCCGAGGAAGTGGCCATTCCACTCTCCATGCAAGACGGTCGGAGAGACAGCATGTATAGCGACTCCAAAGCAGCCGTTAGGGCTTTTCAGAAATGCGGGGTAGCACGGCAAGTAGTTCATATTCTGAGAGGCGCCAGAAACAGTGACAGCGCAACACACAGCATCCTCTGGTTCCCTGCTCACGTTGGGGCGATTGAGGGGGTTCTTCTGAACCTTAACGATGCTACCCACAAGGCTGCGCATGGATTTACTGACCACGCTGCCTTCAGATTCGGCGGCTTTCCTCCTGGACACAAGGACGTCCTAGAACGCGCAGTGAGATAACGAAATTCTTTTATTTAAATAGAAGGCTATTCCCGCCACCTCATACGGAGCTAAAGAGAGCGCTGGCGGTCAAGCTCAGACTCCTGCATGCCAACTGTAACCCTAATCCAGCGTTCCTCAATAGTATCTATCCGGAAATATACACAGATTGTTCTAGCGCGGCTTATGGCGAGGTGGCTACCTTGTCTCACGTGCTCTGGGAGTGCGGGTCGCTGGGCCCGACGTTCAAAAAGAAACCGTGAGACACGCTCCTGCGAAGTCCCGCTTCGAAGATCAAATCCTGGCCGTCCAGCGTGCCCGTGATCGAGCCGGCAGGCTAGACCTGTCAGTTCCGTCGTGGCATTAGCCAGGTGCTCGTTTCGCCGCGTTTTGACGGACCAAATAAAGTTCATTCACTCAGTCACTCACTCATTCACATGGCATGTTGTAAACTAGTATGGTATGGCATGATTGCATGGCGAACACAAGCTACCAAACCCTAACATGAAAATTATGAAATGCATGTCACTTAACAACATGACTACATGCCACGCTCATAATGCACTCGCGGCTGTTTCACTAGCGTCACATATACTAAATTTGGTATTACAGTACGTGAACAGATGACGAAGGTATGTGACTAGTGCAAGCATGATAATTATGAGATGCGTGTCATGTAACAGCATGACTACATGCCACGCTCATGATGCGCTGGCCGCCATTTTGCTCACTTCCCTTATAACAAATTTGATATTACAGTACGTGAATTGATGACAAAGGTATTACACTGGTACAAACATGATAAACATGAGATGCATGTGATGTAACAACATAACTACATGCAATGCTCATAAAGCACTCGCGGCTGTTTCGCTAGTTTCACGTGTACCAAACTCGGTATTACGTGACGCGAACGGACGACTTAGGTAAATTACACATCCAAACATGATAACCATGACATGCATGTCATGTAACAACATGGCTAAATGCCACACTGATGATGCGGTCGCGGCCGTTTCGCTAGCTTCACATATGCCAAATTTGGTATTTCGTGACGCCGATGGATGACGAAGATACGTGACTGGTGCAAACCTGATAATCCTGAGATGCGTGTTATGTGAGAAAATGTCTCTATGCCACAGTCAAAGCGCCAAACAATTCCGACGTGACGTGGTTCACGTGCTCGCCAACGTTCATTTCGTCGCGTCACGCCGGTGTTGCCACGCCAGGCGCCGGTCCTGCCTTATACTAGCAGGCGCATGACAGCTGCGTTGCTTTGACGCATGTGTATTTCAGCGCTGCCGGCATCCCTCCCTCACGAGAAGAGAGAGCACATCGGCGCATGTCGATGTGCTCTCGGCGCACGTCGAGAGCAACCGGCGCATGTCGCATTTCGCGCCAGTTGCCGTCGGGCCGCGCCGAGAGACGCTGGTCGCGCCTGGCGTCAGACTACGGAGTGCTCGTGTTTTGCTGAAGTTGCGTAGCTGTTCCCATCGTGCGCGCGCGTCAACGCTACATTGGAGTATATTGGGCCCTTCATGATGCGCTCGCGGCCGTTTTGCTAGCTCCAAATTTGGTGTTACGTGACGTCAATGGATGACGAAATATATGACTGGTGCAAACATAATAATCTTGCCACGCATGTCATGTAAGAACATGACAACATACCAACGCTCATAGTGTGCTCGCGGCCATCTTGCTAGCTCCACATATACAAAATTTGGTATCACGGAAGTCAAGTACTGCATCATTAACCTACACATCGTAACGTTGTGCTGATTTTGAAGTGGCATACCAACATCTCTCATTAGTGCTTCGCATATCATCGATTCCTACTGAACGTGGGATCTGCCATTTTTAATGCCATGTATACGTAACACGGATTCGTGGTGTATATATCATGACTTGCGAAACATTTCCGTTATACGCTTACGGGGCCCTATGCTAATTTCGGTATAGAATAAATAAAGAAAACGGACGCGAGGGTGCGAAGACATGGTCGGCTGGATAGATAGATAGATAGATAGATAGATAGATAGATAGATAGATAGATAGATAGATAGATAGATAGATAGATAGATAGATAGATAGATAGATATCAATGGTCATAAAGCTCTTCGTTTGTTGAAGAATGCTTCCTATTTGTTACGCACAGAGGCAGTAGAGTACAAAAACCTCAATATTGATTTAAATGTTTCGTAAACAGAAATTTAAATGGATACATGGTCACAGGTGCTGTATGACCCTTCCTGAAGTTACGGGTGCACATGGTTATTGGCTATCACCGTTTTCCTTTGCCTATTTATCTCATGTGACTCGTTACGTAATGCCCCTTGGCACACCTAATATACATCCTTCAGCTTTTCGTATCTTGTGACAAGCTTCCAACTTATTTATTAAAATACGTCCGTCATAGCAAGATAGAAAGAAACAATGACCTCAAGGAAAATAATTGTAACAAGAATTTTTTTCAAGGAATACGGTGCTGGCAATAAATTGAGCATGGAAGATGTAAAAAAAAGATATACGAACGACAACAATGCAAGCGCTTACGCTTTTCAGCAGTAACAGAAGCTGCATGTAAACACTACCTATAGCAGGACATCGTGTAGACTACCAAGTGGAAACTTGGTAGTCTCAGCGTAGTCGCCCTCATCATATAGCGCTGTGTGTTTGTGCATCTCTCCTTTGTGTGTGTCCTTGTCGTTGGTGCGCTATACCAGTGAAAATGATGAATCCCAACCAACTAGCCCGGCAACGTGCCTTAGCACTCATCAGAGCAATGCTGAACCTGTGGTGCGCTGCCTTGCGCACGATCGCCATTACCTGCCCAGTGGTAACAATTAAGCTAACCCGTTTGAGGTCACCCGTGTTTATTACAGCGAAATCTGTCATGAGATCACAACTCGGGTCACGCGTCACCATAGTTGTCTGCCGCTGCCGCCAGTGTCCGTAACCACATCACATGAATTTAGAAAAAAATCTAGCGCCATTGACACAGTCTGGCTCGAACCCTGGTCCGCTGGGTGCCAGCATAGTATTCTACCACTGAGCTACGCCGGTGCTTCAGATTTGTTGGCAAACGTGCCTTAGGCAGGCATGTCCGGAAAGCAATCGCGTTAGTATGACTGAGGTGGCAAATCTGTTGTATGAATGGTATGACAGAACACAGAGACCATAGTCAGATAAATCAACACGAATTTCAGCGAGGCCTACCCCCACTGTGAATAAGAATTCTATCCCAGTATATAGAAGCAGTAGTCGCATATGCATTTTCGGCAATGCCATATTGTCAATACAAGCACGCTTGGAATGCTTTTTGTTTATTTGATAGAAAAAATGAAGGAGATGTCAACATTGCTTACTAACGACTACCCGTTTCGAATGAGCTGCTACCTAAAGTTGTTCTTTCAGTGCCGCGACATGATCGGCCACGTGATTTTTGCTCAGGCGACAAATTGCTACCTCATGTTAGTGAAGTGATCATATATTGTGTGTTCTTACTCGATTGATCACTAAAGTAAGGTCGTTATCGCTATACGGCACGCCCTTTCAGTTTTCCAAGCAGCCTTTGCTTCCTCCTAGACAGACTAGCTTTATTTATAAGTTAAAAAACAGCCCCGCCGCGGTGGTCTAGTGGCTAAGGTACTCGGCTGCTGACCCGCAGGGTGCGGGTTCGAATCCCGGCTGCGGCGGCTGCATTTCCGATGGAGGCGGAAATGTTGTAGGCCCGTGTGCTCAGATTTGGGTGCACGTTAAAGAACCCCAGGTGGTATAAATTTCCGGAGCCCTCCACTACGGCGTCTCTCATAATCATATAGTGGTTTTGGGACGTTAAACCCCACATATCAATCAATTATAAGTTAGAAAACAATGTACTGAAACAAATACAAAAATATGGCCCCCATATCTCCCGGTTACACTGCAAATGTCTTTGGAAGACCATACTCATGCGTCTGGAGAAAGTGAACAAAACGTTATTTTGATGTTCTTCGCAAGACAATTGGTGAATGGTATTCTGGAGGCGCTGCGTTTGAGTGCCTCGAGCGTGCAGCGGAGGCGAACGAGCGCATCAAGTCACGTCACACGTGAGACATGAGCGCTATCTGGCAGTTATCTTGGAAAAAGAAGCGCGCGGCGTGTGCGCCTGTCTCGGAGTTGATAAGGTGTAGAACGTAAGGCGACGGGTAGGGGCCACCACCGTTTCGTCTTAGCAAAAAATGGAAACACTTGCCTTTTCGTCCAAGCGTTACATGGTCAGTGCCGCGTGATAAACTCTATGGTCGTTAAAATTACTTATCCATGCCTTTTCTAGTAAAGGACACGCATACATAATATTGGCGTGTTGTTATGATGCCTCAGATATCGAAAATATTTGCTTTAATTGACAATCACACGAGTATGAACGCTGAACCTTAAGCAATATTGGTGGGCGCTGCGGATGGGGGCGGCCGTTTGCGGTATTGTTTGGTGCCGTTTAAGGTACCGTTAAAGGCGGACAAGCAGACCGTCAGACCAAACATTTTGCGTCGGAGTTCCCCAAGAAAGATTTTGATATTTGAAAACATCCTCCTCTTGCATCGCGTGTGTTTCTCAATAGGACGGTTGTACAAACTGCCCATGTTAGTATTTCGGCCAACGATATGTTAAACGTGCCGCCGGCTCGCCTGTCACTTGCACTGGGTCAACTGGTTGGAGTGACGCCTGTATAAAAACAAACAAGAAATGTAAAAGCAGCAAGGACCTAAAATTCTGGCGAGTGGATTTTACCAAAGAAGCGAGCATTGTTAAAGCAAGCACAAAAGAAGAAAGCTATTGACAGCGCTGACAACATTTCTGGATGAAGGGCCGCAATGAAGAAGAATTGTATACGCCTAGAAGGACACGTTTCTGGGGCGCGTTAAAAACAAGAGCCAGGCACGGCTATTTCGAGTTCATCCTCTGAGTACACCGAAATCTAATATCACATGTCTACGTGGTGTACGCTCTATTCGACAAACATTCCTCTGTTGTCGAGCATAAAAAGCAAGACAAACATGATACGTACGCCATGCACTTGAGCTTATCGGCTTATGTTTCTCAGGCACTATTGAGGTAATGCCGCCTTTAGAAAAGACGTAAACAAGCTCACGGCTACGGGAACTACAATTTTTACCGGTGTGGGTTGAGAATTTTTTCTGGCCTTACAACAAAGAAGGGTTTTATTTACGCACGATTGAATAGACTGCATAAGGGTTTAGCGACACGGATAAAAGTGTTGGTGCAGAATTGCGTTTCAGCAATAAAACAATATTTGCTCAGTTCGCTACAACTCGAACGTTCATGCAAGTTTGTATGACAGGGAAACAAAAGTTCATTTGGCCACCGACACTTTGACGTTATATGAAGAACAGGACAGAAGTCGCTCTTCGACGGCCTTACGCGGGCTCTGCAGGAGCCCGCGCGACACACGCCGTGAGTGATGCATTACAAGGAGGTTGTAGAAGTGAAGTGCACCTGTCCCAGCAACACTCTGTCTTTTTTGTTCATGGAAGGATTTGGTGGGACACTGTACGGCACGTAGGGAAGGAAGTTGAGTGAAGAACGTGAGGGTGGTAATTGGGAGTGTGTGTTTTCGACTACAGCACACAAGAGTAGGAAAGCCAGTTTAATTATAATGTTTTGCAGATATATGGACAGTCGAAGAAAAGAATTCATCTTATTCAAATTCAAGGGAATGGCATATTAACAAACCCCGACGCTGAATTTTTGGGAATATCTCTACAACAGACATCAACCATAAGATTTCTAAGGGTAATATTTTACGAGAATCTCTCATGGACACCACATGTGGATTCACTAAGGAGTGATGTCTGTAAAGCAATTGGGTTAGTAAATAAATTAAGGCACTTTCTACCACATGACGCGAAACGTCAGCTTTACTTTGCACTCATACAGTCATGCTTACAAACTCCTCATTGGTGTGGTCTGCAACCACCGAGACGAACTAAAGTTCACTTTTATTGTTGCGAAAGCGAGAATTATGGGCAATTGGAAACGTCTCATATGTTTTGAGTACAACTCCATACTTCAGCTACTATAATATATTGCCGATAAAGCACCTGCTAAACGTAAGGTTGTCACTGCTTGTAATGCGCCAATATACTAGTACTAAACGCTTTTCGAGGAAAAGTATCACAGAAAATAAACGCCCTATAAACTAAGTAAAAACAAAATTTTCGAATCCTTATCAATCAATAACAGCTGTATCTTGCCGGTACTTAGCTACAGAGCAGAAACCTGGAGACTTACAAAGAGGGCTCAGCTTAAATTGAGGACGACACAGCGAGCAATGGAAAGAAAAATGGTAGGTATAACCTTAAGAGACACGAAGAGAGCAGAGTGGATTAGGAGACAAACGGGGGTTAAGGATATCATAATTGAAATAAAGAAGAGGAAATGGACATGGGCCGGGCATGTAGCGCGTAGAGAGGATAACCGCTGGTCATTAAGGGTAACTAACTGGATTCCCAGCGAAGGGAAGCGGGTTAGGGGGAGACTGAAGGTTAGGTGGGCAGATGAGATTAAGAAGTTTGCGGGTATAAATTGGCAGCAACAAGAACAGTACCGGGTTAACTGGCGGATCATGGGAGAGGCCTTTGTCCTGCAGTGGACGTAGTCAGGCTGATGATGATGATGATGAATTAAGCACGAACTACGGCTTACAAAAATTGTCAGCATTTATACCAAACGTTTTACACGAATATGCTAGTATAATGAACCTACTGCAAAATGGAATGTCACCAACTCAGTTTAAAAAGCAAGTGAAAAAATAATTGTTGTCTGAGTTTTAAGATGCAGTGCTCAGTAATATACTAAACTGTTGTTATATGCTGTCAATGTGTATCAAAGAATTAATTTTTTTAAAAACATATACTGCCACATCTGTCTTGTTGCTTTCTGTTTTACTGTTTCTTTTTTCTCAAAGCTAATAGAGCAGATTTTTTTTTTCTTTTTTCCTCTATTGCATTATACGAGTGCTATTGCGGTTATGTTAAATTGTGATTGACATCACGCACTGTCGCAACTGCTTCCTCAATGATTCAGCCTAGTCAAGCACCTTTCGGGCTTTTTTCTGCGTCTCCTAAGACAATTGTAAATTGTCTTGAACAAATTCTGAATTAATTGTTGAAATTAGAACACTATACGTAATCATAGGCTGGTTGTTTGTTACATAGCAATAAAAATTCACAGAATATCCACGGAGTGAATTATGACGAGTAGGCGCCACTCTGGAGGTACATCAGGAACCCGTCAATCCTTCGTGAATTTTCCCCTGTCGATGCGCCATATCTACGCAGTGGACAAACATTAAGGAGCTTTCTACGTTCATTTGTCCCTCCGCCCGCCCACCCGACCGACCGACCGACCGTCCGTCCATCCGTCCGTCCGAGCCTCCGCCCGTCGGTCCATCTGCCCGCCCATCGGTCCGTTCGTCCATCTGTCTATCCGTCTGTTTGTCGAAACATCTTAACTGCCACACGCACCTGCGCGCTATCTAGTGATCAATGTGAGTAGAAGTGACGCGAGCGCCAACTAGTGAACATTCTCGTATTAGGAGTGGCTACCACAGACTACTGCACCGGAGAAGCCTGCGCCTTAAGAAGCTTCGCCCCCCAAAACACAGCGCGCAGGACCGTACGAAAGACGCGGAACACATGTCTTGTCCCCATTTCGTAGTGTAATCTCTTCCTTGCGTTGTCTCCGTACTACACTATCCGCAAACACTACGTGCATAAAACGGTGCAAATTAAGGCCCATATTTTAGAACACAAACTAAGTTTCGAAAAAACGTTAACTTGTGAATGACGAGAAAAGTATAAATTCAGAGGAATCTTTGTGTAACAGTAACTTAAGGCACCATTATGAATATATCTTTTGCCTGGTTAATAAAGTCTCCTGAAAACGAGGCTACAGAACTTTTATTACTTTTTTTATTCAAATACAAAGGAAACACTATATTCAAAGCAAAACTGCACAAAAATGTAACTGGCCATAGACAGTTACATTTCGCAAGTAGCAAGTTTTCGGTTGCCCAGAAGTCCAGGACCTGCACTCTCAAATCCTGGCAGTCTAGTGGGGCTGCGCGAAAGCAGTCAGATTTAACATGACCATCCCCGAGTGGTTTAGCCTGGTGACGTTTAGTCGGGTCTTTTGCGGACCGAATAAAGTTGTTTCACTCCTCCCTCAAACTTGTCAGCGGCATGTTATGATAGAACAGGCCACCGAGGCCAGCCTAAGAGATTTATCTATAGATCTAGGAATTTTCAAACTTTTTCAGCGGTTAGGCGTTATTTTTTTTGCTAGATGTTGAGGTTTTTGTCGAGCTCTGGGCATTACGTTGCCTCACAACTGAGTAATCATGCTATTTCAACTAAAAAAGGCTTTAAAACAATTATTTTGTCTATTTCATGTTCTTCCTACTTAATACAAATTTGGTGTTCTCGAGCGAAAGGAATAAGAGTTCTATAAGAGATTATCATATGCTTAATACTAAGGGAAATAAGACTCTGTTATCAAAAGAGATAGCCATCAATGCTCGTATCATGCGCACCTTGATTCAATCCTGCCCTGTAAAATAAAGAGAGATTTGGTATTGTAGTGCAGATCAACAGAGGTTTAAGCTCACTGCGTGCCTTAGCCAAGCAATGTCTCCACGTGAATTAACTCAAGCAGAAGGCCATAAGAAGAACACAGCGAAACTGAGAATGGGTAAGGCGGTACGGGTTAAATAATACGGAACCTCGTGATGAAGAGAGACAAGAATACTTCTTCGCTTGTTTTCAGTCTTTACGTCGTGCCCTTGACATGAGAGTGCAAACGTGGCGAAACGATCTGACCAAATAGGGAGCTGAATGAAAGTACAAAGCAAAGGCATAGCTATCAGACAGTCAAGAGGGCCCTTGTATATGTGCTGAAAGTTATGCTACCGTTAATATAAATGTTGTAAATCAAGAATGTACTTTCACCTCAAAAGTTGCAGCTTTGCAGGTGCAAAAAAGGTAGGATGGACGCTTGCGATGAAAAATTCATATATGAAGGTTGTGTCTAGCTGACGTTTCGACATGCGGAACTGTTCTAGCCTTGCGGAAGACAAGTCCGCTTGTTGAATTGTCGGCTCGACAACAACCCCTGTTTACGGTATTTTCAGGTACAAAAACGTGATACAGACTTGCAGGTGACCCGAATGGTCCCATCAATACCTTCAATGCGTGTGAAAAGTGAACTTGACATACAAATCTGATATGTCTTTGTGGCAACTGGTGCCACCTGCAAGCACTTTGTATGAAGCTCCACCTAACATGTAGAAAAGGGACATTAAAGGTGCCTAATATAGCTTTTCAATAACAAGATTCAGGAGAGCTTGTCAAGAGATCACAGTATCCAAATACTTAGTTAAGAGTCTATTGGCCTGAATAATGTCATTCAAATTATCTAGGGTTTTTTTTGCAATCAGGGAAACTAGCGTGGATCAATCTTGAGACCAACCATTGGCTTAGGTAGGTAATATTGGATTAGGATGAACACGTTCATTGTCTTTCAAACCCAACAGCAACATTTCCCACTGGCGTAGCAGCAGTTGAAAAAGTGATACTGGAATCTGAATCGAACCACTTTCGCCTCGACCGCTGCAGTGCATAAAAAACTGGCACTGTGGTCAAACGATGAGAGGCTGTAGGTTGGCTCTCAGATTCCAGAAGCGCGGGAACCCTCACAACTCAAGTGAGTCTCAAAGCAAAGAAGAAAAAAGTTGTCTATGCAATACGCACAGTGCGGACAATCTCAGTTTCTCTGCTAAGGCACATTCTGGAAATTCCAGATCGCAGAGGCCGCTTCCTAAAAGTGGCCTTAGCTAAACTTAAGGCTAGAAGTCAGGGTTACGCTAGGACAGCCACCCGTCATACCACACTGATGAATGCATTTGTCCCAATCCATAGCTTATATGGTCGAAAGACCCGTAAAAAAGTGCATGGAGCACCTTGCTGCAAATAATTGTGGATCTCTGTCTGAAATTGTGACCAATCAGATAGCTTACATAGCTGGTACGTCGGTAGATAGTGTAACTTGACAGATTGCAGAGCTTCTGCGACCGAATAATGAAGGAGAATCTGCAATCACGCCATATATTTCTGACAATGCAGGACCCCCTCCAGATCGCAACAAGACCCAAAAGAATGATGTAGATGAGAAAACTCGGGAGTCTGACGATTTTGACTTGAACCTTAATAAATATATGATCTAGGTCCCCTATATCAATTACAAGAAGCTCCCAGAAGTATGCAAAAAAACAAAAAACAAATTTCAGAAGGACAAGAAAGCCTTTCAATGATAAATTGCTTGAAACAAATCGTTTTGGAATGAGGCAATTGCGAAGTCAATTCTCTAAAATTTAACAGCTGAAAACATTTAGAGCTTAGATTCAAGGGACTCCAACCATTCGTAACGTATACGCTCAGCGTCACAATGACGTAGAAGTAGCCGATTAGTTCGCAAAACAGGAGCGCGCCACTCGTCAGTTCACAAGAAACATCAAAATACCAGTACTGACACTCCAAATCAGACAATCACTGACACTGCAGGTACTTTGAAGCCAACTCTGTCAAAATTGAGCGGGACAGGAAGAAGCTCGGAGTGAATAAACGCGTGAAAAGGAGGGTCAACCGGGAACTAAGAGGCCCTAAGCTCGCAAAGTCACCGATTCAAAACTGCGCCACTTTCTTTACATGGAAATATGGACTTTCAAACAGTTAAGAAAAGGCCAGGTGAACTACGAATCTTGTGAAGTAGTGAACTCTATACTTTCAGTGGTATTTCACAGTGCTAAGAAAGGGGAAGAGCACCCCTATACTTAGGTATAGCGCAGCAGCCTTGCATGCGAAGACACGATTCAGTTTCTAATGATTAATTTATTTGAAACGCCTAATGAAAGAATGTTTTAAAAAAGAAGAGGTCGGGGTTGCGGCCTCTTGGCGACCATCTACCTGTAAGGCACTTGCTAACCAGAGTAGGTTTGGCCATCCTGTTGTAGTAATTTGCCACTACGTGCCTTATAAAATTGCCAATTAACCTTTGGCCCTCAGTCCCTAGCGGCTGCGAAGCAACTGTCCAAGGCGGTGGTCAGACTTGTGACGTAGTGGAGGCTGCTAAGAATCTCTGTCCGGAGAGACTGCCATTGGACTCTGAACTTGGCTACGTTCAATGCTAAAACGCTATCTAGTCAGGCTAGTCTTGCTGTGCTATTCGTGAAATTATAAATTGTCAAATAAGATGTAATTCACCTCAGCAACGTTAGGGGAACATTTTAGGCCTATACAGTGCTGAAGAATGGACACGTCCTAGGCTACAATGAATTAGTTGACAGAAAAGAACTAGGGGTGGGGCTTCTTATACACAATAGTATCGCTGGCAACAAAGAGGAATACTATATATTATAGCATCAGTGAGAGGGTGGCTGGTAACATAACTAAGTTTAACAAAAATTACAAGGTAAAGGTGGTACAGGCCTACGCGCCTACGTCGAGCCATGATGATCACTTGGTTTAACGCTTGTAAAAAGAAGTAGAGTCATTTCCTTGTCAGTCGTGGTGTATAACCTCATCGTCTTGTAAGTTAACCCTAATGAAGTGCACTTTTGTGTAGATGCTACAGGCATAGTCAGCACTTCCAGCCAAGAAGAAAATGTTCATTACTGAGCAATAAACACTGCATATATTGGCTTCTTCATCTCCTTACTTCTTTGAAAAATATGACGTCAGGCTATGTAGCTGCCGCTGTGGCCTCACCCCAACTAGCCAGTTTTCTGTTCGTTCAGCCCTAATCTCCGGCATACAGCTCTCAGCCATTGCCGTCTCACCTGGGGTTCAGGTCCGAGCCCTGTTGCATGAGGGAACCAATGGCAAACCAGAACCGATGCGCGATGTCCAACTCCTTCTCCATTTCCTCAGTGTCCCATTGAGGCGTGTCCGTACCCGATGTGAGACGAATTAGAGCGAAGCGATTTTCTAGGGGACTGAACCGTCCTAGGAACCCGTACCACAGGCTGAGAGCCAGGTAGGCAGTGAGCATGTAGAGCCACACGTCCACTGAGAAAGGCAGTAGAAAAGAGAACAGAGGCGGGCTGTCCAGAAGCGGCTTCCGGAACAGGATACTAATGCCGGTTTTCATGAAGGGCATCGTAAAGTCGACCACTTGCGCCCGCATGTATGTG
Source organism: Rhipicephalus annulatus (assembly GCA_013436015.1). Classification (NCBI taxonomy): domain Eukaryota; kingdom Metazoa; phylum Arthropoda; class Arachnida; order Ixodida; family Ixodidae; genus Rhipicephalus; species Rhipicephalus annulatus. The sequence continues at coordinate 110,581 of WOVY01014813.1, forward strand.
ATGGTTAGGTCCACGATGGCCATGTCCGCCTCCTGCACATGACGGCGAAAGAAATAAATGTTCAAATGAAATTTCTGCCAACTTTTGAGGCCTTCGATTTCAATAGAGAAGGTCATTAAGAGTTACGGAAATTGTCATAGTTGGTCCAATTTTCGTTTTGACACACACATGCTCGCACGCACAGAGAGTGATACTGACACAAATGTTTGTGAGATCTGTGCGATGCGTCACCATGCACGATGAAACATGCAGACAGAGGCTAGCCACGTCTACATAAGTGGCTCGGAGACAGGCTGACAGAACGAATCCCCCTAGCTTTATTGGACCAAACCATATATAAAGCATACGAAACATAGCGCCCTCTACATCTCTCCCCCAAGATAAGCACACAACAAAAACGAATCACTTCACAAGTGAAGTCTTTTCAGAGTCTTAATTCAACAACTAAACCTGGTACTTTAACTCCACCTTCATTAGAGACTTGCGCTGTCGCTGTTCCCGTAGCGTCTGTAACAGTGGCTTGCTCTTTGTCTCTTTCGTTGTTCGCTCCGGAAGCAGGTTCCTTGACTTGGCCTCTCGTTGGATCCGAATAGGGCACTAGATGCAATATATTGCGCACAAGCACCGCGGTAGGCGTTTCTACGACGTGCGAGTGAGGCTTGGAGGCTGGGATGAGAATACGCGCCATTTCTTTGACGTCTCGAACCCACACCGTGTCTCCCGGCTCCAGCGGAGGAAGAACAGTCGCGGCATGACGACGACCGAAGTCTTCCTTTGTCGTCTTCTTATTTGCTCGTCTTGGCCCTTCACAACTTCGGACTCAGGCCACTGCGATCGGAGGCGATCCACCGGCTTGGAAAGTCTGGTTAACAGGCTGCGGCCCATGAGGAGCTGCACTGGACTAAACTCTGTAACGCCTACAGTGTCTCTGTAAGACAGAAGTGCCAGAAAAGAATCGTCTGCTTTCTCGAACAATTCTTTGACCGCACGCACCAGCTTCTCAACTTCACCGTTAGACTGCGGGTAGTTTGGACTTGAGGTGATGCGTTGGAAGCCATAGTGTTTCGCAAAAGTAGCGAATCCACGTGGAGCAAACTGCGGTGTATTGTGACTTCGTACTAATTCGGGGATGTCGAAACACGCGAAAATGCTCTCGACAGCATTGGTGACCACCTCATAGTTTCTGCTTTGCATGTAGATGACTTCAGGAAAACGAGAACGATAATCTACCACTAGAAGGTAATTGTGTCCCCTGTGAGGCACTAAGTCCCTTCCGACTTCTTGCGATGGTTGCGTTGGAGTTTCCGTCACAATCAATGGCTCCCTTCGTTGTGCTCTTGTGGCTGCAAACAGCCTACAATGATTGACTTTGCACCGTATTTGCTGCGAAAGCCCATACCATCACACGGAGTCTTTTGCTATCCACCTACATCGACTGATACCTTGGTGGCCTTCATGGATAAGTTCGAGCGTATCTGTTTGCCGTGAAGCCAAGATGACAAAGTGGTTATCTTTTTTTGAGCGGGACGCCGTTCGACAAAGAGAAATCTCTTCGATGGTTCCAGTACTTCTTAGTGTGATCTGGAAGCCTGTCTCGACGAGGCTAGCCCTGGGTACAATACTTTATGAGCTGGATGCAATCCCCGTCCAGTTCTTGGTTCATGCGGACATCCTCTACAGAAATCAGCTTCGTGTCAGTGACCACCGCAACTTGCCATTCGACTTATTCCTCTACCACATCCAACGAAATAATAGATGGCTTCTCGTCTGGAGCCTTTGATAGAGTATCGGCAGTGGTAGCTATTTGCCCGGAACTTAGACCACTTTGAATCGGTAACGCTTGACTTTGATGCGGAATCTTTGAATTCGTGGAAGCATAATGTCCAGGTCAGTGTTTTCAGGTAATGCCACCAGAGGCAGGTGATCTGTTTCGACTGTGAATTTGAGGCCCCGCACACACTGGTCAAAACAGTGCGCTGCCCATGCTACCGCCAACGATTCTTTCTCTGTTTGGCTTTAGCGTTTTTCCGCGTCAGTTAGCGACCGTGATGCAAACGCTACCCCGCGTCACTCGCCCGCTGGTTGATACTGCAAGAGAACAGTTCCCAATCCAAATGAGCTTGCGTAGCATGATACCATGGCGTTGCGTCTGGGATGATACTTCGCAACGCAGAGGTCCGACGTGAACATCGCCTTGATCCGATTAAAATAAATCTATTGAAGCGGTCCCCATTCCCATACATTCTGCTCACCTAGCAAGGCGCGCACAGGACCGGTTGCCAACGAAAGATTGAGCAGGAAGCGACCAGTATGATTAGCCATACCAAGAAAGCGTCAAACACCCGCAACGTCCTTGGGAGGTTCTAAGTTGAGTACGGCTTCGAGTTTACTGTGGCTCGGCGTGATACCACTGGCATCGATGACCACACCCAGAAACTCTATTCTGTCTTGACCGAAGCAACACTTTGAATTGTTCTGTTTAACTCCGGCTCTTCTCAGACGCTCTGGAACCTCCACAAGTCGTTTGTCGTGCTCTGCAAGGTTTTTTCGAAAACCAGGATGTCGTTTATCGTGTTGACAACGTTCGGTTGTCCCTCTATAATGCGAGCGAATTCTCGCAGAAAATACTCGGGTGCCGAAATTAGGCTGAAAGGTAGACGACACTAGCAGCAGTGTTCGAATGACGTGATGAATGAGGTGTATTCGCATTCTTTGGATACTCACACTTGGTGAAATCCTGCTGTCGCGTCCAGTTTTGAGAACATTTTTGCATCGCCAGGTTGCCCAAGTCCCCATTCAACCGTTGGAAGCACGTGTCTTTCACAGAGAACTTCTTTCTTGAGCTTTGCTAAGTGCACACGTATTCGGATGCCACCTGATGCTTTCGGTACACTGACAAGACCTGCACACCACAGCGTCGTCTTCGTAATGCGCCTGATGAACCCTTGTCGTACAGAGAAATCGGAATTCTTCGAGATACACCGAAACTCTTCGAAAGGTCCAAGAACGTTTCTGGTGGTCAAAGATTAAGAGAAGCGTGTAATCGTACGTCGCAAGCTGCGAGGTGGGCCAAAAGCATTGGCGTCTCTCGGAATGCCAACCTGGACTACTTACACCTATACGGGCCCCTGACATATTTTGACACCATCATAAGTGACCACGTCGGCCTATTACCGACTACAGCCGCAGGGAACCGGTACAATATAGTCCCAATGAATCCCTAGTCAAAGTTCCTTCATGTCGCTGCAGTCCCTTCTCTCGCAACTGGTTTTGTGATCAGATTTCTGTGGGACTGTTTCAACTGAAAACACGGGTTACATAGAAAGATCATCTCGTACTGAGCGACTACTTACCACGGTCGCGAACACCGTACGCACCTCCAAAACGCTGGTTTCAAACAACATTTCACTTCATCGTACTATCCACAGGCGAATGATTGGCGGAGGGATGCAGCTAGCCTCTAGAGGCTCGACTTATGCTTATTGTAAGAACAAGAGACCAAATGAAGCTGACTGGGACAATCGCCTACAAGCAGCCACATATGCGTTTAACACGGCATTTCAGGTGTCGATTGGAACTTCATTTTATGAAAATGTTTACGGGCAGATTCCAAGATTGTCTGCCATACACAATTTGAGCCCTACCGTGAAAGTATAACGCACCGCTGCAAGACAATAAACCTGCAACGTCATCCGCGCTAAGGCATGCTACAGAACGGAGCACGCGCAGAAGGCTTAGCAACGACACTATGACCACCGTCACTGACTAGCACCACAATACATTGTAGTAGACGAGGTGGGGTCCGACGATGCACACAGTAAGCTAGAAAACAGCTTCATCCGAAGTACGAAAGTCATTTCGTCATCACTTAAAGGCTGGGTGAAAACACGTGGCGTGTAGCAAATTCGGCAAGTCAACACAATGTGGACAAACGCAAGGAAAAAACTTTTCTGTGCACGTGTCTCGTTTTAAGAAAACAGAGTTTCAGTAGAACTGCTAAGCCACGTTCCTGCGTCATTTTTTTACGATACGCACAGACGTAGTGCGGCCGAGTGTGATGACCGAAGGCGAAGAGGAGAACTGAGCAACTGGGCTCAGGCGTCTTATTTCTCTTACTATATATATACATATATATATATATATATATATATATATATATATATATATATATATATATATATATATATATATATATAGAGAGAGAGAGAGAGAGAGAGAGAGAGTGGGATACGAAACATTCTGTACCATGTGAACTAAAACAACACAAGCCAAGAATATTGTGGCCAGTGATGGTGGTGCGCGTTCTTTACTTGGCTGCTTAAGATAAAAAAGCGCACGCCACCATACTCGAGCAGAGTAGCCCCTCAGGGCCATCTCCTTTGTGAGTCTTAGGAATAGAACGGCGTTAACTAAGTGGGTACTGCCGTGACGGCTGGCGCCCCAGGGACCACCTTGCCGTCGGGCAGGGAGCTCTACGCACGTTCTTCGTCAAGGGTCTATGGGCACCTAAAGATCACGAAAGGTTCTGTTGTCACTTTCATCTTACCAGGCGCAAGACCTGATGGGGCAAAGGCAGAAAGAACTTTACAAGAAAAGATGAAAATACGCACCATTGGTTGCAAACTGTAGCGCGAAGATTGCTTATGGTGTGAGGCTGTAGACATTAGGCTGCACGAGGCAGTAGAGGTTCATTAATAAGCCAGTGTACAAGCTATCTTCTATGCTTGTTTGTTCACACTACATAGCGTTCTCTGTGTATGCTAAGAAAGAAAAAACGAGATGACCGAAAATAAAAATCAATACTCTCCACCCGCGTAGAGGTGTCTTATCTCTGTATTCTCGGAGCCCTTTCTTCGAGTAGAAAAACAGACTGTTGAGGGGAAGAGATAGGAACTGAATTCTTATCGCACAAGTTCCGCAGAACTCTTGAAACGCCTTTATTAAAAACTATTTTGCTGGTGGGTTTCACAGATGTTTACCCAGTGTGCGTCTCGATGCGCCGAATTACCCACACCTTGCCTGCTTTCAGCAAGAAGTGCGTTCGTTCTTTTCGATTACCGAACGCTGGGATGTTTCTATGACACGCTATTTACGGTTAGTAAACAGCCGTTCACGATTGCAGCGTCCATTCAGTTTGTGTTTGCGCCAACCTACGCGGCTCGATAAGCACTCATAGAAGCAGCGCAAAAAATATATTTCTGTATACTTGTGCTAGTTTGCTTTTATAATACTGGTACACGAATGGCCAATACCGAGATTTTTGAAAGCAACCCGACAAATAAACTTCGCTTTGAAATACTGTCCTCGTTTCATTCATTTTTCTGCTGAAATTATTTTTGCGCATTGTTATAATTAAAGATCTTTTCATCGAAGCTGTTTTCATTAAGGAGAGTAATTTCTATTTGATACAGTTATTGTTGATTCTAGCCTAGATAATGTCCCTTGTATGCGTATCGTGTAATAAATAAATAAATAGGTAGTAAGTAAGCAAATAAAACAGTTTATTTTTCCTTATGCTGTTGCCACAGCGAACACTCACATCTCATTTCAGTTGATATGAGTGTGACGTCATGGGCTTTAATCTGTATAGTCGTACTTCGATTATCGAGACCTTTACAAGGCCAAAACTAACTGATATATATTTTATTTCACTGTCCTAATTTTCTAGATGTGTTACGATTTGTCAAAAAATACTGATGACCGTGTTGACAATGTTAATGGTCACAGCAGCGGCTGTGACTGTGGAGATGGTAGTAGGCTCAAGTAAAAATACGAAAGGTAACACTGAGCTCATACAAAAAAGGGTACCTGTTATTCAAACAGGTACCCTTTAGGTCTAGGTTATCACGTAGAGTTTTTCAAATGCCCAGCAATACTAGTAACAAGACTCCCTGCTCTTCTGAGAATATCAATTTTCATATTTTCCAATTTTTCGCTGGAAGACACTCTTCGAACTACACTACAGTATATCTTTCAACTTGTTTTGTTAGCATTTTTCAGCTAGCATGTCACATGTGTTCTATTGTGATGTACACTTTACATTTGTTTTGTTTTTTAACCCCACAAAGTGAAGGTGGCTATGGGAAGGTTTCTATAGGACCAATCAGTGAGTTAAAGATACCTCAGTTAACGCAGTGAAAAAAAATAGGTATCAGAAATGAAAAATAGGCGATAAGCAATTCTTAAATGTCAAAGCACTGGGGTGGTAACGGTCACAAAGGTCGCAAGCGTTCGTGTAGACCAGCCATTCACAACAAGTGCAGCAAGGCTTTCATGTCGTTATTGCAACGCAGGAGCGCTTATAGGGTCTTGCATAGAGCCTGTCGCTTCAAGCAAATGAGGTTACACCGCTGAACACATGCCTCAAGATTCATCAATAGGCAGCGACTACACAATTTTCCCACTGCACCAATACTCCCAACAGTCGTGCGAGACCGTACGACTGTTGCTATTTGGATTGGACGTACAAGCATTCATGATTGCGAGATTTATGCTCCACATATTACTATTTATTAAAAACAATATATTATAATATTTGGTAGCACCATGACGAGGCATCAGTGCAAGCCAATGATTAATGTCATGGCAATATTAGATAGACACTAAGACCGCAACAAAAGAGTGATGCTAGAGGCTTCTCCAATTAACATAATACAGCTTGAAATGCATCAATAATCTGCCCTCTTGTTCGACGAGGAGATACAGTTCCTCAAAAAAATAAACTGATTGTGGCACCTCTTTGTGTTCTCTCTTTTTTCTTCGTAATAATTTTTTTGTGTATGAATTTACCTGATCACGTTTACCTTCTATGTATGAGTATTTCAAGACTCATATGAGAGTGATAGTGGTCTGTGTTGCACCTTTGTCATCTTCGTTGTATTTCGCGCAACGCTCTCCAAGATGAAAAAAATTCCGCGGGCTAACGAAGTCCCGAGTAAACCTTGTGAGATTGAAGCGAAAATTTGGGGAGCACGTTGAAGTGCATTGCACACATTTTATGAGGCAAGAGTGTAACCGGGACTTTCACTTGAAAAATTTGCGCAGATAAGACAGAGAGAGACAGAGAATCTACAAGACGTATGTCAACTCCTATTATCACCACTATGTTTTAGAGTCAAAGCACCTTAGGATCAAGCCTTGCCCCTCCAATGTCCGTTGTCTTGGCTTGCACATGCTGGGGTGCCGGCCCTGAGCGCGCCTGTCTTTCGTAGAAGAGGAGAACGTTTATCGCGGGTGCGCTCATGGCACTCTGTTTCTTTCGGTGCGGCGTTAACAAAGATCGACTCAAGGCGTCACTGCTGTGCATTGTTTGCAACAAAATTGAAACAAGTGAACATTTCTTTTTTTTCGGTCGTCCTTACTTTTATCGCAGAAAAAAAACATTTAGTAGCCACATTACAAAAGCTAGGAGTACAAGTAAAGGTAGCAGTACTTTGATCACTTGGCATCAGATCGTTTGTTTACTGCCAGAGGGATATATGCTTCTCTGTGTTGGACTACATTAATGCAACTAAAAGATTACCGTGCTAGTGAACCCTGACCTTTTCAGATCTTTAGTTTATAATTTGTAGTGATGTCAGTCAAGAACATGAAATTGTTTGACCGCTTGCTCAGCAAACTTTTTTGTTTACTGGCAAAATTATTTCTAAACTAATTTTTCAGATTGGCATTATTTCATTTTAGTTTCATTTAGTATCCTGATGTCCGGTTTTTGGCCCACCCCCTTCTGTGGGTGAGCGCCATCTATCTGAAGTCATCAGCCTCAGCATCAGCATCAGCGGCAACCCAAGAGCTATGAAGCGCGCTTGCTGCCGGCTCTCTCTCTCTCTTATAGTCATGGAGTGCACTTCATTATGAATGAAGACATGACGGCTTGCAGCGCGGCTTTGCGGTAACGCATTCCAGAGTATCGGGATTGCAGAGCGGCTGCAGCACGGTAGCGCAGACAAGTGCAATCAGACTTGCGGACTCGCGAAGCTGCAGCGAAAAGCAGCGTTGGCAAGCCAAAGCGGAGCTGAGGGCTCACGAAACTGCAGCAGCCTGGGAATATCAGGTTCTCAAATTGCAGGTCAGAGTACATACCAGAACCTTGAGGTTTACATTTCACTGACTTGACTATAGGGCAGTCATAATGAAAGGAAAACACCGCCCACTTCTGAATACCATATCCGCATTGGTATTGATAAAAACCTTTGCAATACTGTAGAAGGGTGTTGTTACGTCTTTCCATCATCAAGTGGGTGATGTACGAAGATTAGTAATCCCCGAAGCTTCGCCCTCTCTCCATCATTCACTTTGTGGATATGCTACGCTTTTTGTTTTGGCAATCCCGCTTCCTATGTAATACCATTTGGTCCTGCGGGCATAGTAAATGAATAAATAAACAATTGAAGACAATACTCACTCTGTCAATGATTTCACGTATCATGCCATTCCACTCTCCCGAGGCGTTGCTGCCGTAGGCGTTGTCTTTTACGAGGTGCATCTCGTACTGGAAGCCGATCTTTCGTGCCAGTGCATCCATGAGGTCCACCGCGTAACCCTCGAAGCGATCGTTGCCGGTGCGCAGATGGGCATCCTTTTTGAGCATGGTGTACGGTGGGTTCTGCGTTAAGAGGCGTAAAAGTCCCTCTGACACTTGCCAATAGCATCTCTGATTAGAAAACACCCCTGGGCAGTTTGACGGAGGGTGACAATGTCTGAGACAGTGTATTTACGTCAAAGTAAAAAAAAAACATTATTACCTTTCGTGAGACAGAGAAAACAAAGTCCAGAAGCAGAATAAGAAAGTCTGGACGCAACAAGTACCTACTAACTTTTAAAACTATTATGTACCAAATAGCTAAACATTTGTCTTGTTCTAAAATCTCATCAGCCTTTTGTACGATATATATGTTAAGGGCAGGTTCATACGGGTTTCTCAGAAAGAAAGCTTCCAAAGTAACAAATACCTTTGACCTTGTGTTCCTAAGTATTAGATTCTCTTCTGACACTAACGCCTTTTCCGGGGAGCTCTTTCGACAATGTCAAGTAAAAAACGAAGCCAGGAGACGGCAGAGCAAAGGTGAAAATGTAGACAACTGGCATCATGGTTCACCCCTTCCCACGAAACTGTAGCACAGTGCATAGCGAAAAAGCAATTGGCGACACCAAAGTCCAACCTTAAAAAGATCACCTAGTGCAAACGAAGGCTCTTTTTTGCCGAGGCTGTGAATGATGGCAGTCGAGATGAAACGCCGCTGTCTAGGGTGCTGACGCGGTGGGCAACGTCGTTAGTGCAGCCTTTGATTGATTGATTGATTGATTGACTGATTAATTGATTGATTGATTGATTGATTGATTGATTGATATGTGGAGTTTAACGTTCGAAAACCACCAAATGATTATGAGAGACGCCGTAGTGGAGGGCTCCGGAAATTTCGACCACCTGGGGTTCTTTAACGTGCACCGAAATCTGAGCACTTGGGCCTACAACATTTCCACCTTTATCATAAATACAGCCACCGCAGTCAGGATTCGATCCCGCGACCTTAGCCGCTACACCACCACGGCGGGGCATGCAGCCTCTGTTTACATAACTGTGCACATGTGGCGTGTTGACTAATTAAATCACTATGGCCTTAATAAATCAATGTTTCTCAAACGGGAGTCTGCGAACGCAACGGGGTTCGCAGACTCCTGTTTGAAATCAGCAGTACAAGTTCTTCGGAGTCACACCGAGTCCCGCGACAGCAGCCTTTTCCGACTTTTGTTATGCTTCACCGCATAACTGTTTCGCATTGCAGCGAGGCTGACTCATGTTTCTCCATTTTCAAAGCGTGGTTGTAAAGCTTTGGTTGCAGTTTTTTACGGCATATGCATGCAAACATGTATTGCTTGTACGTGAGAAAACACTACTAGAAATAGGGTGAATAGGCCTGCAGATCGCACCACTTAGTTACAAGTTGTTGAGATCGTATGACTGTGGTACTTCTGACCATGCCTTGCGGGATATAAATAGGAGGCTCCTATTTCACGCTGCGTGTTGTGTGAACCTATGACATGCCCCACCAATTTTTAACATAAAAATATTTTATGCCGGGGCCCACCAGGCTCCTTTGACGTGTTTCCGCCACAGATATGGTGCTCTAAAAGGTGAACTAAAAATTACAATGAAAAACAAAGAAAACGTTCCGTGGCCTGACGTCGAATGTATACTACTTGTAGCACTCAGCAACTTCAGCATTTTTTCATCATCAGTAGCGAAATGGCGCGAAAGACGCGCGATCGGCACTCTAAACGCTCATTCAGACTAAGTATTCTGGCCGTCGAATGCGCTCCGAATCCGATTCGGTGCGGCCAGATCCGTCGAAAAGGCCCCTTGCGCACCGATCGCCATGGGACCGAATTTTGCGGCATCTGCCACCCGATCGGCTCGCGGCAAACCAATTTAAGTGCTATAGTCGTGGAACATGAAAAAATGGCTGCCAAGTCTGACTCTGCTGACAGCCGCAGCCAGTGTGCCCGTCACTTCGAGCTACGCAATATTTGCGGCACCAGTATATGTTGTATATTTGGCTGCAGCCACCATGTTGTCAAGGCTTTGCTATGAAAGTCATTGACTGTAGCATGTATTACATCCCACACTGCGTGTTGAGAAACGCGTGTGCGGCGCCTATTGAAGGAAAGGAAGTTTTGAACGCCGGTCACATTGTCTGCTGCGGTGTGAGAGAATGCACGTACAGTTTTGTGAACGCTCCTCGTGCCACGGCCAGGGAAAATCGAGCAGCCGTGCTCGTGCAAAGCAAGAAATCTCTCATTTGACTGCATGGCGTATTCACAGCAGCTTCCAACATATTTCGTGATTTTTCTAGCTTAGCAAGCAAACAATGAAGAGTAAATCATTGCTACTATGACTCCCCGTACATGTCCAACTTCGGTAGTTCACTACTGAATTCTGAATAACCGTAGTAGAAATTGCCAGCGACAGAATATAAAGCACCAGCGAACCACCAAAGTGAGGCCGACTGAACGATGGCATGAACTGGCTGCGTGGGCATCCCCTAAACGACAGTTACGACGGATGCCGCATGGTGACGCCACTATCTCTGAAAGTTGCGGCAATGCCGGTTGTGCATACAACTACCCCAAGCAGAGCGCTTGCTAAAAGACAACTTGTGGATTACATTGGAAACAAAGTCGATTGGCTGGTAAATATACGAGTTTATCTGCCTATCAACCGGGAAAAGCAGACACAACGAGTCAAATCAACCGGGAAAAGCAGACACAAAACCAAGAGCTGGTGGGCTGAGGAACTTAAGGTAGCCATAGTAAGACGCCAGGAAGCCTGCAGAAAACACAGCTATGCTAAACAGAGGGGTAAACCAGAAGATGATGTCAAAAGAAAATGGGAGAACTTTTTGAGATGCGGAAGGAAAGAGTTTGATTTGATCAGTGAAAAGATTAAAAGAAAGGGGGCCCAATAGATGGCAGAAGTAAACAAAAACTGTAGAAAGGCAGCTGCAAAGATTTGGAACTGTGATACATCGATGTTTTGTGACCTGTCCATGATTTTGTACAATTGCTTTTATCGTTCAAGTCTTATTTTCACCATCATCTTGTGATTCTGTTTCTTCCGCTATGTGCGATATTGCGTGGTTTGTACGCGACTGTGTATATTTGCTCGCCCACCCTGTATAAGCCTGAGAAAGGCTTACAGCATTAGTTAAATAAAATAAATGAATAAACTATCTCAATTTTCTGAGTAATAAGACAAGCATCAGAAGAAGGTTTATAACTACAGTTGAAGGGGTCAGACTAGAAGGGGATGAGGATATGGAGTATAGAAAAACAATAATGACAGAAAATTGTAAACACCAAGAAAGTGCTGCAAGCACCATACCAGATGACGATAGACCAATTAGCTCAGTGGCTCTACTGGTACAAGGATACTGGGAAAGGGCAGGAAAAGGAGTTTCTAATAGCACATCAACAGGCCCTGACAGCATCCCAATCATGCTAATAATCAAACTAGGACCAAACGCTAAGTAAACATTAAGAGAGGCAGCGAGCAAAGTAATAATGAATGGTGAAGCTCCCAATGGGCGGAAACTAAGCAGGATGAGCATGATCTATAAAGGAAAGTGGGACAAAGAAGATACAAACAACTACCGTCGTATAACAGTGACATCAGTAGTTTACAGGCTGGTGATGCAGATAGTAAAGGAGAGAATACAGGCATAGGTGGAGAATGAGTGTGGCTGGAACAGCTACAAAATGGGTTCCGTAAACAAAGGAGGTTGGAAGACAAACTGTTTTTATTGATGCAGTGTATTGAAATAGCGGAAAAAGAACACAGGCCCCTGTGGCTGGCATTTCTAGATATCAAGGGGGCTTACGATAGTGTGATTCAGAAAGAGTTGTGGGGAATGATGGACACACTAGATGAGAAAGATGGAATAAGTAATCTCCTAAAGGATATCAATAAAAGTAACAAGGTAGATATCAAATGGGAAAAGGTATCTGAACCTATAGAGATACAACGCGGGCTTCGACAGGGATGTCCCTTGTGACCTTTCTTGTTTATGTTGTATCTCGAGGGACCAGAAGCCAAATTAGAGGGGAGCCGACTCGGAATCAGCCTCTCATTTGCCAAGCAAGGAAAACACATTGAACAATCATTACCAGCGTTGACGTATGGAGATGATATAGTATTAATAGCTGGCAATAATAAAGATCTGCAGGAATTGATAGACATCTTTGGTAATGAGGGAGATAGGTCAAATTTGAAGTTCAGCAGTGAAACATCGGCAACCATGATTTTAATTATAACAAACGCAGTGAGCATAAGATACAGGAAGTCACGCAAGAAATCGTGAATAAATACAAATACTTGGGCGTATGGAAAATAAGGGGCTGAGTATCTAAGGGAGCACGAAATATACGCAATGATTAAGGGCACCCGAAATGCAGCTGTAATGAAAAATAGGGCACTATGGAACTACAATAGGTATGACGTTGTGAGAGTGATTTGGAGAGGTGTCATGGTCCCGGGTTTGAAGTTTGGCATTGGGGTCATGAGCATGAAATCAGAAGTTCAATCAAGATTGCAAATTAAACCACGAGGCATAGGTAGACTTGGTTCAGGAGCACACGGGAATACCCCAAATCAGGGGGTACAGGGAGACATAGGATGGACATCGTTTGATTGCAGGGAAGCTAGCAGCAAGATAGAACTTGAGGAGCGATTGAGGAAAATGGGAGAGGATCGTTGGGCTAGAAATGTTCTCAACTAGTTGTTCATGAAGAATGTCGATACTAAATGGAGGAAACAAACTTGAAAATCGTCAAGCAAGTATTTAGACAACAGCAGAATACCAAGCGAAAAAGAAACATTGGTTAAGAAGACGGTGAAGGAAACAGAAAGGGGCATGTGGAAGATGGGAATGCTTACGAAATCATCACTGGAGACCTACCGAACTTTTGAGGAAATTGCAAGGGAAAAGATGTACGATAATTCTCGGGGTACTTCTCTGCTCTTCGAAGCTAGAACGGGAGTATTGCGGACCAAGATGTACCGAGCAAAACACGAAGGCACAGACACGGTATATGGTGCATGGGGAGAGCAGAAGGAAATGGCTAAACATTTGATATTGCTCTATAAAGGGCTCCACTCGACTAAGATAATGGCGCCGAATTTTTCAAAGCATTGGGGTTTAGGGACAGTGAAGGCAAAATAGACTTTAAACAGGTAGAAATAACTAGGAGGAGGCTAACTGATTGATGGCTACAATCGAGGGGCGAGAGAAATTCAATCCTTAAACATACAGGGATAGTACCTAACTTTATGGCTAGGTGGCGTGAGCCACCGCCCGATGTAAAGGGCCAGCCGGATACATTCATCCATCCATTCATCGCGTCTAGAATACCATTCACTGGTTTTGTCGTGCAAAACATAAAAAATAAGTGTGTTATTCACTCTCTCCAGACGGAAGACTCGCTTTTCGACAAATTTGCAGTCAAACATGCAGATACGGGGCTATTTCTCTCTCTCTCTCTCTTTCAATCACGGCAACTGATGCCTTTTCACTTTCTCCTGTCCACAATAGGTCCCCGTAGTATACATGGCTGATGATGACTGTCTTATATCATTTTCGGTCGTCTTCGTGTCAAACAGAGAAACAGCATTGTGAACAAACCACTTGTGATAAAAGAATCAGGGTAGTCATTTGGCTCTAAACAGCGCATATTTTGGATTCTCTCCAAACTTCCGCGCTTGCTGTATTCTGAGCAGGCCAGAGGATGATCGGGATGATACGCTTGATAGAAGAAGCTTTTCGCTATCCACAAAAAAAAAAAGGTTCACCGTGCGTCATAATGCCGCTATTATCTCTCAAAAAAAAGAGAGGTCATGCATCTAGAAGGCACTCTTTAGTTTCCCGAGTTTCAATACAATAAAGATGCTCTGATCGTCTTCGCTTAGACTATGCAGCTTTATGCATGCGGTGATGGCTGCTTTTTTGCCTAGTTTTATTACATTCGTGCAGTCAAATTTTTAAGTGCGAATGCACTATATAAGCGACCCTGAATCCGCCACACGCGGTGAGCCTCCTCCTCTCCCCTAGCAACGGCGCGAGGAGCCGAGAGGATCGTCTACAGCAACGGCGCAGCGACGCCACACACCACGTGATTGCGCGCGCTCCGCCCTCCGCTTCGTGGCCAGCGCCACCACGACTTGCTCGAGATCGGCAAGTCGTCATAGGTATGGATCCATCGCAGGCATCAACCTCGACTGCGATACCTCCAACAACGAGTACAACGCAATCGAATGTGAGCATTGCATGCGTCGTTGAAGATGTCGCGCCGGTTGAAGACAAGGCAGCGCAGCGAAGGGTCCGTGATGCCGAGCGCAAGCGGGCGAAGCGGGCCGCGGACATAAACATCACTCTAGCGCGAATTTACCCTCACATATACGCGTAAACTCACCAACATTTCCCGATGGGGTCTACTGGTTCCTGGGAATCGCATTGGGATCACACAGGGGAGTTTACGTTAACTCACAGGCGAATGCCAACGGATTTTAACTTTACTCCCCCTCGTAGCATCACTCCGTGCATTCGAACTTAACCATGTTCACCTCCGGGGAAATGCTCGGGAGTTTTTTATTTTATTTTTTTACTCATATATACTGCGATCTTTCTTGATTTTGGCAGTGTTGTACATAAACAGGTGAACTCAACAGAAAAATAGCAATAGGAAACGGAGATATGAATATCTTTATACACACGCTTTCGAGAAAAAAGAAGAAGGCAAGCGATGTTATTCTAACAAATTTCAAATTGAGTGGAGAATCCGTTTAGCTCAAATAAAAAAAGCACATGAGACATCTCATCTTGACAAGGAAACTGATTACTATTTACTGAAGGTGTGACTCTAATTGTGATAGTGACCCTTGTGTGTCAGTTTTATCAGGCAGTTTGCTTCAATTGACTATTGTTCTTGGAAAGAAAGAGTAATTGTAACAGTTGACACGTGTAGTGAAAGGAGTAACGGCTAGTGAGTGTGTGTGCCTGGTAAAGTTACAGTTGTTAGTTCAGCGCTGGTGTGGCCACTGGTTCTTTTCTTCTTCCTCATTTTTCTTTTTTTCTTTGCAGTTCACGTATCTGTCTGATCATACAGCACACCATAGAGTGCATTTCTCTTCAATTGTATACGTAAGGCGAGTGCCAATGTAACATCAAACCTTAAGTTAGCCTTCAGGCATCAGTAGGGTTGACGTGTGTGGTAAGCTCACATTATGCAAAAAAATGCTTCTATATTGTTGCAAGGTTTTAGCTTGGTGATAATATAAGTTGTTTCTATATTAATTTTCATGTCTTAGAGGTGTTCGCGTTAACCAACAGCCAGTCACAGACACAACACAGATGTCCGAACTCCAGAGAGAGACACTCGCGCTCATACCAAGCGTTCACTCTTCTCATAGATCACTGGGAACGTCGCCTTTAGCGTCGGCCGTTCAACACTTCGGGTCTTCTCGCAACCGCTGTTGTGTTTCCTGTTCTCTTGTATCATCTCGTTGTACGTACTCGGGGTCTTCCGCTCGCCACCATCGCTTCACAGCAATTTCTTGGGCTAACTGCTGCCTTTTTTTAGAGGACTTGTGGTAGGTATTGCGACTATTCTATTCCTTTGGCTCATATTCGTTTATGATAAGAGTTTTCTTGATCGAATCAGAAGGAATATTTTGCTAACAGGATCGTTCTTATAAAACCATTCTGTTCACACACACACGTCCGTCCACCTCACAGTGCTTCGCTCAAAGCCAAGAAATCCAGCATATAAAGCTCCTGATTGAGTGTTTTGCATAAAATATATTCTTATACTGTTATTGAGATCTGTTCGAGATTTTTCTTCACGTTAATAACGCGAAAGCCTTTCCTGCCAAGCAAACGCGAAAAGTAACCTTCGCTGTCGGCATCAACATGAACGCTGCCGAAAGTCACGCGCATGGAGATAACGTCATGAGGACGACAAAGTGAATTAACTGCTGGCCAGGATACTCGACGTCAATATTACGTAATCTTGATTGACTTAGCCTGCTTACGAGACAGCTCAACGAAAGTATGCACGGAGTGCTGACAAAAAAGACGACACTAGTGTCCGACGGGCGTCGTTTCTCGTTTCGTTGAGCCCACTTGAGGTTTGACGGAACCTTCAGAAAACGGAATAGAGGATAGATGCACAAAAAACGTCCCTTTCAAAAATAACACGAATGTGTATAAATTGCTATGTATTGTTCCATTTTCTTTTTTCCCTTCCCAGACGTGGCTTGCGAGACCTCAAAGTTGTTCCCGGTGTTGTTTTTGTGTGTGTATTAGTATAATGCGATTTTTGTTTCTGCTCGAGAGTTGTTCGTGCATATGTTTTGTTAAAACTGTGCCTATGTTTTCTTTTTTTCTTTTTAGTGCTATATGTCTGTGTAACATTGATCTCAGGTGTAGTATTAGATTTTTATGTACACTTTTGTATTTGTAAATGCTGCTGCTGCATGGGTGGCATGGCCCAGTCAGGCAGTGTTTGCCTTTGTGCCTTTGTGCCGGTGCGGCAGAATGCTGTGTGCTTAAGTCTCATGGTTTTTTGTGAATAATTTTCATTTCCCCTGTCAAACGCGGTCTCCTGCAGGTGGGCGATGGAGGTAGAGCTCTACGGAAGACTAGCGGACACTGGAACGACCATGGGTGCTGCTTCCAGGAAGCGCTACAGCTCCGAGAGTGTCACTGACAGTGATGACACCGAACCCTACAACGTCAGCAGTGATGAATCAGGAGACGACAACTTCGAGCTCGTCAGAAACCACAAGAGAAAGGGACAATTTCTGAGCACATCACCCAATTCGAGTAAGCCCACCATGCGATCTTCGTGAAATACCGATGTATTAACCATTCTTTTTATGCCAGTTCTCGCTAGTGTGAACATGAGACGCCTTAACCGGCAAGCCGTGTCTGTACAGCTGAAGGCACTGGTGCCGAATGAAGTAAAAGAAGTAAAAGTGAATAGCCGCAAGAACATCCTAGCGATTGACGTCAATCATATGACTGCGCTTGACAGATTGCGTGAAGTAACAGAACTTAATGGGATGAAAGTCTACTCTCATATACCGCTGGGAAGGAAGTGAGCACTGGGGTGATATAATTGATTGATATGTGGGGTTTAACGTCCCAAAACCACTATATGATTATGAGAGACGCCGTAGTGGAGGGCTCCGGAAATTTAGACCACCTGGGGTTCTTTAACGTGCACCCAAATCTGAGCACACGGGCCTACAACATTTCCGCCTCCATCGGAGATGCAGCCGCCGCAGCCGGGATTCGAGCCCGTGCCCTGCGGGTCAGCAGCCGAGTACCTTAGCCACTAGACCACCGCGGTGGGGCCACTGGGGTGATATATGATGTTGCCAAAGCCATTACCAATTCCGACCTACCAGTCTTGATTAAGTCGGCTTCGGAAGATGCCATTATTACAAGTATATGTCGTATCAGGACATCACGGTGCGTAAGAATTACATTTAAGGTCGTATCACTTTCATCACACGTAAAAGTGGGCCACTTCCAACACGTAGTTCGCCCTTTTATACCGAAACCACTTCAGAGCTTGAAGTGCATGAAGTTTGGTCACGTAAGTGGTGTGTGCACGAACTCTACTGTCTGTTCCCGATACACTGGCCACCAAAACAAGGACAAATGCCAGGCCACAACTCTGAAGTGCTCCAATTACAATGGGCCACATGATGCCTCTTCGAAGGACTGTCCTTTTATTCGAAAAGAGCTAACAATACTGAAGAAAAGGTCCAGAGATGACATTTTATACCGAGAAGCAGCTGCATCCTTTACGCAACGACGGTCCCGTCGCCGGCACTGCACCAAAGCCACCGAAACCTCGTCGCCTCGCGAAGCCCGCCCAAAACCACCTCCACATTTCCCCCTCTGGCCAAGCGCGGTTGGTTCTAAGAATAAAGGTGATTCTGCTAGCAGAGGAGCTGACGCTTCATCCTTATTACCCAGTCAGAGCACAGCAGTTTTAAAGAAAAATGATGCCTCTACCAGTAATGCAGGAGACGCTTGGCCCGAACTCCCACAGATACATGCGCCTGATGAGAGGAATGAGACTTCGACAGTGAGGGACACTCATCGGTAGTCATAAGTTGAAGGACGAAGGACAACTTATCGGCATGATCAGCACCCTGGTCAGCGCTATGCGCGTGCTGCTGAGCAAGATGCAGACACCGACAGCTCAAAGCGTTATGCAACTGCTCGACACCATGACTCCACTTTTCGCAAGACTTGAGTCTGCTGCTTGAAAACGCAAGTGGCAAGATTTTGGGTACATGGAATCACGCATACAAGTTAATGCAACGAATGTGCTCAATTGATTAATACACAGATGTGACTCACAGTCTGTGATGTTAAACACATAACAGCTGTTTTGTCGATGGCATGAGTGACATATTTCTCCTTCTCCCTCTCTCTCTAGCTTTTATTCCCATTACCCTCTCCCCAGTGCAAGGTAGCCTACCAGGCTCAGCCATGGTTAACCTCCCTGCCTTTCTTTAATTCATATTTTCTCTCTCTCTCTCTCTTGTAATTGTTCTTAATAAACACATAAATAAATAAATAAATAAATAAATAAATAAATGAATAAATAAATAAGGAAACTTACGTATGATCTTAGGGAATGCATCGTCTTAAAACTTGACTGAAAAATGTATCACCTGAGAGCTTGGCTGGAATGGGCTTGACGACAGTTTCATTGTTGACAGTGAGTCAGCTAAGTTTTTCAGCGTCTTTTGGAACCAATTTGTGCATAATATTGTACTTTATTATTGTATATTGTGCTTTGCCACCTGTGTAGCATCCCACAAGGGCTTACAGCATTGTAAACAATAAAATAAATAACTAAATATAGAAATAAACTACTAAGTCATGAAAATAAATAGATGAATAAATAAATCTTTTTCACGCTTGTCATTCTGTTAAATCCAGCGATTATGGCTCACAGGTTTTAAACTCAAGATATAGAAGGATTTTTTAGTGAAATCACCTTCTTCATTTTCCTTTGTCTCGTTAAGCTTTTTTTTACGCGCTCTAAATTTTCAAGTTAAGTCATCCTTAAAATGCCTATAAATAGGCTTTCTCTATCTTGCATGACCAGTACGCCGAAACAAGCCCTTACGAGAGCTTTGCTCTGAAACATTCCAAAACGAAAACTCGTTTCACTTTTGATAGAACCGCAGACTTGTGATGTACATTAGACCAGTATAGATTAAAAAAAGAAAGCTCCATTTCACCAATGTCGGGCGTCGTTGCCCAAGGAAGATCAGAAGCAGCGGAGGCTAATGGAGATCAAACTTGTTGGGAAACGAGCAATATATAACACAAGAAAAGTCCTGTGACATTTTGGAACTTTTATGTGAAAGAAAGTTTGTGAACAGATACATGAAAGTAAATGAAACAGGGAGAGCCTTAATGCACTAGCCTCAGTAGAGAGACGGTCATGCGATATTGTCGTACGCTTATTTTTTTTATTGAGCTCTGTTTTGAACTTTTAAAGTTCGCAGTATTGTAAAAAAGTTGAGTGAGGTAACTACCGTACCATGGTTAAAAGGCTTTTTGGACTGACACGTAAAAGCACGACACAAAAAAGAAACTCAAGCTGCAAAACATGCTGTCTTTTTTCTTCAAAGCGCTGTTATGTCAAACTGAGAGTGGTAATACCGTCATTATTGATCATGTCGCAAGCACTTTGGCCTTCTGGGACTCGGAATGAAAGCGTATCTAAAACAAAACACAAATGGTTCTCCTGAATCGGGGTGTTCACTTTCGCAACTACACCTTCGGGAGCATGAGGTGACTGAACACCGTGAAAATATTCTCGTTCTATTCAGTATTTTGCGCAACACTATTTACCGGAGAATTTTGCTTAGTATGCAGCGAAACATGAAGGAGATAAGGAGACATTCTCCGCCGATATAATCGCGAGTAGATTCAGGCAGTGTGTACTGGCTTGAAGGATAAAGTTACATGCAAAGAACCACAAGCTACATGCAGTGTTTACAATGCTCTAATTCACCCATGTATTAACTGTCAAGGAAGAAACAAGATTTCTGGGGCTGCTTTCTTTTTTTTTGACGCAACATCAATGGAAAACAGCAAACAGTAAAGTCAATGAAGGTTTGGGGGATGCTGATTGGGCTATTTTAAGTACACTAAAATAATTATGAAATAAGGCAGTGAAGTGAAAGAAAAGAAAACATGCGGCTGGCAGGGACCGAGCAAGCAACCTACGAATAGTAAAGGTGACAGTCAAACACAGCGCCGTGGTAGCCTGGCAACCTATATACTCTCATCCAATATTTTTATTTTCGGCAACACAACTGCTTTAGCGTATAAAAAATTGGCCGCATATCCAAAGAGTGAATGATGGAGAGTGCGGCGAAGCGTTTGTCCATCCATTCGTTCTTGCTTCTGTCCGTCCATTTGTCCGTCTGTGTGACCGTCCATGCGTCCAACCGCCCGTCCATGCGTGCATCTGTTCGTGCGTGCGTCCCTGCGTTCGTCCATACATCTGCCTCTGCGTCCGTTCATGCGCCCATCCATGCATCTGTCTATGTGTCCATTCATCCATCTATTCAACACTCCAAGTGCCACCATCTCGCATTTTTTTATCATATATTCCCCATATAGAAGCACCGCTATCCAGCGGACATTCCACGGACTAAACGAGAGGTGGCACACGCACATTTTCTTGCGGCTTGCGCTTCGGGTCTACATCCCACCTTTAACCACCTCGAGTTCATTGTATATACTAGTTCATCGTATCCATGGCACCGCGGTTCAACGCTCGCTAAACCTTTCTAAAACTAAGGAGGTTACACCCAGCGAGTATAACGTAGCAGCCCTTTCTTGTCAGATAGTGCTCAATGTACAAGCCAATGGCTGCTAATGGGGACCGCAGCGTGCGCGTTAACTAAAAAGCCGAATGCTCCTGTCTCCCAGTCCCCATTAGCAGCCATTGGAGTGTACATTGAGCACTGTATTTGATTGTTCAACAACGCACTGAAGAAATCTCTCACCGGCACCACCTTGGAGGTCGAAATGTTATACTTATTACATACTACAATGGCTACGAGGGACAAACGGGTGCCACTGTAAGGAGCTTCACCCCTAAAAAAAAAAACACAACTTAGGCGCCGCGTATGCAAAACGCGGCAATCCTCACACACCAGTAAATTTGCGAACTCCGGGGTAAGGAGGAGGGGGAGAAAATGCAGTGGTTCGAGGTTACGCTCCTTCTATCCGTGTAAACGTTCTATATAGGTAAACAATAGCAGACTGGCATTTACCGAATTAGATTTCGGTTTGTTAGTCCAGCGGTGACGAGCAGGATCGCCAGTGTGCTCACTTGTGGCATGGTAAACAGGCGCGTGCTTCCATAGCAAAAGAAACTTCGTGGGTGAGTACGCGCAATAAAAAATTTACAGCATATCCACGGAGAAAATAATGATGAGTTGGGCGAAGCTTCGCGGGCTCTTAGCTCGAGATCCACCTGCCTTTTTGCGCGTTTCACCACCGCCTTTCGCGCACGCATCTGGAACGCGTTCGTCCGCTCATCCGTCCGTCCGTCTGTCTGTCTGTCCGTCTGTCCGCCCGTCCGTCCACCCGTCCGTCCGCCCATCCGTCCGCCCGTCCGTCCGCCCGTCCGTCCGCCCATCCGTCCGCCCATCCGTCCGCCCATCCGTCCGTCCGTCCGTCCGTCCGTCCGTCCGTCCGTCCGTCCGTCCGTCCGTCCGTCCGTCTGTCTGTCTGTCTGTCTGTCTGTCTGTCTGTCTGTCTGTCTGTCTGTCTGTCTGTCTGTCTGTCTGTCTGTCTGTCTGTCTGTCTGTCTAGGACAATGAGCAGACAGACGGGGTGGCTACAACAGTGGGGAGCTGAGCCACAACGTAAGCTGCTTCAGCCCTAACACTCTGAAGCTGCGAGTGCGTCCAGAAAGTGATAAAAAGACTGAAGCCTATAACAATCCTTCGTCTCATCACCAACGAGACGGAAGCAGTATTTTTGAGTCTCCAAAATAGGAAACGCAACCACAGTGGCACCGTTTGTGTCAGCACAGTCCTTTGATACCGTTGTAGCATTGATGGACTCTGGTGTGACTAAGCGCCTGCGTGAAAACAGGCGTAATCACTTAAACGGGGGCGACAAACAAGAGAGTAACGGATTGGTTGCCTCGGGTCGAGAGGCAAGTTCATCAAGCCAAACAAGTCGCTAATGCTCTTTTATTGATTTATTTCTCACTTTTGGTGTGAATATCAATAATGTTACGATTCAGCAATCGTATACTTATCAAGTTTGGCATATTTAGATTTTTTTCACAAAATCTCACTGTATTTTCGCAATAGAACACTGAGTGCTGAGTGAGTTGAAAATAGCCTAAACTAAGTACACTTTCAAGCAGTGTTGCTAAAATAGTTGAGAATTGCGTTTGCGTCGTTCTCTCTTTGCCTGCAGCTTGTGAACATTTATTAGGAGGCATTTCTTCCGTGGTCCTGCAATCCGTTTTGACACTTAGTCTGACGATGCATGAGCCGAAAGGGAACGAATTGAGTATTGCATAGTTTTCTGTTCAAATTAGTCCACAAACAATGCTGATGAATTTCTTCAGATAAGCGTTTTCTGCTTCGGTTGTATTCACCATTGCTGCGCTTCGATTCTCCATGAGCAAAAAAAAAAAACAGCTGGGGTATCTTAAGCACGCAAGTATTCAAAACCTAGTGTAAAATCACACTGCAAAAATAAAATTCACTTGTTTGTCGGAATCTTGATTTAGTGAAGGCAAAAATAGACCTGTTTACTGCTCGAGAACAGAGTGGGCTGACATAGATTCGAAAGCAGAACGCTGGTTTTATGGACTGCCCCTGGGAGTGTCTTAGCGTCGGGGGAGCTCCCTGGATATCAAGAGAGAGAAACACAATAATCCCAAGTCGAGGGGTAGTGGATTTCTGAGCAGTTGAAAGTATTTCTGCATATATCTACAAAAAAATTCAGTTCTCTTGCTGGGTACCTGATTCGTTCGGGAACGAGAGTAAGAAGCAATCGGCCGTCCCTAAAACCCTAGAAGTGCAGCCGTAGAACTGTTTTATTTTGTACAGATTCAAGTTGTGTTACTCAGAAGCCTCTCTTTCAAACAGAACACAAAAAATAAAAACCAAGCCTGAAGCAAATTACTGTGTTCACGAATAACACGAAAAAGTTTGGCCCTGTAACTCTATATTTTACGATCTTTCCAGCCACAGACACCCAGAGATTTGTGCATGATATCTTTTTCTGCAGCCATGATTCCTAGATTACGGGGAAGATACATTTATTCCGATCTGTGTAGAAAACCCAATGGGTGCTTAAGGCATTCGTAACTTACCACAATGGTGGAGACACGGAACGTTCTGTTCTGGATGACGTCAGCGAGCTGTTCCTGCTTTTGCTGCACGTAGCCGCGGGCGAAGCGTATGCCCGTGCGACGTGTCCACGTGCCAACCTGGAAACGCAATCGCGGGACATATTTTTTTCGTAAATCTCATTTCAAACGAGGGTACATAAACCCACGCGCCAACAAGTGCATCGGGTAAGGAAGTGGCAAAACGTTATTGGGGTCTCTCGGAGCG
The DNA here is from genome assembly GCA_013436015.1 of Rhipicephalus annulatus. Taxonomy (NCBI): domain Eukaryota; kingdom Metazoa; phylum Arthropoda; class Arachnida; order Ixodida; family Ixodidae; genus Rhipicephalus; species Rhipicephalus annulatus. The sequence continues at coordinate 134,771 of WOVY01014813.1, forward strand.
CGAACTAGCATTTGCCGAGCCGCTCACGTATAAAGATAGATAGTTCTAGCCTCTTCACCCCGTCACGGGCTTGTTGACTTATTATGAATAGCGTAGCGTACGTATATTTTTTCACAAGCACATGAGCCACCATGTTATGGTTCGAACATCACCTCGTGAATTACGGTAAAAAGAGTAAACCTTCAAATCAGTATGATAAGTTTACTTCTTGCTCTGAATTTTTCATTGATTTAGCATTTATTTCAGCCCCGGAAAACAGTATTTATAAAGGACTCTTCCGTCTACAAGCTTCGATCACTTCAGTGCTCAAAACTACAGCGAATCTTTTGTGTTTTTCAACCGGTGCCCAGACAATAGAAAACATTATGTGCTACAATAGCTTTTTTCAGTCTTTTCTATAAATATGTATGAAGACATGATTGCGTAATGGTGATTTTATGAACATGATAATGCAACATTTCTTTTTTGAGTTAGGCGAGGAGACATTGAATGTCTCCTTACTTAACTTGCGCAATGGCGTGAAACAGGATCCCACCAGGCAACGGTGACGTACCTTCTCGAAGCCCCTTGATTTGAGCTCGATGACGTTCAGGGAGAAATCAGTCCTCAATCCATCTTCGTCAAGACGTACGTAGCCAGTGAGCCCCTTTACGTGGACCTGCACTGATGCATCAATCCCGTGTATACTCAACTTTATGCTTAAGCTGCAACTGACTGACAACGCCGCTGAAAGGACAGCTAGGCGAAAAGTGTTTATTTAGGCAAAAAGTGTATATTTATTTATGCACTTATGTTTTTCTTGAACACACCACAGGCTAATATGCCGGCCGATGCAGGAGGGGCAGTGCCAAGACAAACTAATGAAATGATACAGACAATGCAAGAAAAGAAAAATAAACAGCGCGGGAAAATGGTGCATCTTGCAGCCGTAATGCAGAAAACGATATGCTGCTTTGGAACAGTGAAATAAATGACACGTTTGTAAAACAGAGAGAAAGAAAAAGAAGAGGAAACGCAGGGAGGTTGACCAGATGAGCATCTTGTTTGTTACCTTGCACAGGGGTTAAGTGATTGGGGATTAAAAGGAGAGCGATGGAAGAGATGGAGAGCATTTCTTAAACAATCACCCCAAACAGCATGGAACTAGAGCACAACAAACTAAATACAATGAAAAACAAAAGCAGAGATATCATTTCCTTTTATACAGAAAGCACTACTTTTAAACAGGACACAGTTTTCATTTACCCAACACTTTCTCAATGTTTCTTGACTGAATGGTATAGAAAGAGAGGGAATCGCATTCGATTATGGGGCGCCCACAAAAGCTGTTCAAGTGAAATATAGTCATAACAAGTGTTGGCGTAAGCGAAAAGTTGTGCTTCTGTCTAGAGTTTTGCGTTTTTAGAGGAACAGTGCGATAACGGTGCGAGTGCAGCCCAGTCTGCCATGAAAGAACAGAACATGACAAATTTTACCCTGTGTTTGATTGAGCTTAATATATTGGTAAGCATTAGTAACTAAGAATAATCCTCTTTCTACATTTCCCTTAGATACATCGATACTCTTTCTGTTTTACCATTTATATTGATGAAAAAGAGACAGAGAGAAGCAAAAAAATACAAGCAGGTTAACCAGGTGAAACCTGGTTTGCTACTTGCATGCAGGACGGCGGAAAGGGGAGAAAAATAACAGAGAAGGAAAGAAGTGGTGAAGTAATGTGCTAGCACGCATAGCTGCAGCATGTAACACGCATGCCCAGAAAAATATGAAACTGTGAATTTTCACAGCGTACGGGTCCACTTCAACTTGTCTTAGATGAAGTGCACTGCAATCCATGGCAAAGATGAGCGACAGGGTATCCTGAACTTGCCGTGCACTTCGAGCTGATCATGTTGTCATTCCAATGAGGGGTGTGCACATTGTTCTTATCAACAACCTCAACAAAGCAATGACACGCATAGGTCTCCATCGCGGAGATCTTAAGTAAAATCTTGTGTCGTCTTTCTATGGGCGCGAATTGGTCAGCCACTCGGCATCTGCTGCTGCCTCGCTTCTCCCCTGTGCGTCTTATTGGCTATCCAAATTGATCGCGCTAGTTGGCGGTGGTGGTGGTGGAGGCAGTGGTGGTAGCTGTCGGGAAAGAGAGGTCCGCTTATGTCATCATGGTGATGGTGCAAATCAGGCAGCAGTATTCCTGAACCTTCGTAGGTGCCGGGAACGTCGTTTTCCCTTTCTGGCAATATCAGCGGCTTCTTTGCGTGTGGAGCCATCCCTTACTCTCGGTTTTATTACGCTCCATTCTTTCTCCTCTGCCGAACAGCCTTTTGATACGCTGACCTGCGGCACTACTGAAGGGTCTCGGCACGCACTAGAGGAACATGTGTTAATTTTTACAAACTGCTGGCTGCTCCGAAGTAATGCCAGGATGCGTGATATGAAGTTGGAAGAAATACCAGTGAACTCGAATTTATAAAGTAATTTTCTACAATGGTCCTTATCTAACGCTATGTTGAAAACTCAAAATATTTTGCCAATTGGTCCGGGTGAGTGAAGCACTTGAGAGATTTCATTAAGAACTGACATTGAACTTGCATTTAATGGTGTATACTATACTGAGTAAAGAGAAAGGCAATTTAATTTTGAGAAGTGTAAGCTTGTTCCTTTCGTTTAACTGGTACAAAATCTTAGACATGTATATAACTCACACGTTTAAGACTAATAAAAAACATGATTCCAATGGCACTAGCACAGTTTCGCTTAGTCCTTCATCCCGATGGACTCACGGTTGGCCGCAAATTAGGGTGCTTACAATGTCAAAACATAGATGACAAGCGCCACCCGCATGATCAATAATGGCTCTGTTGTGCGGGCCTATTTAATCTGTGTTATTTCATATTTCATAGAAAAATTTGCAGACAGACTTGCCCCCATAGTTTTCACATGACTGTGGTGGAATAGGGAAAGGTGGCCAAAGGCGCTGCTTCGCCGGTGCGCCGTGAATGTCACTAAGGTGCTGAAATTGTGACCACTTACCCTCAAGTTAACAGCAGAGGTACCTCGGGCCAACTACTCCTCTCCGGGGCGTGTGAAAATACGTAGCTGGTGCACGTCGCGAGCAAACTGCAATTTTACTGCCAAGAGGTTTGAGAACGACGTGTGCAGTCAAGTGCTGTACTCCAGAGAGGTAATAAGTAGCACCGATGAGTTACCAACGCTTAGAACGGGCTTTCCGGGTGAATTTGCGCTTGTTGTGGGAATTCATTCATTTTTTCTTTGTTTGTTGTCTCATATCTCTATTTTGCTGAATAAAATCAGCATTATGCTTACTAACGCACTTTTGTGAAATCAATCACATAATAATTATAGTACCTTTTGATATGTTCATGATGAACTACATCTTTACTTCTTCCTTATTGGAATATAAATAAAAAACACTATATAAAATGCATGGACATCTAGGACCAATATTCTTTCCCATAAGCACTGTTTGGACACATAAACACACCTACAGAAACGTATAATTAGCAATAGCTTTATGTTACTGCGTGTAACAGTCGAATTTGGTTACAGCCAGACCATCGCAAATACTGACTCACATACGTACCATAACGTGAATAATATTATTTTTTAGCTGCCCATTGGAACTATTATGATTTTCTTCAAAAATAACCGCACTTTCCTTGTACTCAGCAATCTTTATGATTCCTGTCAAGATTTTTGCAGCGATTACAAAATGTTCGGCTACATAAAACCAGCTAGTCTTACTTTTGTGGGCGAAGCTGGCAGACAGTTAATGCAGTGGTGGATAAAAGTCAGTGAGGAATTTTCTGACCAATTATCGGGTTTTCACTCCCGTCACAGTGCTTTAGACTCTGTTTTAAACCTTGTAACTTATGTTGAGCACAAGAACACCTTTCAAAGAATGACAATTGCAGCTATCCTAGACATTAGGCGTGCTTTTCACACAGTCAGCCACGTACATGTTCTGTATGGATTATATAGTCTAAGAATGAAGGGACGCCTACTTTGCAGGATTTCTGACTTTCTGACTGGCCGAACAGTATTCATGGCAACAAGCACTGGTAGAAGCACGTCACGAGGTCTCAAAGCAGGTGTACCCCAAGGAAGTGTATTAAGCCCTATACTATTTAACATAGTAATGCACCAACTGCCGACTCCCTTACCATCATCAGTACACATTTCAAAGTCCGCAGATGGTATCTGCCTCTGGTAGTCAGGGCTTGAATGCCGAAAAGTACAGGATCTGCTTCAAGAAGGCGTAGACATAACAGTGCGCTTTCTGACAGAATGGGGCGTGGATGATTCAACAGGAAAATCTGTGGCGTTACCTTTTACCAGAAGAGGTTACGACAAGCTCGGCCCCTCGGTAAACTAAGCTGTAATTCCTGTTGTGCGCAAGCATCGTTCTCTTGGGATAACACTGGACCGCATGCCAACCTGAAGACCTCATATTTCTAACATCGAGGAGAAGGTCAATCGGACACTGAATGTTCTCCTATGTATTACAGAAACTAAATGGGGTGGCACAGCAGAATCACTTCTGAAAATTCATAGAGCTCTTAATCTACAAGCTATTGCATATACAATACCAGTGATGCAAAGTATGCCCCAGACAAACTAGCGTAAACTAAACAACATCATAGCCCGTCGTCTACGTATTAGCCTGGGCTTACCGCGCTCAACTCACAGTGGCCTCGTAATCGCAGAAGCAATAAAACCATCAATTCACGTTCTTCGCATTAAAGAACTCTGCCTCCACTTCCTCCGCCTATCGCAAAGGCATTATGCCCCTCGGCTTCGTGAGAAAAATTTTCAATGAAACGGGCGAATTGGTGACACCTTGCGAGCTTATGAGGTGGCACGTCAACAAGAAGAATATTCGTCGCGTCCAGAAATCAATTTTCCTCCTTAGCAGCTTACATCTTCTTCAGTCACTTGGGACATCAAAGGGATAGAAAAAAATCCTTGACACACTACCTTGAGGCCAAATTTCTAACAATTCAACAAATCTGCAACTACCAAGAGCATTTCACATTTGTTTTCACGGATGGCTTTACATAAGACAAAAGCTCGACTGCGGCTTTTCATATACCCGAATATAAGGTAGAAAAGAATTTCCGACTTTCTCGAAAGACATCGTCTACAGCAGCGTAATTTGTTGTAATATTACAAGCTTCAAAATTCATTGCTGAAAGCCAGCAAAGACGAAACTGGGTAATTTATTCTGACTCAAAGGAGCGCTGCAAATGATAAAGGATTTGTATTTTCATATAGATGACAGCATCATATAATAAATATTAGGAACAATCACCATCGGTTACCTGGGCAGCCACTAAATATGTTTTCAGTGGATTCCAAGCCACGTAGGAGTGATAGAAACGAATTTCTGTCAAATTAGCCACTGCAACACACAAAAAGATTCACTCGACACCAGAGCCCGTTTATTTCTCGGAGACCAACAAGGTTCTTTCCGAATTGGGCCACAAATTATGCAAAGATACCAAGTGGATCCGTCTCTCCGATTTTCACCTAATCAAAAGATCCATAGACCATTTCACACGCTATTGCATCATCTAAAGTTGAGTGTTTCATACACAACTTACCTTTTATGCTGCATCAAAAGAAGAACGTCCCCGCACTGCGACCACTGCGATAAGCGATGGCGTCAAGCAGATGTAAGTGTGTTGCAACTTCTTGACACCATCACTCCAGTTCTCACAAATTTTCAGAAGTCTGCTGATTGAGAACGCAAGTGGCACCATCATGACTTCACCATCAGCAAGATTTTGGTTGCAAGGAACCGCGCGTATAAGTTAATGCAAGGAATGTGCTCAACTGATTAAGGCACGGATGTGACTCATAATCTACGATATTAAGCACGTAACTGCCATTTTGTCGACGGCATGAGTGATATTTCTCTCATTCTGTCTCTCTCTAACTTTTAATCCTCTTACTGTCTCCCCAGTGCGATATAGCCTTCCGGGCTAAGCCGTGGTTAACCTCCCTGCCTTTCTTTCATCCTTATTCTCTCTCTCCGCGATCATGTCGATGCGTCAGAGGAACATATTCTTTTAGAATGTCCGCAATACGATCAACAACGCGTGGAACTAATGGATCGCTTGAACCGACTTGACAGACTACCATTCATGATTACAAAAATACTTGGACCATGGCCACATTTGTATAATCACAGGCGTGCAGGGAGTGACCTCCGCGATTTTTTAATGAACACACACCTAATTAACTGTCTTTAGTTCATATCATACATTGCCGCTATCTGTACGGACTCTATCCGCAGTGTGATCCCGATATAGTAAGTGGACTATGACCCTGCATACTGGACACTGGACTTATTCATGCATTATACGCCCTAGATTGCATATAGTATGGTACCTAATGCGTTTGATTAGTCTTTTTTCTATCTTATTTTTTAATTTTGCTTTTCTCACTGTTTCTACTGTACATCACTGTTATGATGTTCGGATAGCCGGCTCTAATGTAGCCTACCTTGCTATGTTCCACCAAATATAAAAAAACTCAGACGTTTCAAACCGAGAAATAAGGTCTTTAGAGCACAGCGAAAGCTTGCGATGAGTTCCTTTCAGCCCACTGGTTCCCCCGTGAGTTCCGAAACGCCGTCGTGAAATCGATCCTTTAGCCAATTCTTCTATCAAACCACACTCTCTCTTTGTATTACCAGAGTTCTTCAACACTTCTACTGGTCGACAAGCCTGGCTGTAACTCTATGAGAGAGTTGGGGCGCTCCGAGCGGAAGCCGCGGGGCAGCGTTGCATCATCGCCCGGGCCAACGGGCAGATTGGAGGGATGCAGGCTGCTGGGGTCACTGCACAATTTCGTGGCGTGTCATGGCTCACGTTTCACCGAATGATTACTATTGTTCCTAGTGTACTATGCTTGAATATTGGGAAGGATGCCATATACCTCCTGTGCACCTGGTTGTCGGTCCGGCTGCAAGTAAAATGACAAAAAAAAGTCTCCAAGGTCTCGCTGGCTACGTCCCAATCACCCGCGCGCTCTGCGAGATGGAAAATTTCATTCGCGACCAATAATCCAAATATCGACGGATGGCTCAGTGCACTCATGCCCATTGCGGATCGAAAAAATTGGTTCATTTTATTCTGAGTTCGGCAACGGGATGCAAGTATACCGCGATCAATGCTACCCGAGGACGATGCCCTGAGTCCACATTGGATGCAACTAAGAAATTTCACGCATGTCGACATGCAGTCATATTCCTGTCCTGGTGCTTAGACTGCTGCGTAGCTTATTCCTCACCCACGGAATTCCCAGTGGGCACCGTACCTCACTGTTCTCCTTTTGGGTCTGTTCACAAACTGGGGCTGGCTTCGCGTTGTTCGAACGTTGTAAGTTCGAACCCTACGTGTTTGTGAAGTTTACTTTTCGCCTTCTGTAGTTTCTTTTTAGCCCGTAACTAGAATAATAATTAAACAACAAAAAGCGACGGAAATAGCACCTCCTAACTTGTTATTGCCTTCATTACCACGCTGACTCCACAATGTCACGTCAGGCACTTGAAAAACAAGTAACAAGAAAAGGAAAGCCAGTTGTGCCACACAGTGCCTGTCTTTGATGACCTATAAATTAACACTATGCCTCAAACGAGGGAGGTACAATAGGCGGAGGTGTTCTTGAGAATGAGCAGAAATCATCTGCTAGAGTTCAGTTCGTGTTTAATGCAAACAAAATGGAACAACGACCAGGCTTCAATTCATCCACTGCCTTTTCTCTCGTAGCGTATCATCTCATGTAACATGCCAGTGTTTTTGAGAAATTCGTCCCCACATGACTACACTTCGGTAGGTATTTTTACACTACCTAAATTCCTTTCCCCCTTCTTCATGTAGGCTGATATTCAAACAAATTTTTGTTTGATTTGATTTTTTTATTTAAACGAGGACACACACTATAAGTTACGCTGCTTGTAGTCATCGGTGGCCGCTTTCTGGTTAGCTGCCGTCCGAAAGTTATGAATAGCATAGCGTTTCGCAAAAGCCGACCATAAGCTAATGATACTGCCAGCATATAAACTCGTAGTTCTAAGTGTGGAAATTCAAAACGCAAATGCTACCGAAAACGTTGGCTTTCATAGTTTTTAGATGCGGAGCATCTAATACTCGAGGCTTGTAGTGCGGCGCCGTCCGCAAGCTTCCTCCTCCTTCTTCCACCATCTGTGCATCCCTTCCTCCTCTACACACCGCGCGCGCTTCACTCCTCCACCATCTGTGCACCCTTCCTCCTCTACACACCGCGTGCGCTTCTCCTCTTCACGAACATTCGCTAGCTGTATAATGTAGCGCGCATGCGCCGTCACGCTTCGAGAACATCGGCAGCTGACGCGCGCGCATGCGCCGTTGCGCTTCTCCCCCTTCTCGAACATTCGACAGCTGACAGTGCATGCGCCGTCGCGCTGTATATATACTCAAGGTCGGCGCTCGCTCGCTCAGTTGCCGCTCGTCGGTTGGTTTGTACGGCGCGTCGACGTCCAAGGTCGCAGTGAAATGAATTCCAACGAATCCACAAACACAATGATCGACGTCCCTTCGACCAGCGCCGCCCTTTCGCATACGTGTGTACGTGTTCACTCATTTAACACCCCCTCCTACAACCACGTTAACCAACTTAGCCATCGACCCAAGTAAGTCGCAATTTAACACCCCATTTCACAACCACGTTAACCAATTTAGCCATCGACCCAAGTAAGTCGCACTTTAACACCCCATTAACCAATTATATGCTCCGCATCCTCCTCAGTGTTCCCCCGAGGGAAGCTGCGGGCAATTTTTTTGTTTGCTTAGGTGCCTTACAAGAGAACAGTTCATGAATTTCCGTCGAATAAACAAACCACGTTTTATTTCGTTAAAGTTCCACTAGCAGTAACAAAATCACTGCAACTGCTTAACTGTATTGTTATGGCAGAAAAATACGCCTTATTGACAAGGCTGGCGATGAGATATATTTCAAACCAGCAGTAGCCACGTGACCACTTGACCACCGACCAATAGGAGACAGCCATTCGACTTCGTCGTCAGGCACACGCGTGCGTTGCCCCCTATAATATCAATATGCATTCATGTAGCACAATTCCCGGCAGCAAAAGCGCCAATGGCGCATCTAAATGTCAACGTTAATGGGAAAGTGGTAGGGTTTCAGGCACGCAACTTGTCCACTATCGGTAGCCTGTGAGGCACATCAAGGCGACTGTGTGAGAGGACCGATTTCATATGTCGGATTAGTAGCCACGCGAAGGATTGGATATGTACCTCTGTAGCGACCAAGCAGTTTTCCCGACACGCCAACTTGACGGGTCGGAGAACACAGCAGGACCAAAGAACCCGGCAAAAAGTGAATGTCGCGGTGTCTTTGACCATACAAACACCGTTGCTTCACTTGAGAGGTCAGAAGGCGAGTACGGGTGATTTTGCGTGCGGGAGCAGCCCGAGTGATGGCGTCCATAGCATATTCACTGGTCGGTAGTGCGGGGGACAGTATGATGTTGTCTAGAAGCAATGTTGGTTTTTGCCAAACGCATTATTATTATTTAACGAATTGTGTTTGCATTTTGCTGAACAAGGTGCTGCCTTATAGCTAATGTTTGCGAAAAGTGAATCCAAGCAGTCGCGTAGATGGTGAGGGATATATGAGAAAACACAAAATGCGTCAAAATAAAAGTAGTAATGATAAATATTATCACATACGTTAGACGGTAAAATTTAAAATTTCATTTTTTCTAAACTTCTATACACTCGGCGAGCATTTCAGCAGTGGACGCTTTTCCTGGAGGTAATACAACACCTGCCTGAGACTTTACGATCATTTGGGATATCCCATGGAGCTCAATAAATAAAATTTGTACATGCGAGACCTTGCGAAAAATGATCCTGTGTTTCAATAACCTTCATCGTAAGAGCACGTCCACCGTCCTAATGATCCTTGTGTGCAATTTCCGCAAAATGTCTCTATCAAAAGCTCTTCTGCAGCGTTATGTCTTTATAGGTAGGGGGTTTTGTTGCCGGGTCCATGAAACGTTGGCTTACTATTATTACCACTGCCGAGGATACACCCCCCCCCCCCTTATGCACATATTGAACCGTGTGTTACGGATTAACCGAAACTTTTATCTTGCCGGATGACATTTTACAAGTTTCTCCACGCAGCCACGCAGTACGCACTGTAGTAGCAGCGGACGTAATGAAAGCTTACGACAACATAAACCATGACGTCATTTTATCCAACCTCATCTAGCTCAGATTTCCACTGTGGGTAGTAAGATTTATTTACTCTTTTCTTCACAACCACACATTTGCGATAAGGGTAGATGGAAAGCCTGAAGGTTGCTTCATGTCCAACAGAGGTGTCCCGCAAGGATACCTTTTGGGCCTTTCTCCTGTTCAATATTGCATTATTACATCCAGCATGGCAACTACACTGAATTTCAGACGTGAGATTTCTGATATACGCTGATAATGTGCCTTTATGGTATGTGCGCAAAGACGTCTCAAGACAAGCACAACAGCTTCTGAAAGCTCTTGATGTTCTTCAGAGCTACACTCGGAACGCAGAGTTAGACAGGTCCACCCAAAAGTCAAGCTTTGTTCAGGTGTCTAACAAGGCAGGACGCTGAAAAATCAACCAGTGTCCCTTTACATTTACACTAGGTACAGTGAGCATTCCTGTGGCTTCGGTGGTCCGCATACTATGTAGGTCTTGATATTCACCAGTCCGGCAATACAGTGCACTGGCTTCGCAAAGTCAGACAGAGTTCCACAAAAACGCTTCATCTGATTCGCTACATTGCATCGAAAGCAGCTGGAGCTCGCACACATGTAGCTCGACAACTTGTCCGCACAGTTTTGCGGCCAAAGGTTTTATACCAGGCGCAATTTCAACTGTTAACTTTGGCCCAGTTGGCACAGTTTGAGACTGATAACCGTTATGCTAAGCACACAATAACAGCGTCACCTCGCATCACTCTCATACCAACTTTACAGGAGCATGCCCAGCTTAACACAATTGCAGAGTTCATTTCGCCAAGAGAAAAAGCTCGTAAAATCAAAAGGCAACTTGTGCTGCCAATTGTTGCTGCGTTGCATGCTCACTTTCAACGTGGTTCTCGCATTGACAACCAGTCCGAGTCTATACCTCCCTGGGAATTCACCACCATCACATCTAATAAAATAGTAAAGTTATAGCGCTCTAATACATCATCTACAATTATTTGACGAACGCTCCAACATCGAGGCCTCATGCCCTAATGCCTGAAAACTATATAAAGATGCTGCTATCCTACGAGACGTCGGAAGGATATCATTCCAGAGTACTACGCCTAATTTTGTCAGTGGCCATCAGCGTTATCTATCTACTGAAGCCACTCCTCTTGCGACAGAACTTCAAGCCATCCATGACGCAATCCAGGGTGCTACTTCTAAGCCGCCCACAATTAAGCAGATTAACGTATACACTGATTTGTTAGGAGCTATTGAGGAGTTCAAGAAATTGCACAAGGCGATGAAGCTCTGCGAGGCGATTCATAAGCTGAACCATAATACGGCTACTTGCGTAAAAGTACATCGGATTCAAGGTCATGCTGCGAACCCACACAACATTGCTGCTGACCAGCAGGCGCACTGCCCTGCAGACATAGACCTTCCAGCCATTCTCCTTGCACCTCAGCCTCTAAACTTACTCCATACCCATAAAAATGTTCTCCGGCAGGATACACGTCCTCTCATTCCACCGCGTGTCTTTTCTCTCCCTCCTCACCTTACTAGGAGGGAGGAAGTTGTGCTTAGGAAGCTTCGGGCAGGGGTGGACCTTTCACCGGCCGTTATATTGTCATGGAATTGGTCTCATTTACGATTTGGTGATACGTGTCCGTATTGTCCCACTCCAGCGATGCAAGCAGATACATACCACCTTTTATGGACATGTAAAGGGTTGCAGCTAGAACGCTCGCATAACCTCCTTAAAAACGGCCTTTGCTACAGCGACACAGACAGTTACAACCGCTGGATACATGAAAACAGATTCCACAAGACACTACTTCACTTCATACACAACACCGGCCTAACAGAACATATTAAGAAACCAACATTATGCCTTAAAAGCAAGTCTTTGTAACAATAAAAAAGAAAGATTAACCAAAACAGTAAATGCGTAAAAATAAAAATTTTATTCTCTATCTGTGCGTCTCTATAATGTGCAGTATGAACCAACTAGTGCAGAGAGATGTTCTTTCGCAGACAGCTTCCTATAGAGTAAACGTGTGTGGTGATTCGGAAAATATTGTTTGTTAGTACCAAACTCCTGGTAATATGTTTTCAGGGACAAGTGTGCCATGCATCGACTTTTTGTGGTAGAAGATTGCAAAAGAAAAAAATCTGGTCCTATAGATGTTCTCCCCACTGTTTCAACAGAAGCAAGTTATGCCAGCAAGAACACCTCATGCTGCACGAGAGTACCTATTCCGGCTTGAATAACTTTCGAAGGTCTTTTATTTTTAAAAACTTTCCCGAGTTTTTTTTTTCACCACTTCCAACTGCTATGGTTCGCAGGACTAGTGGTGTACAAAAAGCCAGCTAGCCTGCAAGTCAGTAAGATTTTAAAATCTGTGTCACACCAAAGCAAACGCCCCACTTTAGTTGTACAAACCAAGCTAGAGCTTAATACGTGCTTTGTCGTAATATTCCAAGTTTCTAGTGCTATACTTTACAATGAGGTAAAACTAGAAAACGTAGACCAATCCTCTTCTACCCGTACAGAATCACGTAGAGAACATTGTCATTCTTCCACGTGAAAAACGTCAGGGTTTTTAGACAGTTATTTTAGGAAAATTCGTTGAATACTGAGACAATGCCCAAAATTAACGCAGAAATGCGAAAAGCGCTTCATATTCTCGCGCCATCCTTGTCACTAGACGTTAACGCTAATGAAGGCGACAGGTCAAACCAAAGGGGTTTGGACATGCCATATCAAAGATAAGGAGACATCGAAGGGGACGCGCCTGTCAAGTGCGAATCAATTTAGGGTCCAGGTCTGTCGCATGCTGTCGTCGTTTGGCGTCACGCACCGAAAACAACGCTTAGCATAGCCATCACAGCACATTTAACGCCAGCTCGAGCCGACTAGAAGTGTAATTTCTCTTGTAAGTGCCTTGTTAATGATATTACATTCAGCCGTTCCCCCTAGTTATCTAAATGAGAGGGGGCACAAGATATGTCCCGTACAGTGACTTAGTATGGTAGGGGAAGCTGCGATAAACCGTCGTTACCCCTTACCCAGATGGAGAACATATACGCACGACGATGAATGGGGCTCGACTCATTCGCCATCCGCAAACTGCGTCTCAATGGAATCAAGTTGGCATTCAGGGCGCACGACGAAGAATCAACCTTTAGGTGGCCAAGTACAGTCCGAGGTTGGCTCACACACAATGAAAGCTGCTTAAATATGGTAAATTGTGTTGACCCAACAAAGCTGAAAAGAAAAGAAGAAGAATCCGAGCAAACGAGTATAAATAGAAGGCATGTCGCTGGCAACCAGGCTTCATCTATCTTGCAAAGCAGCTTACGGTGAGTGCCAAAGAAAGAAGACATGCTTATTGATTGGTTGCACAGAAAGAAACTGTAAATAGTACATATATAATAATCACAGATAGCAAAGATATAAATAAAAATAAATATTAAATAGCACAGTAGTGTATACACACAAGCCGATCGATGTAATGGCCTCATCGTTGTAAAGGCAGTGACCAAGAGGGCTGTCGTCGGGTCTCGGCTAAGGCGTGGTTCAACTTTCATTCCAGCACATTTCATAATGGTTAAGTATGCAGGCTGGGGAAACGCGAACACAGTAAGGGAAGATAAGGCAAACAAAGAATTACTCATAGCTAGGGATAAGGGAAAGTAAGAATATGAGAGGAGACCCCCAATATTTTACCTGCACTTATTCTAGCTTTCCAACGAAATTACTTGGCGAACTTCGAAGAATGGGGGCCATTGTGAAAGCGAAGCAGGTGATTCCTCTTGTAATGTAAGGCTGAATAGATCCAGAGAGATTGGCAGAGGGCCTTTAAAAGCGAGCTCTTTTTTCTTGAAGCGTGTGAGATGCTCGAAAAAACAAAAACGTTAATGCAAAGTAATCAAAACTTTCTTTGTCAGTCGCTGCCGTGAACTGAAAATCTTATTCAAGCTTTCAATGAGTAATAAAGAGAGAGACAAGTTGTGCTGCCAACAATTAGACCCTCACTGTAGTAGCCTGTCAAGAAGTAGACGGAGAGGCGGAGATGAGAAGAATTTAGGCCACAAGCCGCAAAGAAAGGAAATCCAATTTTTATTCCTGGAAGGACAGCCATTGGCTTCAGGTCATGACCTCCTGCCTTGTACTCTGTGCTAGGAAAATTAAAAAGAGAACCTCACCTTTGAAAGTAGTGGATGAAGCCGGTAGGAATTGTGGAAGTGGGCGACCATCTGTGTTTTCTATTTTCTTCTTCGTTTTTTTTTCTATTGCTCTGTATACTTATTTGATCTTTGATACTGAATGAGTCTTCGTATGTGTTCTATTTCTATTTATATCTCCCTTAAGGTTTCATTTCTCTTTCTTCCACTTTCTAGCCTCCTTTTTTCTTCCTTTTCTATTTCTTTCTCTCTCACTATCCTTATTTCTTTTTCTCGTTTCTTCGATTCTCTGCTTTCACTTTCTTTACCTCTTTAAGTTTTCCGTCACTTTATTTCTCCGTATTCCTCTATTTCTGTATGCGGCGCTTCACTCTATTCCACCTTCTTTCTCTCTTCATCACCATCACTCTATTTTCCTGCTACAATGCGGTACTATATTTTACCCGGCTATGCTATTCTCTGCTAGCATGCCGCATCATGACTACAATAATAATGAAGCAATAAATTCTCGTCAATACAGCTACATTTATGAAGCAACTTCTTTAGTATGGCCCTGTGTGACGGCAGAAATCACACCACGACTCCACAAATAGGATGAGAGAAAGTTCAGCCAGTTGGCAGGGCCTTCTGATTAAAGATATGCTTGTGCATAAACAGACAAAAAAAGACAAGTCAAAAGAACATAAACACGTTTGTCCTGTGTTGAAATTTCTATTAAAGGTGTCTTTTTTGGGCACATAATAAAGATAAATACAAAACTCAACAAACGCGATGCACACTTCTGGATTTTTAATGTCCAACAATTACTGTTGAAGCTCTTGCCTAAGTGACACTGTGATGGTACACAAAGTGAAGCCGTGTTTCAGGTCTTTCACGTGAATCCAGGGGTTTGAAAAAACTGAGAGCGCAATTTTTTTTGTTCTATGACGCTGAACAGGCCCTTATCTACTTACTCTGTTGAGACTGCTGCTCCTGATTACTTCACAACTTGTAAATTTTCTGTACTCAGCACGAATTGCCGCTTACGAAGCTGTAAAATGCTGACGCAGAGGCGCGAGAACTAACCTGTCATTATATGAACGGCTCACTAACACGCACGTAAGTACGTGTTTAATGAGGATTGCATACGTTCCATTTAGCCAAGGCATTTTCTTACTCTTAAACCGTACTCTTAAGAGAGCACTGACACAAAAATGTTTCACTTTTTTTTATGCAATAAGTTTCTCAGCGCCCACTTATCACGGTCGGAAACCTCGCTTGCACGAGTACGCTATACGGTTGTTTTTTAAAAGACATTTTTAAAACACCTAGCCAAAGTTTCGGTTTCAAAGACAAATCATGAGTAGTTCTTGTGGCAAGGTAGGTACCGCAGGTCGTATGACCACGCTAAACTGTGACGAAAGCCCGATGTGCAACAGCGTGCGTGAGTGGGCGCCACACTTCATAGCAGTCATCACAGCCAAGAATTGCAAAGCCGTCGGCACGAAGAAAAAAGTGTAGTGCAAGCGCGACGGGAGTTTCTGTTGGCCAGACAACAGAAACTTGTGACGTAGGTGTGCCACGTTGATGTCGGCAACACGAGGGGCTCCGCTTGGTCACGTGACGTTCACTTCAAAGTAGAGTTTAAATATGTTCTGGGCTATATGTGCTTTTGATATTTCGTATAAGTTGTGCACGTCTCCACGTAAATCTACCTCACTCATCTCGCCCTCGAAATTTTGGTTCATTGCTTTTTTTAATATTTCCGATCAAATCCAACATGAGAGAGCTCCAAATGCAGTGCTCCACCTAAATGTAACCATTTGTTAATGAAACAGCAAGCAGCATGCCTTAAGGCCTATATTTTAATGCAATATGAGAAGTTGACAACCCAGTTCAGCTGAATCTCAGAAGATGGCTGACGAGTTATCACAGCGGCTATTGATATCCACTCTTATATATCACGAAACAACAAGCAAACCTGTACAGAATTCCCAAAGTGCAAGTTTTTCTGTAGCTGAAGAAAACATTCGTCTAGGGATTGACCATTGAGGCAGTGACTGTCCGAAGCAGTCACTGGTTCGATGGTCGCTGTAAGGGTGCGCTGTAAGGGCGCTCACGCCGCATACCGAATAGAGCTTGACCCCAAGGCGCTTCGCATCTATAATAATAATATAATTATAAACTGGCAATTTATTTGCGAGCTTGTTAGGTTTACGAGGCACAGCGTATCAGAGGATTACGGATATTTCAGCAATGCGGCGTTCTTTAACAATCAATGACATTTAACAGCACACGTGCACTAGCCATTAATTTTTCCCCTTGTTTGAAATGTAACCTCCGCTGCCGGCACCAAACCCTTTACCCTCGAGTCAGCACACTCAGCATAGTAAGCCACGTGCGTCCACGTCTAATGTTGCGCTTAGTGCGAGTCGCGTTAAATTTTAGTAAGGTATGAACACGTAAAACAAAAACAGTAGTTTCGTGGGCTTTTTTCGAGCCATGCGGGCGTATTGCCGAAGCATTCCTATATGCTCGAACAAGTGAGGCTTGATCCTGTCTTCTAAGCTATCGATGAGGTTTTGTACACAGTGCCCTCTAAAAAGAGGAGTAATATACGTCTTGATTTATTAGGTATGTTGGGAGAACGGCATAGGAGTATCATCCAGGGGAGAAAGGGGGGCGAGAGCCCCCTTACAGAGAAATAATGAGGGGGATGAGCCCCCCCCCCAACTTTTGACAGTGGTCATTGTCATCTGCGTGCTGGGGAAAACAACAACTGAGGCAAAGTTTTCCTTGCCACAGTAATCACTCGATTATATTGTTACGAGCAAATACAAATGTTACCAGGGAATGTTTACTATAGTAAAAGTTTTCCTCAAGTTCTGCTTTGACGATTGTCCTTGAATGTACCGTGCGGTGTGGGCCGCCTGAGCGACTCTTTCGCACCTTGTAATGTAGCATTGGGAAGCGTGCTGCAATAGTCTTCTACTTGATTTATTATGGATGGAAACAAGCAATCGTTTTATGGGCCATTCAGAGCATTTGCTGCTTAAGGAAAATTGTTTTCTTTAATGAAAGTTGAATAGCGTCATGGCTGCTTTATTGAACCTGCTGTGAGCATATTATTGTGACGAATCTTTTCAAATGCTTTAGTCTTGCCGTATACTGGAAGCGCCACAAAAAGGTTTGCGCTTTAGTCTTTGAAAAATCTTATCAGTCTTGCTTACGGTAACCATAGGAGCAATGGCAGCAGTTTGCAAAGTGGCGAAGAATAAAGCAGTGGACTCGAGTACAGTGGGAAGGAATTAGGAATATCACTTAATACTCCCAATATTTTGTCTTTTGGGGCCACTTCATTAGGACACAGCGACAGGAACAGCTGCGGGGTTCTCTGCGAATTCATATATAACACAAGAAGATTACCTTGCCGAGTCAGCGATCAGCTCTCGAATTTTACTAGCCACACTACCACTTATTATTTAGCTGATACACTGCAATGATTCAACTTTCAGGAGAATTTCATATAACAATTCCACCTCAGATATTCAACAAATTCTATTATTTCTCCCCCCCCATTTTTTTTCTTTGTTTTGAGATTGCGCCAAATTAATTTCACAGTCATAACACAGTAATCATATTCCCCTAATCTGGAAAATCTATAGGTATTGACTTGCATTAACCACCGGCTTCTTGGCCAATCCCCCTTAGTGGGTGAGAGCCACAAAAGAAAGCAACAAGCAAACAAGCAAGCTCAGCTTCTAAGCTTACCTCACTGCTTAACCAGCCAGACCAGGGAGAAGGTGAAAGGTCGTTGCTTTTTGCATGATGAAGGCCTAATTAGTAGTTGGGCTAGTTAGTTTTCATTCAACTTGAATTGTTTTAAACAGCTCAAAATACGACTCTGACAGAATAGAAGCACACACGCGCAGCGCTTCTTAGTTATCTCTCTCTCTCAGCAAGGATGAGCTCAGAGATGCACACGCGCACAAACACTCTAGAAAGCTTTCTAGAGCAATTGCGCAGTTACCACGAAAAGGGCTCTTAGCGCCTCCAAAAGACAAAATGTGCGCAAGAGATTGCAGACAGCACCACAAGGAAGGGAACTTTTTTCCTTGTGGAGTAAAGCACCGTTCTTTGGAGCGATTTCAGGAAAGTTTGCGCCGTCTGCAAACTCATCGGTGCCTACACAAGCCTGTTTCATTTCAGACGGTTCTGTAGCGTGGTCTGGCGTAGTGGTTAGTGTACGCGCATGCTGACTGAATGGTGGTGATGACTTGATTGATTGATACGTATGGTTTAACGTCCCAAAACAACCTTATGATTATGAGAGACACCGTAGTAAAATGCTCCTGAAATTTACACCACCTGGAGTTCTTTAATGTGCACGAGAATCTAAGCACACGGGCCTGCAGCATTTTCTTCTCCATCGAAAAACTATAGTTATTAAAACCAATGGAATGTAAATAAGAAAGAAAAGTGGGTTAAAAAACAACCAGCCGTGAGCAAAAATCTGCTCACGGCTGGTTGTTTTTTCACCCACTTTTCTTTCTTATTTACATTCCATTGGTTCTAATAACTTCCCCTGTACATTCCTTGGCATTACTGTATGTTAGATCTCATTATTATTGTGTCAAAAACACGGATAAAAGAGTCCTTAGGTATACACTTCTTTCCCTTATTCATTAACGAGGGTCTCGTACGGGCAGACCTGGTGTCATTAGGTTGTACACCAGGGACTAATAATCAGCTGCCCGCTTGTAATAAGTTCATGTGTTACGAGACGCCACATACGCGCATAAAAGAGTGTTTCACACTCGTCGCTTGGCTTATAGATGGCGCTGACTGACACTTCTACTTCTAAATTCACATATAAACCCAAAAAAGTAGATGGAGGGAAGGCCACTGTAGTAGCTCAGTGGTTAGAGCATCGAACGCGTTATTCGAAGGTCGTAAGTTCGTTTCCTGCTCACGGCTGGTTGTTTTTTCACCCACTTTTCTTTCTTATTTACGTTCCATTGGTTCTAATAACTTCCCCTGTATATTTTTTAGCATTACTGTCTGTTAGATCTCATTAATATTGTGTCAAAAACACGGAAAAACGAGCCCTTAGGTATACACTTGTTTCCCATATATATAATAGGCATTCTATAGGTACATCTACTATCTTTACACATATTCATCATCATGAGTGGTCGTCATCTTCATCTGCTGTGGGGACTTGGCTTGTCTAAGTTCTGTGCCTTGGGCGTCGTCACTTCATCGTTTCTTCTGGGCCTCATAAAGGTTGCCTTCACCGTTACATCACAATATATATATATATATATATATATATATATATATATATATATATATATATATATATATATATGAGCATACCCCGCCAAAGCGTTGGTACGTCCCTGGAGAATGGCCTTTAGACGAAGATGTATTCACAAGGAGCAGCTTCTTACACCCTCACGACACGCTTTAGCTCGCCATCGAGATTTGGTTGAAAATGTTCAGCACTCTTTACCAAACTTATTTGGTACGATTAGGGTTTCGCGGTTGAGCATCGCTCCACGTAGAATTAAAACAGGGGGTGTAGCGCTAAAACACGAGCCTCTGCGATGCGAAAATACTGTTAAGCAACCGCGACTTGAACGAGTCTTTTCGTTGGAGAAAACATCAACGTCTAAATCAATAAAGCGACCAGCTTTCAAACTATCGACAATGTGAGGGATATGACACGACAAAAATTCAGCAAATTCCCCGGCAAGTGGGAATCATCAATTTCATGCGAAGCAATGAGCGAGTAATTGTCTGGACTGCATTTTTTGTGGCTTTAAACTAAGCGTTACATAGTGAATTGACGAGTTTTATTTTTTTTCAGGTGTACGTCCATATCGCTGGCTTATCTGAAACTTCGACTACACCGCCGTTCAAAAGGTAACTTACGACTTCACGTAAAGTCAGCACTCACGTCATAGCAATGACGTCATTTCTATCGAAACGAAGTGAAACTTATGGTGCGATGATGTGCATATCATATGTAACATTTGTCAGCTTATTCCTCCGGGGTCAGACGATGCATTAGCATAACGTGCTAAATATAAGAAACATGATTGTAATGTTTATTATACCGCTATAAAGTGGAGCCAACAACAAAACCACAACTGAATTTAATCTTACATGACGCCTGTATCATAACAGTGCACATATAACGTTTATTGCTTTAATGAAAAATCTAATAGCCAGCACTGCCACTCCAATTCAAACTGCACCAACGTTACGCTTGCATGCGGTGTTCTTTTAAAGCTGTTTTAAGGACCTAGTGAAGCTGTGTGGTAGAATGCCTGACTACCACGCATAATGCATGAGTGTGATTTCTAATCGGATACCGGCTTTTATTTTTTGCATTCGTTGGTTAAATGCCCTGCCAATATCAGTTTTTCATAATACTCTCCCGTTTATATTACCAATGTCTCTTCTCGCCATTCCTGAGTAGAGGTAACTGTAAATCCCCTGTGACCTGTACCCGTGCCTGGTACATGGGTAAGTCTCACATATCTGGTGGAAAGAAATTAGCAACGTAAGCGACGAAACTTTCACTTTATTTTTTTCATTTTAGACAGTATAATTAAGCGAATTCTCTTACCTTCCCGTGCTAATTTTGGTTTACTGCAAGCTAATTGCGCGATCGCGATGGCACTCAGTCGTAAGTGGATAGATAAGATAAATAGAAACGTTCATAGTACTTTCCATTCGCGAGGAATCGCTTCGCCTTTAGAAATATAGAACTTATATTGGCACATAGCTGTTGAATGTAATACCTCGTTACGTATGATAAAAAAAAAACGTCACGGACACACGCACTCAAAAATGCGGAAGCTTGATCTGCGGAATAAGTTAACAGCATGATAAAACTATGGCGTTCACACTGCCTATTCAATCATAATAGTTTCATAGGCACTGGTTCAGAGAGCCGTTCATAGACTCATTAATGCCAATGCACAATGAAAGAACAATGATGAAAAAAATGAACCACTATGGCTAAGCGAAATTGCACGAAAATAACGTCACGCAAGGCGTTGAACTCACTAGACAAGCACGGATGCGTGCACTCGCCCTGTGGCCGTGTATGTCTCGTGCATTGCTTGTTCTCGCGAAAAATAATTTATCACTCAATACCAGCTTGCTTAAAAGTGTGTTCTGTTAAGCAATATGCTTAATATGTTGAGATACTTCCTATTTTGATGTTGCCGATAGTCGATGCAGAAAAGACAACTTTTACCCACTAACGTCCTCTTTACCGTTATGCTACGGAAAGGATAGAAGTGCGATAAAACTTTATCATACTTCACGCATGGAGCACGTATTACGGACAGGCTTTTGTCTCAGCATTCGTCATAAGTACGAGCATGATGAAAATATAATTATAATAAAATATAGCTGCAAAATTAAATTCCAACCACGTAAATAGTGAAAGAGATGTCAGTATTGCTACTAAAGAGGCATGTTACGCCATTGGATAAAAACCGACAGAATAACAACAGCGGGTTATAGATGGTGAATGAACTATTTGCCACCGACAATTGATGGCAATATGCGGTCAGTTTTGTCCTTTTTGAGCACCAGATGTCACCATCAGTAGCATCCAATCCTTAAGACGTATATGCTACTGACTGTAAAATTCGCGCAGGTTCGTCATCGCAGGAGTAATAATGCCGGAACTGACGCGTCTGGGCTAAAATTAAAGTGTCATACGCCTGCCCCGAGAAATGTTCATTAAAGTCACAACCAAGAGAGCGAAATGAAAAAAAAAGTTGTGAAGGATCCTACAAAAAAAGAAAGGCCACCTGCAGAGTGCGAAAGCATCTCTACCAATGTCACTGGCTAGCTTTTTCGCAGGCGACGGAGGCAATAGACGCTGTGCAGGTCCCGTGTCAACAGCAGCAAAGACACACGTGCAAGGAAAGCGAAAGTACTTTCACGCTGTGCGGCAATTCATTCCCGGGAGAGAGCAGCAGCGGTGATCTTGATGAAAATGGAACAGCCGTTCACCGTCCTTTCGTTCTCATATAATCCTAGGATTTCAGGCCCATGCAATTGATTGCGCACTGCCCAAGGGGTTTTTTTCTTTTGCTCGGTCAAGACCACCCGGGCTATTCCGTTCAATACCGTGCCTCAAATCACACACATTGTGCTCGTCTCAAGATTGAGTGACGTTGCCTAATAGGGTTCTGTGAGTGGAATGTTTGAACACGGTGCGAACCGGGTGGACCACACGCCGACGCCTTCTAATAGGAAATTCGCAATCTTTGGTAGGCCAAACCGCGGCTTGTCATGTGAATTGCAGGGAGAATTGCTTTCAGCAGCTCCATGGGGTGGTGAGTAAACCATCAAGGTGAAAGCCTTTGATGCTTCACCGAACAAGAAAATTAGTCATTGTGCCGCGTCGGCAGCGTCAACGCGACCGATGCAAAACATCACCACTACGTTATCACAATACGACATTATTATGACGTCATAGATAACCAATTTTGTAACGTCAACATGACATCTATAAGAAGTGTCCTCACGTGGTGAGGTCATCACACAAGATCATTGCTTGGTGAAAGGTGAGCCGATACTGGAGGTGATGGAAAACAAGGTGGGATGCGGTAAGATTCCATAAGGGGGGGGGGGGGGTGGAGGCATTCAGAGGTTCGACACACATCACCTTCAAAAGAAAAAAAGAAAATGCCTCTTACCTTCGAGCAGACAGAGACAATTGCGTAAGATATTTTGTGAGGTTTTTTTTTCACTTTCTTGGTCACCTCTACTGAACTTAAGTTTGATGGTGCTGGCAACAACGTTTCAAAAGGGATTGTGCCCCTTTCATTACATCAAATTTTTTCAAGGACACGAGATGGGAAAAATAAAACGGTAATTGAACTCCTCCTTAGGATTCGGTTCCCTCTTAATAATGTCATTACCCACAGAATGAGCAGGCATTACAGTAGGCGAGGTTTTACAAAAAGTGGATCGCAAAAGAGGGTATATTTTCAGCATCGAGTTTCATGAAAAAAATACCTAGAGAGGAATCTGGTGCTGCGATTATGGGAAGTACCGTCTTCGTATCGGATAGGGTTGGCGGAGAACTGTCTACAGACTTTTTTCTACAGTCTTAGTTTTGTTCTTCGCGCAGCTTGGTTAATGGGGTGCAATGGAAAGCGCTGAAGCAGCGCCTTTGTAGTTCAAAGAGACTGACGAACACTACTTATGAAGTTTTCTGCGAGGTTGAACTTTTACGAGTCGTATTTGACAGTTTAAACGAAGCGTCATCCACTCACCGCTGCGCATACATGTAGCGTCTCATGTCAGTTCAGGGTATTGTATCGAGGTCATGTTTTTTTCATGAGCGCGCCTTGCCTAAACTTGTTTTAAATTGATTGAAAAACGATGACTAAGATAACGAGATGCACCGTCAAGCTCTGATGACTCGACTTCTCAACAAACCAGAGGTGCGTTGAGGGCAGACCACTTGGACAGACGCACCTAGCATCGAAAAAGACGAAACGATAACTGTTTCTTGCTTAATACTGTGCTGTTATTTCCTTAACTAGATAATTCGTACTTTCCAGAGAAAAACAAGCCTGCTTGTTTTTAGGTGTTTTAAAAATTAATTCATTAAATCCAATTTGGAAGGCAATGGCAGAGCAATGCATATCCTGGTGGTTATATTTGCCCAGCTTTTACTTTTGCCGCCTTGTCACAAAATCTTTTTGCCATAAAGATTTCGCACAAATAAATGAAGCACGTTTCAATTAAACAGAGTTCATATTACTTTGTTTCACTCTTGAAAAGGAAGTGTCGCGAATCTTAAGAACGTAATTCATCCAAAGCAGATCCGAAGCCTGCACTTCCCATCATTCTAATGTGGCTACAAGCGCCGCTGAAGGAACCCGCGTATACACTAGCGCGAGATTCCCTCCTAGGTATTAATGTATGAAACTTCATAATTTTCAGTGAAACCACTGATCAATGTAACCATCTAATCACAATGAGCAACACACATCCATATAACCGTGAACAAATAATATTGCAATAAATAAATCACGAGAAAAAATAGCTAAATGTGACCATCCTAAAGGAAAAAAATAAAAAGAATTCGACATTACCGAGGAAATGTTTGAAGACCATTGGTTCCATTTTCAGATTCTTTAAGGAAAAACAGCACCTTGAAATAGTCAGTGTTGCACATTGTTTCTCATATTTTGAAACTGTGGTCATGACGGTCTGTGACATAGTGTGCGTTGCAAGTAAATAGTCTGCCTTATCAATTCAGACATTACAATGATAGACTGCATGAAAGAAACTCAATCACAAGTTACTACAATTATTGCGTAAGCAATTTCAACCCAACCTTACCCAACTCGATGCACCGATATTATTGCTGTATATTTCTGATACAAACTGAGCCACTAAATTCTCGGCCCTTTTCAACTTATGTCTGTCTCGTTTAACTTCAGGGTCCCAGACTGTACAGGTCGATTCCAGAATGCATCTAACATTGCCATTGTATAATAATTCTTTATTAGGAACAGGAAAATATATAGCATTTCGTCGCAAAAGTCTGACCGTTTTGCCAGCCTTTGCTGCAATGTATTCAATCTGCGTCTGCTTCCTTAGCTTAAACATAAAGCGATTTCTGGGCAAATTCTGTTTGGTCATCTGTTTTAAATTTTTATTATTTATTAGGCAACTCCTCGCAGGTGAATTTATCATTTTCAAGAGTCATGCAATGTGTTTCAAATAGGTTTAACTTCATATCTCATTTTGTATGTGCACTATTACCTAATAATGTCTATAGGTCATAATTTCTACGTCGGATATTCTGTTAGGTAGCCATCGTAACTTGTGCTTGCTCTGGCTAATGTTTCCTCCTTGTACTTTTTTTACAGAGGGAATACCACCGTGTGAGAGTTTTCGTTCGTTTAATTTGGCGTTACTAATAAAATAATCGAGCAAGAGGTAAGGGCAGTTATTGTCACACATTTACAGAATGTGGGGCACAATGAAAAGCAGTACATTCTCACTGCTCCGGTAAGTAGTCATGAAATAAAGTTTAATGGTATGAGTCTTCCATTTCGTCGCCTCACATATAGATTCATAATGCGGATTTTAGATTAAACTCCCATAATCTGAGAGCCTTCGTTCCCAAAAAAGTGCTACTAGCTTTATTAGGAACAGCCTTGGGCCCAGCTGCATTTGAAAACCTGAAGCTCGATCTAATCTACTAACCCTAACCGAAAAAAAAAACGTTTCAATGCACTACACTATAACTGTCAATTGAAGAAAGCCCATTGCAAGATAAATATGGGAGAAATATTTGCGTTTTCATCAGAATGCGCAATGCGACGAGGACCTGAGCTGATACTAACGCTAACTCGCAAATGATGCTCTAAATATGAATCGTTCTGCAGACGACCATTGAACTTTGCAGCCATCTCCAGCAAATTTTTTTTCGGCCCCCTCAAGAGTGCTTAAATTTATAAATGTAAACATTGAAACCCCTTCATTCATAGAACTAGTTTTGTGCTGCAGAACGTAACTGCGTCTTCCGTTAAATTGTATTGTAACAACTATTTGAGTTTTATACACTGACTTTCCTGAATTGTTTGCTTTTGAGTTTCTGTTATCTTCAAATCAACTCTGCCAAAATATTTAAAAGAGATTGCAGAATATATAGATGAGTAAGTTTAGGTAGAGGAGTCAAGAGCTCCTCAATGAGCAGGAGTCGGGTAACTATAACTCTTTTCATCACCTACCGACTTTGCAGGTTGGTGACACAAATGGTCCTTACCACGGCTTCATATATAAATGAAGCACACTTAATTTTTTTCTTTTGTAACAGAACAAACAGACAACCATAAGCCAGAACGTGTCGCACCGTTTTTAGACGCTGCAGCAGAGCCTCCCCGTTGGTCCAGTTGGAAGGCGCCTCGCAGGAGAAGGACTTCAATTCGAAGTTTTCTACATGCTCCATGTCGTGAAGTGCTCGGGCAAATAGAGAGACCGCGTCGAACAGCAGAGCCAGCTCTGTCTAGGAACGAAAGATTGCAAAAGAACGTAAACAGTCAGCTACGATGATAAGTAATCTGTCTCTATGTCGAACTGAGGTTGCTAATTCATCGTATTCTAATGCTAGCGCATCTGCCCAAGCGTAACATAATGGTTTTGTTCTGTCCTGTTTTAACTGGCTTACTGTGAGAGGTCGAGGCATGTGTTACCTCGCAACTCTATTTCTGTATACGTTGCAGCAAACTCGAAGTTTCATCCAGGCTACCTAAGCAAAGCAAGCGCTTTGTTCTATGCATTGCAGAATTATTTTAGCATGAATAGATGCTATGAGTCCCGCCGACAATTTGGGTAAGAACACCACCGGGCAGTGTGTTAAGACGTTGACAAAATATCACTTGTTCTACTGGGAATGCACCAACCGGACGGACGCGCAGAAACGACGTGTCGAAAAAACTAATCATCAATTTCACGGCCGTGAAGCAGTATTACACTTTACCAAGAGTACTGTGAGAAGGCAGGGAAAAATATTAGAGGCCTGCGAAGCATGCAACGCATGCGGCCGTAGAGCAGTGGATAGCGTGCCCAGCAGCTGTGGTCGCGGACCGGGAGGTCATGGGTTCGACTTCCGTTGACGGCACTTTAATCTTCTGATCAGAGTTATTTTTAGACGTCATTTGCGTAATAGAAGTACGTCTTTGAAATCTTAGTACACCCCGGCATCAAACACTTTCAAGTTTGAAGTTTGAAAATTCTCACAGGAAATAAATATTCAGCACCTAATCATTCATAGCACTACGAAACAAGAAAACATAGCATGGGAACACATAGTTTCCTTGTCAAAGCTCCCATTGCAAAAAAGCCTTCGCAGGTACACACACACTAAACGAAAATGACCTGAAATAACCTCAAAAACTGG
Source organism: Rhipicephalus annulatus (assembly GCA_013436015.1). Taxonomy (NCBI): domain Eukaryota; kingdom Metazoa; phylum Arthropoda; class Arachnida; order Ixodida; family Ixodidae; genus Rhipicephalus; species Rhipicephalus annulatus. The sequence continues at coordinate 162,167 of WOVY01014813.1, forward strand.
GTAAACCATTTGTCCTCTAGCGCACTACCTTTCCTGGGTTTTTCTACCACTTACTATCGAGGTAAAAATTTACTCTCAAGCTAACTGAGTTTTTGAACGTAGGGAGAGTAGTAATTATTTACCCCAGTGATGTTTTGAGCGAGTATAGAGAGAGTAAATTTTTGCTGCCTTCACAAGGTTTTTGAGGTGATATCTGGGAGTTATTTTCGGCGGTAAAAAATGAAAATTGACGTGTGCATTCGCCCAGAGTCGACAAATTTATTAAAAAGCAGAATAGATTGAATTTATTGAACGGTAGAATTGGTGACAAAAAGATTCACATACAGACAAACACGCACACACAACAAATGCAGAATAATACACCACTCGAACCGACTGCACGTGTTGCTCAACTACACTTTGACAATCCGGTATATATAGGCATGACGTTTTGACCGGCCCTGTTGTACCGGTAGGAGAGCTATTTTTTGCATCGATTAACAACAACGGTTGAAGGTGCAAGCGTAAGCTTAAGGTGGGCTGCAGGGCACTAAATGTCACACCGACCTTTGATTATAAATCTACACGATCTCACCTTTTTGATTATCCAATAATTACTTGGCACACCGGGCTCCTGGCCCCACGCGTGTTAACACTGCTGATGCACAAGTCCATAAAATATACCTAAGTACGCACAAACCATGGTAGCTCAATGATTTTCATTGAGCGACGTTGCACAAACACAGTAGCAGCACGTATTCATCACAACGGGCGTAGAAGAGCGGTCCACGCCTGCATACAAGCTGCTTACCGACGACGTTCTAGGCCTTTTCGAGGAGCACGGCTATCCAATGAAACACAGCTGGCGATTACAGAACACATATCCCGTGCGAATTTTGTCGTCATTTCAGACACAAATGAACATGTGACCGCTATCTTACGGGGACGGGGCGGTGTATGCATACTTCCAACGAAAGACCACCGTCCGGGTTTTCTTCGTGCTCACCGGCAGCCGCTTGCTGGTTTCGTCTGCCTCGTATCGGCTTCGCGCTACATGTTTGAGAACAGTTGGTGCATGAGGTGGGCGATTCGGGCAGCACATTACTCATGCAGACATCGCCTACTGTGGAACAAAATATATGCGATGCTTCTTTCACCTGACCCGGCAACACACTCCCACTGGTCACTGGTGGCCGTGGCTCGGTGCCGACGACAGAGTGAAGCATTTTGCTAATTGCTTCTCCAGTAGGCAAGCACGGACGAGGACACCAGATTGATTTTGTTACCACTTGCAGATCTTCGCGATTCAGCTCGGAAGCGAGATTTCCGCGACGGGCAGGTTTGGAGGCACTCGGAAGAGCACGGTTGCTCGATGATGTAGGAAACACGTGAGATTCATCAGCCGAACCAGACACATAGATACCGAGCTTCTCGCACTGTCTGTCTCCAAGGCCAACGCCAAGCAAAAGCCAACAATTTGCGAAAATATGCAGGACAACTTTCCATAGCAGGTTTTCTTTCTTTTTTTTTCTTTTTTGAAAGCCCCTTCCCCGTCTTTTTCTTTTTTTTTTTCGTTCACAGAATGCTGTTCTCGCTTGTTGTGCTTATGCTGCCCCCAGTTCCAGTAAAAGTGCGCTGACTCGAGGTCAGTCCAGAGGCACGGTGATGCAAAAAAAAAACAAAAAAACATCTGTGGGCTTCGCGTACCTTCAGTATTCAGTGAGAGCGTCACAAGGGGGGTGTGGGGCAAAAGCCGCCAAAGCAGCTGCACTTTGCAGTCACGTGGTAATAAACTCTGAAACGCAGGTTAAAAATCACGTGATAGAAAACTCCCTAAGTGGTAAAACTGAATTTTGACATCCTTTTACTACTTGCCTGAGAGGTGGTGGTAAAACTATGTCATGTACCATCTTTTACTCCTACACGAGGTAGTAATTTTAAACGCGAGAGAGTTTTCAGAGGTCATGAGCCGGAAAAACCCCAAACTCAGATAGTTTTTGCTTACAGTGCATTTGTACTTCTGCCCACCGAATATGAACTAAAGGCCAAACCGCATGCACATAATTTTTGAGCGACAGCGACGAGCCACAACGACAAGATTGCTCCATCGTGTCGTCGCGTCGCGACGGCTGCAACCACATGTCGGCCAAAAAACTGAAAACTATCGCACATATTCCCATGAATTGTGAAAAAAAAAGTCATGAATTAGGTAGATAACAACACAACAAATTAGATTCTTTCTTGTGTGACACAAGGAAGCCACGGAAGCGGTGTATGACCTTCTTTTGTCGCAGTCTTCAGTTTTAACCACAACAAGGTACTCAAAAGCATTTACGCTACGACGGCTACGACGCCATTCGCATGACAATTTCACATTGTAGCAAGCGATCATAATTGTCACAAGCTACCATCGAAACATGGAAAGAATCTTTCAATAACAAGATTTACGACAAAATGCGGCCGCTGTTTCACTCTCCACGTGAGATACCAATTGTAAAAGGGTGGTCGATGCCTTATATTCCATGAAGTACGCGCGGATATCAAGCATCGAGAGCCAATTGCCACCGATGCGAAGATCAGGGGTGCAGCCATCTATGCGGAACTCATCATGCTGGCTTCCAAGCAACAAGGGTTCTTTTCTAATTTCTCAGAAACGCCTGACACGACAAACGACGGCTACAAATGGGCCTCCACGGCAGCAAATCCTGTCACTCGTTGTTGTTTGTCGCTGTCTCTAGAAATTAACGTGCATGTGGTTGGGCCTTAAAAGGACCGTGCAACAAGTTTTGAGCATAGTCAAAAATTGGTGCCGCTAAGCAGTAGAGGCCCCGGGGAACACGTAAGCCAAATATTATAGCACAGCATGCAGTATGAAATTCCCAATAAATTATCAAAGCAGGCTCAAAATTGGTTTTGTTTTTCTCGAAAAATGACGGAAGATGCCCAAAAAAATCACCATTAGAACCATCTATCAGTCATTGGCTGATTTGAACATGGCGCGCTTGGTCGTTACACGGATCATCACGAGAGGATGCGACTTGTCCATGCATGCGCGTGCGATCACACTAAAAACTCGCGCATTCTAAGAAAAAAGGAATTGAAAACTTGGTTTCAAATCTGCACGTTACACCTCAAATGTAGTCGAAAGACGATAGCCTTGCGTCTGAAGAGAGTGAACAAAATGTTTATGTGATGTTCTGCGCAAAAAATTTGTGAATGGTATTCAGAAGGCGCTGCGTTAGAGGGCCTCGAGCGTGTAGCAGAAGCAAATGAGCGTATCGAGGCACGTTAGACACAAGCGCGATCTGGCAGTTATCTTCGAAAACGAAGTTATGCAGCCCGCGGAGAAACATGCGCGCCAGTCTCGGAGGTGATAAGGTGTAGTTCGCAAAGCGACGGGCAGGTGCCACCACCACCGTGACGTCGTAGCAAAGCGTTCGAAACACCTTTTTAAGCATTGCGTTGCACTGCCAGCGCAGCGCGACAAACGCTACATTCGTTAGAGTTACTTGTGTGTACCTCTTCTAGTATAAAGGCAGACATATAAAACTTCGAAGTGTTATTATGGTGCCTCAGAGATGCGCAACAATTGCTTTTTAATTGACAATCGCAAAACTATGAACGTTAAACCTTGACCAATATTGGTGGGCACTGCGAATGGAGTTGGCCGTTTGATGCCGTTTGAGATATCGTCAGGGCGGACAAAAAGACAAATGTACAGACAGACAGTGGAAGATTCCCAAGAAAGACTATCATCTTTAAAAAATGATGACTGTCCCGAGGTGCGCGTGACGTACTTTTCTTGCCCCTACTTTATAGGAAGCCTTCATGTGCATCCGTGTCCGTGTTTTGGGGTGGTGGCAACTTCGATCATGGTTGCTTACAACTGGCTAAAATGGCCGCAGGCCGCCATACTTGATGGGCTGCCAGGTTGGTTCTCAGCGGTCGCTCATTCACATTAAAGCCAGCGTGAGTTTCAACGAGAAGGGGGTGGTTTTTATCTTATATAGCAAGCTCTGAAAGCTGAAGGGTTGTTTTCTGAAGTTAACCGTCACGTTGTAGAACAAGAAACACATTTTCGTCACTAGAGCTTGTATAAAATACCATAAAAACAGTTCGTTTCTCCCACGGGGTAGAGCCACCACGTCGGCGAAGTGAAGGTATTTAGGGAATTTAGGGAGCTTATATTTGCGAGGGGGAAAACCTCGATGTCACTGTGAACGAACTTTAATATCTGCGCGGCTTTCCCGAAGAATATTCATCTTATCACTCTAGGCACTTCAAAGGCCTTCTAGGGCAAGGCTCGAGATCTTGAAGTACTCTATGATGGTACCCATAACGACAGGGAAGGCAGATTAAGCAACCTGATAGATCGGGATGTTCTCAGTAGACCACATAACTATGCTAGACTGTTTCACATACCCTAAATATTGCTTTTGTCCATATTATTGTTACACGACATTGGCAACCTATGAGCATCGGGTATACGACAAAGACGATGAAAGCGACCGCGCTCATGTTGTTGTTGCTGTTGTACCTCCATCTTGGCTGCAGCTGCTTCCGACTCTCCCTGTATATTCTGTAAATATATTTATTTTATTCATTCTCCCACCCCCGTGACACCCTCACACTGAAGTTCGTACCGAGGCCAGCGGACATGGAATTGGTGCTGTTCTTGCCTAGCGGCAACGAGGACAGGATCGCGTCATCGCTTATGCCAGTCACCTCCTTTCTCCTTCGGAGAGCGAGTTTTCCATTACAGAGCTTGAGTGCCTCGCACTAGCCTGGGCAGTCGTAAAATTTCAACCATACTTGTTTGGCTACACCTTTTTGGTAATTACAGATAACCATGCCTTGGGCTGGCTGTCCTCCCTTGAAGATCCAACTGGACGACTTGGCCATTGGGCCTTCAAACTACAAGAATACAGCTTTGACGAGGCATACAAATCTGGCCTAATGCACCAGGACGCAGACTGTCTATCCCGTCATCCCGTGGACCCACCTGACCTTTCAGCACATGATCCTGACCCTTGTGTCTTCGCCATGTCGGCTTTCACCGACATACGCAAGGAACAGCTCAGCGATGTCCACTTGTGGTCTATCATGCAGAGTCTACGTTTGCCCCACGCAGACCCATCGCTACACTTGTTCCTTCCACGCGATGGCATTCTTTACCGACGCAACACTAGCGCCGAGGGACCAGAGCTACTACTCATAGTTCCTGTGACACTCCTTTCCGCTGTTCTTGAACAGCTTAACGACGCCTCAACCACTGGAGATCTCGGGGTCACACGTACGTACGACCACATGCGGCGTAGATCCTTCTGGCCAGGCCTTTACCGCTCTGTGCGCAATACGTTGCTGCTTGTGAGCCTTACCAGCGCTCCAAACATTCCACCTTGCCACCAGCTGGTCCGCTCCAACCAATAGACATACCCACCGTCCCCTTCTACCGCGTCTATCTTAATCTCGTTGGACCATTTCCCACTTCTCTCACTGGTAACAAGTGGAGAGTCATAACGACTGATTACAACACAAGATACGCTATCACACAAGCTGTACCGACAAGCTGTGCCACTGACGCCGCGGACTTCTTGCTTCATGACGTAATTCTTTACCATTGCGCTCCTCGACAACTGCTGACCGATCGTGGTCGCTCATTTCTTTCAAAAGTAGTAAGTGACATCCTTCGCTCGTGTTCGACGCGTCACAAGCTCACTACGGCCTATCACCCACAAACAAATGGTCTTACCGAGCGCCTAAATTGAACCTTCACAACAATGTTCTCCATGTACGTTTCCAAAGATCACCTTGATTGGGATAGTACTTTGCCTTATGTGACATTCGCATACAATTTATCACGCCACGATACCGCCGGCTTCTCCACCTTATATTTATTGTTCGGCCACCATCCAGCGTTACGCTTCGAGACTCTTCTCCCATAAACTATGTAAATGGTTACAGAGTACGCCTGGGATGCCACTGCTCGGGCTCAAGCGGCCCGCCAAATCGGACGGGAACGTCTTGGCTCGCAGCTCTCTCAGAAGGCCCGCTACGATAGCCATCACAGAGTAGTTTCCTACTCTCCAGGTTCATTGGTCCTCCTCTGGACACCATGCCGCCACGCTGGCCTCTCTTCGAAGCTCCCGTCTCGCCACTCGGGGCTTTACAAGGTTTTACGCCGGCTTACCGAGGTCAGATACGAGACCGCTTCGTAGGACAGTCAGTTATCGCCGTCCGCACCCGCCTGAAACCATACATCTCCGCATATGATCCTACTTTCCTTTAGGCACCGATACGGTGCTGCCAGCGGCGGGGGGTTATATGTTACACGACATCGGCAACGAGAGAGCATCAGGAAGACGACGATGACGATGAAAGCGACCGCGCTCATGTTGTTGTTGCACCTCCATCTTGGCTGCAGCTGGCTCTGACTCGCCTTGTATATTCTGTAAATACATTTATTTCATTCATTTTCTCACCCTCATGACAATATAATTTCCCGCAGGAAGTTTAGTTCCTGCGAACGAATCTGTACAATAGACTGCTTAAAAACCTTACAAGCTGTAAGCATTGCCGGAAAATAGTATAGGGCACTCAATAATATTACACCAACCCTGCCCCCCCCCCTCCAAGCAGCCAAATATTAGGCTAGAATTAAAGCAAATCGGAGCAACAAGGGACAAACCATGTATTTCTAGGTCAGATTTTATTGCAAACAGCATACAAACAGCATCTGGCCTAAATTTCTTCAAACCATCCTGCCTCCTATGCTGGAAGCTTTGTCATCGCAGTGGGCCTACAATAAAGTAATAAGGCAAAAAGTTATACACGGCACCGGCCACATATACGGAGTCCACACAAATTTTCTCTAGAAGCACTAAATAAAAACTAAGGTCAAGACATGGAAATATCTTTGTGGCGAATATCTGCCAGCAAAGGAAGACGCGAACGTGAGCGTCTGTTGGTCGTTTACGGGCCTGGCGTTTCCCGCGACGAATGTGGCGACGGCTTTGGAAACCGATGAAACGCAGATAGTGGATGCCTGCAAGACCACACGTTCGACCAGTTAAATCATTCGATTGGTGAACTGCTTTTCGACTACGAGAATAAGCAAGCATGCTCAAGTTAACCAGCTTTCGCTCGCACAACCCGTTGTCGCCGAACAAAACGTGATCCATTTTTTTTTATGTGCAAGTTGTCGTGTTTACTTTGCTTAAACTGCTTCTTGTCGCATGGCTAAGCCAGAATTTCACAAAATATACGGCGATATTCTAAATCCACTCGTCATACAATAGGTACTCACCTCACAAACTCGTGGAGAAGTAGTCGGCTCAAAGCAATCTCGCTTCACTTGTGTAATCCAGCGTTTCCGTTGAAGCGGGGCTCTCTCCAGATGGTATTGCGTTGTGGCACGCAGCACCCTGGCATTTACACTCCGAAGTTCTTGTGAATGTATTCAAATGCACCTCATAACGCAGCTTGCACACTCACGCTAACATGCAGCTGGTAAAGTGCGGCGGAGCAGGAACGCGTGGCCGCGAGAACTAACATGGCGCTTGTTGCCACGGAAACCGGGACTGTCATCATTGTGTTTTAATGGGCGGCGGCAAGTCGTGGGACAAAGGCTGACACCACCCTAAAACAATGAGACGCATGGCCATGAAGGCTCCCTAGTTTCTGCTATCCCTTAGTGTTTAACTTCCAGCGCTTTTGTCGGGACGAGCAAAGAGAGAATGCGACTGCTGCGTGTGACAAATCTTTATAACTCCGCTTGCACCGGATGGATTCTTACAATTTTCGCGGCGTTGAATTCGCAAGGTAATAAGTCCTTCCTGTGAATTCATTCCATCTTTATATGAAGAAGTGTTTCAGGACCCCTTGAACACATCATACCGTATATAAGAACACATGACTCTATGTACATTAAAAAATCATGCGCATTTTCACCGATGGATATGGATAGATTGACACTGCTTTCAAGCTATAAAGAACAAAATATGAGGTAGTATTAGAACTTTTCACGTATACTTTATATATTCCAAACAAACACGCTATACCCATGACCAATTCAAAGGGACGCTAAACTGTAGCAAGAATTTTTTTTAATTGATGAACTGAACTCGGAAAACGCCAATGTCATTAATGCAGCCATCGTATAATGATGAAAAGTAGAGAGACCTAGTGTAGAATATGCACTGATTTGGTCTTACAGAAATTTAAATAACAGTTCATTGTACAGAAATTGTTCAAGAGAAAAATTAAAGTTGTAAGTGAGCTCTGAGGGACACGTTTTCCCACGAATCGAAGGCCATGCGTAGAATATTCCGCAGCCGCATAAAACACATAAAAGTGATGGGTAAGAAGTCTGTCACAATGCAACAACACAAGCACATGAAAGAGAAATATAATTAGAATGGTACGCAGCACTACGTCACATCCAACAGGTAGCAGCTGATTCGCTTAAAAAGATCACCTAGGCTATGACGGAGAGCCCAACCGAGGAAGAGCTATAGTATTAGAGATAATAACTAGAAAAAGGTTGAAGCAAACATTCAAACATTCCTATGAGCATTGCTCCGGCTTTAGTTGGTGTTTTTGTCAGCTTCATCAATGAACTAGAAAATAACATTAAACAAAAATTTGGCCGATTCTACGTAAAGTGGGAATCGATGATATGCGAAGCACGAATGACGAAGGTTGATTTGTCCCTTTAAAACGACCCAACGTTACGAGGTGGATGTAAATTATGCCATACACGACTTCCTTGTCATGATTAAGATGTTTGGATGTGTCTTTTACCTTCGTCATCTATTCACGTCACGTGATGCGAAATTTAGTATATGTGAAGCTAGCGAAACGGCCGCGAGCACGCTGTGAACGTGGTATGTCGTCATGTTCTTGCATGACTCAGGTGTCATGATTATCTTGTTTGCGCAAGTGATATACCTTCGCCATTCATTGAGGTCACGTAATACCGAATTTGGTATATGTGGAGCAAGCAAAACGGCCACGAGTGCATCGTGAAAGGCACAATACACTCCAACGTGACATTGACGCGCACGCATGCTGGGCACAGCGACTTTTTAGGTCAGCAAAACGCGATAACTCTATAGTCTCACGCCAGGAGTGACCGGTGCGACCAGCGTCCATCGGCGCAGCCCGATGGCAACCGTTGCGAAATGCGACATTCCGCATTTGTGACGTAGGCAGTAAAATAAATATAGAAGTGATGGTAGAACATTACCATATTTTTGTGAGAAATTATAATGCATTTAATGTCGATAAGTGGTTAGACGACAACCTATGCTTTCTTACTCATTGTATATAGATATCTAAAATAGAAAACAAGCACTTGCACGTGGCTTTTCTACTAATCACTGGGGCGTACAACAACATTACCTGAGAAATATTGTGGAATATATTGAAAAGAATGCTCCTGGTTGACGACTGTATACAGCATTTGAGGCATATATACCGATAACATACAGTTTGCATGCAATGGGAGAAATGAGTAGAATAGCGAACGTTCAGATTAGCAAGGAGCTGAGACTGCCAAGTCCTTTATGCCGATTGGTAATCACGCTGTACATAGAGAGGGTGTAAAAAAAAGCGCTAGGAGGTAGCAGTATTGGTTTCCATTTGCCACAGAAAGAGGGTGGCATGATCATTGAGCAAAAGTTTCCAGGTTTACTTTGCGCTTATGATATTGCCTTATTCGCACGATGACATACGAAAGCTTGATGATATATGCAGAAGAGAAGGTGAAGCTCTAAGACTAGGCTTCAGTGTATTAAAATGTAGATTGATGATATTCATTAATCATGATGATCGAAATTGCCCGCACTGAGCCAAGAAATACGGAGGACTTGAGAGTAATAGATGGGGGTATAAAGCAGGAAGAAACTTCGGCTTCTAAAAGAAACTTGAACGCTGCACCAATGAAGCCTAGAGTGTTATGGGGATGCGCAATATATGGAGTGCTTCGAGATCTGTGAAAAAGTGTAATGTTGCCGGGGTATCTGTTTGAGAACTCAGTGGTGTGCAGGAGGTCAGAGGTCCAATAGAGAATGGATGTGAACCAAAGGGCTGTGGGACGCCTCGCGTTCGTCGCTTATGGGAATACGACTAATGAGGCTGTGGTATATTAGTTGTATTCCCATGAGCGCCACACACAAGTCATTCCACAGCCCCTTGCCTCAAATATATTCAATTGCACCTCTGACCTAATGCACACCGCTGAGAGTGATGAGAAAGAGTTGAGGCGAGAGAAACTAAGATGAAACTCGAGTTTAATGAGAGGCAAAATAATACGAAAGAGAGTATATTGGCGAAGTGTTTCATTATTTATATAGAAAAAACGTTGACAGAGATGAGAGGAAGCGAACAAGGAGACTCAGCACTAAATGTGTGGTTGTAAGCGATATGGCAACAAAGAGTGTTCAGCGAAAAACCAGATTGACGAGGATTCACTTGATAGCAGCGATAGAAAAAAAAAACTGGCTCTACTGAAAGTGCAAAATCAGGAGCGACACATTTTGTAACAATTCAAGGTAAACACTTTTCTGTTGTAAGTGGGTTCGGATTTCTTCAAAACGCGTAATTATAAGGCGATATTTTCTAAGAGAGAAAGCGCGAGGTACTACCTCATTAAAGTTAATTGAAACACAATAACAATGCCCACGCTGCGGGGAAGACAAGGAAACGACAGAGCATGTTCTAGTTTGATGTCCAGCTATTCATCCAGGCATACATTTCCGCATAATCCTACATGAGGCCCTGAGTTTTAGGAAGAAGAAAAGAATGCTGAACATACCCGCAATAAATATAAGGAAAAGATGGTTAGAGTATTGACGTCAAAAAGCTAGACAGACAGGTCAAAAATAAAAAGTGTTAATTTAGGACATCATGCCTTAAATAAAAGCCGACGACTAGACTGTATATTAACGTATCTTTTTCTATAGTATGATAGATTTAATATCAGAAGACCAGCTGTAAGGCCAACTTGCAAAGGAACGCTTTTTTTTTTTTGCAGCTAGTAGAACACATGTCACCACGCCGTAAAAGTGAGGACACTCATAGCATTCATCCGGATAGACAGAGGGCTTCTCAGGTTCGAAGCTCATCTGCCGGTGTACTTCTTTTCGTACTTATCTTGTTAATCATACATTATTTTCTGTGTAGAGACTACAGATAATAAGTAAGTAAATATATCTAGTGCGAGCAAAAAGAATGCGAATAACAAGGGTGTCTGAGAGTGCAGGTATACCATGCGGGGCATAGCCACAATGTCATCTGCACCCACCTAACGGATTGTACTCGATTGGGGTAGTAAGTGTTTCTTTTCGCCCGCTCAAGCTCGTCGTGGCACGCACGTAATGCATGGCGTTGAATCAAAGGGAAATTGTATATTGCTGCTACATAAGCCGGCTTTTGTGCTCAATGAGTCGTTTGATTCTATCGAAACAAAAAAATTTCTACCACTCCAATTATTGAGAACTAACGGACAATCATAGAAAAGAAAGCATAGGGATGTTATGAGCGGGAATTGTAATGTAATTGTGGATAAATAATTGCGGACGAAAAGATAAGTTGCTGCTGACAAGCGCCGGACCTGAGACCGAATCTGCTCAGCAGCAAGGTATTTTTTGTCCGGTTATATTTCTACACAATTACATCGCAATCGCTAGTAATAATAACCCTGTACGTTGCGCATGATTACCTCTTAGTTCTTATCAACACCGCGTCTAATGAATAAGGATAAGCCCTTTAATTTCCACTTTTTTCCCTTAGCTCTATTAATTGTGTTACAAAATTAAATTCAACGCTTTATACATGCATTTGACTTCAGTTCAGTCAAGGCACTTTAGTCTTCTTCCAACTCACTTGTGCGTCGTCGTGTGTCGGTTTCTTTTTAAAGACGATAGTCTTCCTTAGGGACCTTCCACTGAAAAATTTGATCTGTCTGTCTGTCTGTCTGTCTGTTTGTCCGCCCTTAAGGATACCTAAATGGCTCAAGTATTGCTCAAGATTCACTGTTCGTATTTGAGCGATTGCCAAATAAAAATCAATTGTAGCGCATATCTAAGGCACCGTAACAAGACGTATATATTCTGTGTGTGTGTCTTTTACTAGAAAAAGCATACATATGTGATTCTAAGGACCGTAGCGTTTATCACGCTGTGCTGACCATGCAACGTATACATGAACAGGCTTGTTTCCAACGCTTATAGACGACACGGGGGTGGCACCCACCCGTCGCCTTGCGTTCTACACCTTAAGACGGGATAACTGCCAGATAGAGCTCATTCCAAGATAACTGCCAGATAGAGCTCATTTCTCACGTGTGAAGTGACTTGATGCGCTCGTTCGCTGCTCGAGGCACTCTAATGCTGCGCCTCCAGATTTACATTCACCGATTTTTTGTGCAGAACATAAATAAACGTTTTGTTCACTCTCTCCAGACGCAAGACTATCGTCTTTCGACGGCATTTGTAGAATAACATGCAGACACGGGGTCATTTTTTGTTTTTACAAAACATTCTTCTTCGTCGGTCGGTGAAAGTTGCGAACTGGCATGCACGCGCGACTCGAGGCTTTCGCCTGTCACGTGAATTCATCACCGGCAACACGTGGCTCAATGTTGAAAGTTTGCTGTTGCTTGGCCGCGCAGTGGCACCGATGCGCGGAACACCGCCCCATGTTCGCCGCGGCTTGCTTTCCGTTGCAGTTGCTGCGACCGCTCGACATGTTTGGTTAAACTGCGTTCAACGTCGGCGTCGGTTTAACGTGATTACGACTACCCGTACGACACGTACCACGCGCTTCGCAAGAAAAAAAAATAATAACTTTCACACCACGCCCAGAAATAAATTTTTTAAGCTTTCATATGGTGGTTGCAGTAACACACGGAGTATTAGCTTACCCTCAGCGCAGTCATTTCCACAGCGCGGCGTCCGAAGCGGAGCTCCGAGTTGGTCCAGTCGTGAAGCAGCTTCCTGGACTCTTCCTTGTCCAGATCAACGAGCCGCAGGGCCGACACGTTGGCCTGAGCCCCCTGGAAACGCGTCATGTCCAGCGTGTGCGTGTCCTGCGCATAAGACAGGGCCCAATACGTAAGTCACACGACATCGCGGCAATTTATGTGTTCCAACGCCGCCATATTCAGACAAACGTCATAATGCCAGACTGCGGGAATGCGGACGACTAAGCACGGACAGTCAAAGCATGCATTAACTGCCACAGCCACGCCGCCTCCAACATTCCCCTCTCCTCTTTCGCTTTTCACGTGGTTGTTGCGCAATCAAAGGCGGCCTGCACGTTCCTCCACGCTTCAGCCCCGATCGCGGCAGTCCTGGCACGTTTTCACTCGCACGCAGAACATACGACGTGTGAGATGCCGTTATCGTATCAGACTTTATCTGAAACATCATGGCGGTGGCATAAGTTCATCTAGAGTGTCCTTACAGTTGCTACCACAATGAAAACTCGAGCAGTTAGTGGGTCGTGAAGCGTGCAGTGAAACTAAAGTGGGTTCGATCTTGAAATAATAAGTCCATATGATGTATAATGGTTTAGTCAACAAACGGCTGTAGCTCATAATGTAGTGGAGATAAAGAGACGTGGCCCTGTCGCGTGATACGCAAAATCAAAAGTCGGTATTCATTTAAAATGACAGAGTGGGTATCCAGGACAAAGAAAAGAAGCCGATGATGACAGAAGCTTCAGTAGGGCGAAGAAGTCAAAAAAGTTCAGGGAGGCATATGGAGGAAAAAAAAGGGTTGGAACACGCTAGAGCTTAATCTTAAAAAATACAGGAAAGTGCATGTTATAAATATATACGTTTTATTGTCTTGTTAAATAATTTTAAGGCATATTTTTCAGTTTTTCCCATACTAGATAGCTGACAATTCTTATTTCGTAAACTTGAACCACTCCAAATATTAAACTTTAAAATACAATGTTCTGTGTCGTCGTAAGTATAGTATGCTCATGTCCTTTCTGATGCGAAATAATAATATAAACTCGTAATTCAAAATAAAACAGGTCATCTGACATCCGCCTTCGAAAATTACGAAGGACTCCGCCATTGAAATAAGCATGAAAAGGGGTAGCTCATTTACTTGATGCACGCTCTTGGAACCAATGAAGACCAGGGGAAGAACACGAAAATAAAAGTAAAATGATAGGACTACCAGAGCAATATGTGGCGTTCTTTCAAAATTTCTCAATGCTTATTGCTGCCGCAATATTCAAGGAATGCGAAAACATAAAAATAATGAAGACAAAGGAAATTCACTTTCTGCCGCTTCAAGGGAAAATAGAACGAGTGTTATATATTTGCTTAGACGCACATGGCTCTATTTGAAGGTTCATTTCAACAATGGTGCACCGCGCACGCAAGTAGTAATGCCCCAGCGTGCATTGCGCGTTTGGCTAGCCAGCCCGCATCACTCGTATGGGCATTCCTTAGCGTGCGCCATTCTAGTGCGTACGCCACCACTACGGTTATTGTCGACTGTCTCGCCTTCACACAGATAACACGAAAAAAAAAACAGAAAAGCACGTCTGCATGAAGATGAGCTAGTTGATAATTCACTGTAAAATATAGTAAAAAACACTGCACCCAGCACGAACTTACCCGTGTCGTCTTCCTGCTGTAACAGCGTGTTTTTTTTGCTTTTTCAACTATTTGACAAAGAAAAGGGCTTGTTGATCCCGAACGCAGGCAATCTTTCTAAAATATTTAACGTAGCAGGTTAGCTCTTGTTTAGGCATTACCTTCAAGTTCAAACTTTTGTTTTCTAAAATCTTCAGATTAAAATTTAAAGTAACTTCAAGTGTGTTTGGTCCCATGTTTGAAAACGTAAGTAAAGTAGCTTCAGAAAAAAAAAGTACATATATTTGTACTGCTGTCTTCAGCTGGTACAAAAAATTTTGAACAGGAACACTGTTTATAAATTTATTGAGGCTGTTCACTTTTCGAATGTTTTTGAGCTCTGTATGAATAGAAGAAATTTGTAGTTGCTGCACAGATAGCCACCGTGCGTTTGTGTATTTATGCCTTGCACACGGAAAGGCAGCCTGCTTATTATATACTGCATCCAACGCTATTTCGCGACTACAGTGATTATCGCAGACTGCGATTAAGCTGCTCCCACAACTCCAGCTTTCGCTATAAGCAATATAGAAAATCTGCTTATGCGCAACTGTAATGGCACGATAGCTAACCTCTTATGGCTAAAACAATCAGCCGATATAGAGCTTGAAAGTGGTTCGTTAAGGAAAACCTAATAATAACGGCAGCAAATATCTTTGTGTTGCAGCTCAATGCCTAGGTTCTATTTAAACAATTTCGCAGACGTGCCGAAGGGATATTTTCAAGACACTAATAGCTAGTAGTAATCCAGCTACCTGCAAAATCTAGTTCACTGTGCGCGCCACAAGACGTATCAAAATAACTCTACATAGATGTATTTGATACCTTGGTAGATGGTACGACCACTATGAGGGACGCCATTTTTGACAATATTCTTTTTTTTGGGGGGGGGGGGCATGTTGTACACGCAGTGAAAAGTGGTAGTTGTACCACTGTCTTGAAAAGGGTTAATTTCGTCCGGTGGCAAATGATTGTTTCGAAAGAATTTTCAAGAGTTTACGCATATGAATATACCGCGGTGTACCGTAGCAGTGACCAGAATTTCCGCAAGTTTGGCGCAGCCGTATTTTCTTCAGGGGCTGCAGGAACCGGCATAAAGAATGACAGCATGAGCTACGATGATGGCCAGCCTCTTAATAATGCATGCTTTCTGCCTGTGTTTGCTTGGGTTGGCTTTGACGACATTCTCACCTCATAGACTTGGCAGCTTGTGTCGCTGTGGACTTATCAATATCGCGTCATTACGAAGTCGGTCGTAACAAGTAATTGCGCATATAAACGTAGTAAGGAATGAGCCGTGACTTAATGAGTAATCGTTCAGGCATAGCTCTTTAATACATTTTGTATGCTGTAACGAGTAGCCCATTTAGCCAGCCAACGAGGATATTCAATAACTTGCTAATTGGAATCCCTCACCAAAAAGCAGGAAAGCTACCATGTAGGACCATAGGGGCACATTTTTCTGCACACTTAAAACCATTAGGCGCAATTGATCAACGTAATTCAAAACGCCGCATTGCGTATAACCGTCTTTTTACGATGTAAAGAGCCCTGGTGAATGCATACAGATATATACCAATCACCTTAGTCATTAAATAGCATAGTGTCTGCACTCGTACATGATTATATCAATATTTGTTTTGTTGTCAGGCGTATAGAGCGAAGATAGCGAATACATGTCTGTTCGCACAAGAAAAGTTTTCTCCGGCGCTTTGCGCTGGTGAGTGAACATGAACAGGGGGCGCGAAAATGTCGAAACAAGAGTATTTGTCTTGCGTATTACTTCTGAGAGAAAAACAGAACGAAAAAAACAGAATAAAATTTAATGCAAACGAAGACATATTAATGAAGGAGCCTTAGTCGAGAGCCCTAAAGGCCTTAGCCGCCTATTCTGCCTAGTTCATCAGCGCCTACGGGTGGGTAAGACCACAGGAGAGTCAATAAAAACCATAAACTGTAATTTCAAAACTTAGATATGTCGCCTGTTCTGCACTTCATAACAAAAACGAAAAAAAAATTACAAGTTAAGAACATTCATAAAATAAGAGAAAGAAAACGATCTGTATGGTTGCAGAGAGCTATAATGAAATGATTCCTTTCCAATCAATTGTTTTAGGTTACTGCATTGGTGGTTTTGTGGTCCTCATTATCTCCATTGCTGAATGCCTTTGTCCTAATGCTGAGCTTAAAGAGGGAGGCTTACCGTCCAACTGGGTTCGAAGCATAGCACGCTAGAAACACCAAGCGTACCTTATTAGTCCGGATGAGAATGCTGGGGTTACAAAAATAGTCTTTATAAAAATTCCAAGCTGTATGAAGGTTTCCGGAGCAGCATTTATTTGAGATTGAGCTGTTCAATCGTCGCACCTCAGATGAACACCGAGTAAAAAGTTGCGTAATCTACGACAGCGGTAAAGCCATTGTAATCTGTATAAGTATTCAAATTGCGATATGAGAAGAAAAAGAAAAACTTACCAAGGAAGTAATGATGTAGTTGTAGTATTCGGTCATCATTCCGATTTCAAATGCCTGAAATAAATATTGCATATATTTACTCAGAAATGCATACAACGGCAAAGACGCGTATTAATCATTAAAAAAACCTGTACATGGTAGATAAAAGTGGTAAAAATTATTAGCAAGCCAAGGGGATGGTGGCCTCAATTTCACTTTTTGATGCTCATGGTACTGATAAACGAGACATATGCCCACTTCTTTTATTTAAACATCTTATTTTGTGTCGCTAAAATCTTTTAAAAAATGTTTTACAAAAAATGTTTTTAAAACCTTTGCTCCTGCTTCCACATCCTGAGACTGTGGACGTTCACAAAGAAAATCTTCGGGGCACCACGCAAGCTATCCTAACTCCGCGTGGTCATACCTTCCGAGAGGACTTACTCGTCAAGAAGAGGTATTGCTCCGAAGGAGGGTTAGCGTGAGTGCAGCTGTGATGCCTTCAGTCTGGGCTAAGTAGGGCTACATCGACACAACCTCAAGCTGCCCATTCTGTCCCGCGCCGGTGCAGAAAACAGACCTTAACCACCTTCGATGGACATGCTCTGGGCTTCAAGCGGCTCGTCGACGCCATCTGCGGCGTGCAGGACTCCAGCACAGTAGGCCGCCTAACTTGCAGTAAGCCGTCCGTTCTTGCGCCCATCGACAACAGCCAAATGTCCGTGGACACTATTCTGTCAAGTGCCCGAGAGAAGACATTGCAATCATTGTATCAAGCTCTGATCAGGCCTTCACTAGAATATGCGTCAATCATCTGGCATCCACACACGGCAATGTTATCAGATATGCTAGAATCAGTACAAAATAAAGCAGCTCGGTTTATCACCTCCTGTCATTCTCGCCACCAAAGCGTCACATGTCTTAAGCGTTCTCTGAACCTTCCATTGCTTGCCACGCGCAGAAAGTTGTCCCGCCTATGTTTTTTCCATAGCTTATATCATAGTGACTCGTCATTTTCTCGATCATTCATTCACCCGGCTCCCTACGTTTCTGATCGCGTTGGTCATGCACATAAGGTCAATCCAATATATTCACGCACTAAGAAATACCAATTTTCACCTCTGCTGTTATCCATTAACGAGTGGAACGCGCTGCCCTCAAACATCGTCGCTATTACAGAACCCTCCCTTTTCCAGTCTGCAGTACTAACTTACTTAGAAGTTGACAATTATTTGTAACCACCATTGACATTTAATGTGTAACGCATGCTTAGAGAATGTTTATTGCTATTTCTTGAAATATGTTTCCTGTTATGGTGAGCTGCTTACTGTGTTTTTTGCTTATTGTGTTATTAGTAATGTTGTTTGGGCTATCGGTCAGTTTGATTACTAGTATTACTCCCTGACATGTTGTTTTACTGATGCTATAGTAACCTCTTGTATGTATCCCCCCTTATGTAATGCCCTCTGGGCTCTTAAGGTATTTAAATAAATAAATAAATAAATAAAAGAAGGTGACAAAAGCTCTGCTGAAATTCCTACGCGACAGGGACTTGAACAAGTGGCTGTAACAGCAAAGTCACACTCCGCGAAAGACAAGACTGGACTATGAGTGTGCGCGCGTGTGCTGCCGAATGTGCTGTGTTTATCTCCCTTTCCTATCAGCTCTCTATTTTTCAACTCCCCCATCCCCCTCCCCTGTGCAGGGTAGCAAACCGGCTGCTTATAAGCTGGTTAACTTCCCTGCCATTCCTTTCCTTCTATTTTCCTTCCTTACCGTCCAAACCACAGGTCCCTCCTTTATTTTATGGAGGAAACGAAGCTACACAATTTTATTCAATATTTATTGATGCTGTAGGGCAAACATCTGCAATAAAAATTTCTACGCCTCATAAGGAACGAACGAGTGACAGGTTACGGAGACTTGAAGGTAAGACCACACTGCCTGGTGTGTACCAATAGAGAAAGAAATAAGGAGAAAGGCTGGGATGTTAACCAAGCTATAGTCTCAGTTGGGTTGCGTTACAAAAATTATAAAGTGCCTCCGCGGCAGGTTGTGCGCGGGAATGCATTAGTATCTTTCTGTTTAGTCCCTTGGGAAATGACCTTGAGTAAAGAAAGGAAGCTTGGTCGGTACATTAATTTCACGCTGAAACATAACATGCTTTGAGCTTCCTGAGCTGACTCTTTGAGAGTGCACCCGTCACAGTGGTATATTAGCTACGGCGCTTGACGGCTGACCCAAAGGTTGCAAGATTGAATTCCGACCGCAGTGGCCGTCTTTTCAATTATTTTGGCGCCACCTGAGGCTTGTTCACTTCGATTTATTTGCCCGGAACAACTGCGGTAAAAGTTCACTAAACCCTTCTTTCTAGCGTCTTGATGTGATGAATATGGAACGCTCAACCTCCGATTATCTCCTTAAAAGTGCTGCCTGTAAATCGAACACGTCTAGAAGTCAATCAGTGGCTGTAGGAAACACTCAGCCTCATTTATGACCAATGTGGTTAGCACGCTGTGTTCTAACCAGCGTATCATCGCTACGTCATTGAGCACCTTCATTACATAGAGTGCTCAGCTTCAAAGCTGTGCGTTCATATAGCATATCTGAACTTATATAGTAGATGCCAATACGCAAATTGTATGCACCCAGAAATGACGCTAGCAATCATCACACCTAACGCCATGGTCGGACACTGGGCTGATGGCCGATGGCCTGGCCACCAAGGTCGTGGCCAGGGTATCTGTTAGTGCCAGCACACAGATCACGGAAGCCACTTTATCGGTGGGGCTTCTGTGCTTCTGACGTCGTAACTGACTAGCGCTCGCAAACACTCACATATAGCATAAAACGTGCCTTGTGTAATGTATTGTATCACCGCACTGTGAGCTAAAGCTTTTCTGGTGTGCTTTGCTCGAACATACGCAATACATTGTCGTAGGAGAATTCCACCTACGTAGAACAAAAATATATAATACAGGAAGTCTTCAAATAACTTGATTCGAAAAAAAACGTACCAATACCGGACTATTTCGCAAACGATGTTCCGGCCAGGGATGGCAATTGTGACTACTTATCGCCATACAGGTGAATTCGGGAGCCATGGGGTAACATAAAATTGTGAATAGGGATATGCTGAAATTTCGGTGATTTGCAGCTTAGGTTTCGAATGTGTTGCGCACTACATGCTCGTTGTCTTCCCAATGAATCAGGGACATTCCTTTCCTTTTTCTTGGCTTAGACTCAGCAGTAAAAGGCGCACTTTACCCGTAAACCCGTAGTGCTTCTTGTTAGGGGTGAAGCTCTTTATGCTGTGGCTTGTGCGTCCCCGTTGTGCGTTACCGCCAGTGCCACATACTCGAAACAGTGGGTATGTGCCACAGTAAATGCGAGAGGCATGATGGTGGTACTTCGAGTCTTCATTAGATGGACGGACGGACGCATGGGCAGACGTACAGGCAGGCAGACTAGCAGACGGAAGAACGGACGGATGAACGGATGCACGAACTAAGGGACAGACGAATTGATGGACGCACGAACGTATGGACGGACGATTGCACGGACAGATGCATGGACAGACGTAGAAATGTACGAACGGACGCACGGATGGTCGCACGAACGGACGGAAGCAAGATCGCATGGACGGATGAGCTGACTGACGCTTCGCCCCCCTCATCCTCATCCACTACGTGGATATGGTGTGATTTTCTACTTGTATATCGCCTAAACTATTCTTATTTTGGAGGTACTGCAGCATACCCCAGTCAATTCCCAGTAAAATGTACGCCAGTGGACTACTTCACTTGTCGCGAGGAGGTGGTTTTAGAAAAAGTGCTTTAGTTGATTCATACTCCGCTAAAGTCTTCTTCCGAAGTGGCTAGACGACGAGTAGGCCGGGTGTTCCGACCATAGCTGAAACTGTTCGGAATAGCTTGCCGACTTCGTAAATTCTACAATACCCTCTAGCTCGGTGCGTAGAGCCCATTTTTGTTATTAACATACTGTCAAGCAGACCAAGAAGTCCACTTCTCTGGGCAACCTTAAGAAAATGCACTGAGGCGAAGAGAAAGCGTAGTCCGGGACTTGAGAAGTCTACGCAGTACTTTCGAAGAAGTTATTTCTGTTTTGTAATGGAGTTGTTCGTTTATAAAAGGTATTACACTGCAATAAAGTTTTTCAATTTATCTGAAAAAAGGCTGCGCATGCCGTCTCTCTCGTGTAGCGACTGTTTCGCCCTGTGTTCGCCTCCACTGAAACCCTTTACGTCAGAAGTTTTCGGCATGAGGTGGTAGCACTGAAGGACTCTTTTGGTGTATGCTTTTGGTGTAGCGCCTGCCACTGCAGCCATCAGGATACTGACACTTCCGATCTGAAATGCCGATGCGGGAACACTCTTTGCGTACGAAACCTTGACTATCATGTTACTTGGCATTTAGGTGAAGGTGAACCTTTGGAGTTCATCTCTGAAACCAATTGTGGCATTCGTCTGCAGCAAAAGGCGTTGAAGAGCAACGTTGTTCCGGAGGAACATCTTCAACGAATGAAAGCCAAAGATCACAGGGCTTCCAGTATTTCTCAATACTGTCCCTTCCTTGATATCTGTGAAGTGCGTCCGGGTTAATTACCTAGAGAGATTAGTGACTGAGAGTGAAAAAAATGTTTCACTGATGTATACCTTTATCTGTTCTCGGCGAACGTATGCAGTAAAACAATTGTGATATACTACTTTACATTCTCTGTCTGTTTATTGAAGTCACTATAAGAAATGGATAGTGGCGCCTGGTATCATATTACTTTCTTGCCGAGAGGTCCACGAGCCCTTAATCATTTGTTTCTGTCATGTTACATTCAATAAAGCTTTTTAAATAAAGCATTCAATTCGTGACGGGAACCTAAAGCTTGTTACAAACAACGCTGTCGCACTTTTCCCAAGCAATTTTTCTCACTTTCTCCTTTGAAAATAGCGGACTGAGGTGGACACATATTGCGGGCGTTCCATTTAAATCAGCTGGTAATGCTCGCGCCAACAGCCCACCTCACTACCAGTCGGAGAACCAGACGCCCGAAGCACTGCCGTGGAGACGTTAGAGATGCACTGGCATTGAACAGCGTCAATATAATTTAGGGGTTATGAATGTTACTGTATTGTATAAGGCGATATATAATATTCAAGTTTTGTTAGAAGCCACGCACGCTACTTATACCCAGAATCGCGAGCGTTTTGTGAGTTCTGAGAAAAAAAAATAGAGACTTTTGGTTATTTTTTGCTCTTTGTTTGGCGACATTGTCTCAAAAGTCAGTGACAACTATCGTTGTGGCTTCGGAAATTAGTCAGTAAGCGAAAATTAAGAATGAAAAGTTAGTGCGTACTGCATAAAAGTGAAATGTGAAATACGATTCGTTCGATTGATTGATATGTGGGGTTTAGCGTCCCAAAACCACCATACGATTATGAGAGACGCCGTAGTGGAGGGCTTGCGAAATTTTGACCACCGGGGATTCTTTGACGTGCACCCAATACTGAGCACACGGGCCTATGGCATTTTCGCCACCATGAAAAATGCAGCCGCTCCACCGGGATTCGATCGCGTGACCTGCGGGTCAGCAGTTGAGTGCCTTAACCTCTATACCACCACGGCGGGACAAAAAAATGTGAATTTCTATAGTGTGATTGTGATGAGCATAATAACTGGGGACTGTTCTTGTACTAATCGTGGAATTTTTGTGCTTAGTCACTTTCAAATGAGCGACGTAATAATATCTAATTCTAATAAATGGCGTTAGGCTAAGCAACACAACACGCACGTTCCACTACATGGTTTCTAACTGCTCTTACTTAAATTTTCAGCTTTTTTTTTCATAATAGAGCTAGTCTATTTGGGAGATAAGTTTTTCACCCTCGCCACAGTAAACCACTCTTCAACTGGAGTTTCATTCAATCCACTAAAACTATGACATCCTCGAGCATTTGAAATTGTAGTAAAAGGAGCTGAGTTAGTTGGCGTCCATTGATGTCTATGTTACATTTATATGACCCCCTCTTTTTGGGACAATCTCCTGTAACATGAACCAGTTACGTACTTTGGCCATCGTTGCCGACAGTCGAGCACCTCATTTTGGTTTGATAACTTTCGGGATCATTGGTCTTGGGGACAGAGATTGGGACTGAACCGAAGGAAGCGGTGCTGTTGCTGCGTAATAGAAAAAAAGGTTGCACGGCACCAGCTGGTAGATGCAGGTAGCGCAGTGAAACAATAGGTAACCCTATTAATGTAACCCCCTCTTCCGAGCCTTTCGTCATTTCCGAGGTGTTTAATAACTTTTTTCAATAAATAACGTCGGCCCCACTATCCGCTAAGTTTCGTTCAATAAATGACGATGACTCCGCTCTGCCTGTTAACAATCCCACCCTCGCAGCACTCCCTGACGTTGTCATCACTTATGAAGGTGTACATAACCTTTGATTGAATGTTGACACAACGAAAAGCAGTGGTTCTGACAACATTTCTAACATTCTTCTTAAAACTCCGATTGGTACTCTCGATATATATATATATATATATATATATATATATATATATATATATATATATATATATATATATATATATATATATATATATATACACACTTAACAATCATCTTTAAGAAGTAATTTGATTGAGACGTCTACCGTTCCTTGCTTATGAAAGATTGCTATCATCATCCCAGTCTTTAATTCCAGTAAAAGAGCAAATAATTTCTATGTACGGGCCACTTTAATTCTTATCCACAACATG
The DNA here is from genome assembly GCA_013436015.1 of Rhipicephalus annulatus. Taxonomy (NCBI): domain Eukaryota; kingdom Metazoa; phylum Arthropoda; class Arachnida; order Ixodida; family Ixodidae; genus Rhipicephalus; species Rhipicephalus annulatus. The sequence continues at coordinate 186,038 of WOVY01014813.1, forward strand.
TAAGTTACTGAAACACATCGTACACAAACAGATTTCTAAGAAATTAACTGAGAATAATGTGATCTTGTCCTGTCTACACGGTTTTCGACCAGGCTACTCGACAATCACGCAACTTGTCGAATTTTGGCGTGACGATGCTTCAATAGTTAATATTCAAGGTCATCTTGAGGCTATATTTATTATGCCCAAGCTTTTGACATGGTCTGTCAATTGAAAACTTCTCTAGCTTCTTGAAGTAATATAAATTGACGCACCGATTTTTTGTACCACTGACTGCCTACTTCGTAGACACCAGTAAGTTTCTTTTAACAATGCATAGCCCAACACCATCAAAGTCTAATGAGTTGTCCCCGAAGCCTCTGCTTTGGGACGACTTTTTTTGTCATGTATACTAATGACTGCGTAGAGGTTATATAAAATACGCCAGTTAAACTTCGCACCTATGCAGATGACTGCGTTCTATATTCTGCTATTTCCACGAGTGCAGACCAGTTCCTTTTAATTGTGTTTTTTATTTAGGTTCGGTACCTGGAGTGATTCCTGAGAACTATCTACTAACCTAGCGAAGACGGTCTCTATGACCTTCTCTAACAAGGTTAAGCCGTTACTCTCCCATTACGGTTACAGTAAAACTAACATTACACACGTAGATGAGTTTAAATACTTTGGGGTTACTTTCGCACATAAAAGTATACGCTCTCTGCCAAGATGTGTAAAGAAAGTATTGCGTAATGAAGTGTAACTAAAACACGCAGTGCCCTGAAAGGAAGTAACAGTGCATAACAAACACCATTCTACCAACAAATAAACTTGCGAAATGACATATTCGTACCTTCAAACGGGTAAATGGTTACATTAACAGGGAACCCCCTCTGAATGTGACCGTTAACCCTGTTTTTGATTATTCCTGTTTTTACCTAACAGCCCTTGGTTGGGCAGTTAGGTAACAACAGGAATAACAAGAAAGCTTTTGTACTTGATAGAGACAGGAGTGCTTCCTCTGAAATCTGGATTCACTATACACTGTGGAAATTGTAATCATACCCTACAAAAATATGACGACCATATTTACCTCAAGGCTCTTGCGTTTCATGATTCAGGGCAGCTTGATGAGTGACATTTACACGGCTAGCTGCACAAGGAGTCCTTTTGCTGGTGTTATATATATCAGCAGATGTGTCATTGCGCGCAGAAAAGATAAAAAGCAGCACGAATATTCTCACTGGATGTTTGCTTCGCCTTCTGATAACATTTCACGAATGATTAAGCCTCCAGTTAAAGTACAATTCGTTGCCAGGTGTTGCAAAATCCCTCTCAGCATTGATATCATCGCTTTAAATTCAACTCTTTCGTAATGAGAAATAACTGATCTATGATGCTTACAGTTCACTTATGTGTTCTTAAGTGGACGCTTTCTTGTCATTTATTGTCATGACTCATCACTCTTGTCTTTTCTGATAATGAGACTTCTCGATGCTGTGATTACGAATATCCGAGATCCGCTTCACAGAGTCTGGTCATATATTGCTGTCTTTCGCAAAGTTTTTTCACTACAGTATCACGTAATTTTTTTCTGTGCAGACAATTTAATTAACGTCTGTTTTTTCTTGCGTATGAAAAACTGTTTTGCTGATTTTGGAGTTTCCTTAACACTTAAAGGGATTGAAATAACTCGCATCTTTCCACTACATTGAGCCCTTCAGTAGGTTCAACGTTGTAATTCGCTCACGTTCATCTCCTTCATTACCAAATACACTCAAGGAACACTTCATAGATCCCGCCTACTCTGAGGCCACTTCTCAGAACGATTCGCTGTCAGACACGACGTGACATAATCACACTAACCGAAAGGGATTTTTGGACATGTCGACTCTCTATTCCTCCCGAAGGGCGCCTGCTTATTAGTGAAACGAAGCCTGTATCAGGGCGGAGCATACACGGCTTTGAATACGCCATTGTAGGCCTCCTACACGTTTAAATGAGCTTACTGGCCGACAACTTTGAATCATTGCCGCTACTCGCTGCTCCGTGGAACTTGCGTAAATCAGCAACACGCCACGCTTCGTTGAAGACAGGCGCACTGAAGTCTTGCCGGTGCAGCACGTTCAAATTAGGAGAGTGAGGGTGGGCGGGGGGGGGGGGGGCTTTTTTAGTTTTCCTAAAACATGGTTGTGTGAATACCTCAATTCACCTCGACTGAAAACGTCTATCCCATCATTACAAAACGCATGTTTTTTCTGTTTTTTAACTAGGTGCAGGCGGGCCGTGCCATTCGTCGAGTATGCATTATTCTGCTTGCGAAAGCCCTGGGCCCACCTCGCAGTCTCCTGAATTTCTTGCGCAGTGCACGTCGCTGCTCAGTGAATAAACTCTAGTTGGTTGGGGGTGTATGCAGCACTCGAAGATTGCCTGTGCACACTAGACTGTGGCTGAAGGTGCTTTGTATTGTGCTTACTTCTTTACTAGAAACCAAGGGAAAATCTATTGAAACGGAGAATTCTATTGAAAAAAAAAACAATGTCGGTGAGAACTCTGCCAAACTACTAATGAATTTGTCACCGACCAATTGATAGCTGTTTTTTTTCACTCACAATTAAATTAGTAGGACCTTCATGGCGCCGACTTTTTGTGTCTGTTTTCTCTTTCTGATAGTGGGTTTTAGTCCTACAAAAGCACATATTATTTTGACATTGTCGTGACTTTGTTTTTGCAGGCCCCTAATTGTGTTCTCTTGTTTTTCTTCTCATCTTACTGTCTTGAATTAGTGAATCTATGCCTTATTTGTATGGTATCAGGCAGATTCTGTGCGCATATCGGCGGCAGTTATTGGTCTACTGCTTCCCGAGTTCCATTTCGTCTCTTGTACAAGAACAGTTGGTGTAACTCGCCCGTTTATCTTGCATTTATTTCAATCAATAGCGCTACCCAACCAACTAGCTCGCTCTTTAACCTCAATTTTACCTTTATACATGGCTTTATTAAACTAGATCTAAAAGAGTGCAATGTAGTTGTATATTTTTATATAGTTGAGCCTGCTTAACAAAGCTAAGGACGAGTGGCAACAAGATGAAGAGGACTGAGAACACAGGCACAGAAAAAAATATAAGGGAAAGAATAGGTATTCGTAATCTTGTAGCCTCAATCAAGTATCGAGCCTTCACTGCTTTTGAAAACTTTTACAAGTCTTTTCTTGAATATATATATATATATATATATATATATATATATATATATATATGGGAAAGAATTTTATACTTCAGGGCTCGTTTTTAATTGTTTTAAAGACAGTATTAATGAAATCTAACAGACAACGATACCAAGGAAAGTATAGGGGAAGTTATTCGACCGATTTGCAAGATAAATGTGAAGAAAGAAAAGTGGGTGAAAAGATAACTTGCCGTGAGCAGGAACCGAATCAGCGACTATCGGATAATGCGTTCGATGCTCTACCACTCAGCTACCACGGTGGCTATTTTCCGAACCACTTTATTGGATGTTTGTGCAATGCAACGATTATGTCTCTGAAAAACTGAACGTTACGTCCAGCGTGCCTCAGGGATCCGTCTTGGCACCGATATTATTTATTCTATTTAAAATTGACCTAACAACCAACATTAACGCAAACATGAGACATTTTGCAGACGACTGCATTATATATAAAAAGATCAAAAGCTGCTGTGACCAAATTGAATTGAAAGTTGCCCTAAATTGCTTTGTATAATGGTGCTCTAACTGGCAATTGGCGATTATATTGACAAAACAGTCTCGGTGCAAGACACAAAAAGAAAATCACGCTAAGCCTTCTATCATAGTTACAACAAAATCGTGCTACAAAATGTAAGCCACTACAAACACCTAGGTGTGATTAAAACTTCCGAACTTTTTTGGACAGCGGACATAGAAAACGTAGCAAAGAAGGCCTTAAAGAGATTGTTTTTTTTTTCTTAAGCGGCCACTGCGACATGCCGACCGTGACACTAAGCATCTAGCATAGGTCACACTTTTAAGACTAATCTTGGAATGTGCAAGCATAATCTAGTTCCCTTTCACGGGTAGCGGTATCAGCACGCTTGAAAACGTTTAGTGTAAAGCGATTAGATTTATTTTCAACTGGTATCGCCACCTCGACTGCCCAACTGAATTACTACACCTCGCTGGTATGCCCCCACTCGAAAGTCGAGCGAAAATTCATCGTATGAAGTTTCTATATCAGTTATTGCACAATTGTGTTAAGATAAACCACGAAAGATATGGGCAAACCAAGGCAACAAAAAAAAAAACACGTCACACACATCATCACACACTACACGAAAACTTGTGCAACATCAGCACATTCTATCATTCTTTTTTTCTTAGATGCACTCGAGAATAAAATGCTGTTGACCAACTTGTAGCCGATCAACGTACAGCTGATGATTTCATAAAAATGTTGCAATATGCACAAAGCATTTGATAATAAGCCTGATAACATAGTGTGCACTGCATTTTCATTTCACAATTGCCCCCTGGTATTGTGTTGATTGCCAATATTTGTATACTGTTACAAGTGTGTAAACTATCCTTTACCCATTTTTAGGATTGTTTAAAATTAATAATGCATCCTCTGCCTCCTTATTTGTGCATGTAGTTTGCTTGTTAACTTGTACTTGTTTATCAACGCTGCTCCGACCAAATTGTATTGTATTGTTACTTTTGATGTGGATGCTTCTTGTGTCTTTTTTTTTGCTCCCACTCCTGTGAAACCCTCGAAAGTGTTAACAGTATGTTGAAAAAAAATAAAATAAATCACTATGTGAATTTAAATGCAGGAGTGTGTCAGTGCCATCAGTAGCCATGGCGGCGAGTGTGGCACACTCTTTATAAGCCTGTGTGGCGTCACGTAGCACGTGAACTTACTACTACCTGGCAGCTGGCCCATAGTCCCTCGTGTACAACCTAAGGCAACAAGTCTGCCAGTGCGAGACTCTCGTTATTGAATAAGGGAACGAACTGTAAACTTAAGGGCTCGTTTTAACTACAAAGGCACTTTATAAGCGACCCTAAATCCGCCGTCTACGGTGCGCTACCTCCTCTCCCCTAGCAACGGCGCGAGGAGCGGTGAGGAGCGTCTGTAGCAACGGCGCAGCGACGCCACACACCACGTGATTGCGCGCGCTCCGCCCTCCGCTCCGTGGCCAGCGCCGCCACGACTTTCTCGAGATCGGCAAGTCGTCATAGGTATGGTTCCATCGCAGGCATCAACCTCGACTGCGATACCTCCAACAACGAGTACAATGCAATCGAATGCGAGCATTGCACGCATCGTTGAAGATGCCACGCCGGTTGAAGACAAGGCAGCGCGGCGAAGGGCCCGTGATGCCGAGCGCAAGCAGGCGAAGTGGGCCGCGGACATAAACATCATTATAGTGCGAATTTACCCTCACGTATACGCGTTAACTCACCAAGATTTCCCGAGAGGGTCTAATGGTTCCTGGAAATCGCAATGAGATCACGCGGGGGAGTTTACGTTAACTTACTGGCGAATGCGAAGGGATTTTAACTTTACTCCCCTCATAGCATCGCCCCGTGCATTCGCACTTAATCATGTTCACCTTCGGGGAAATTCTTGGGAGTTTTCCCGTGTTCTGACACAATATTAGTAAAATCTAACATAAAATAATGCCAAGGAAAGTATAGGGGAAGGTATTAGACCGAAAGGTAAGGTAAATGTGAAGAAAGAAAAGTAGGTGAAACAATACCTTGCGGTGGGCAGGAACCGAACCTGCGAACCTGCGACCCGAGTGTGCAACGGTCACCGCCATCGCTACTGATGGCCTTCACTGACTTTCCCGCGTTTAAATTCACATATATACCAAATAAAATGGCTGGGAGAATAGCCGCCATGGTAGCTCTGCGATAGAGCACCGAACACGTTATTCGAAGGTCACAGGTTCAGTTCCAGCTCACGGTAAGTTATCTTTTCATCCACTTTTCTTTCTTCACATTTAGCTTACAATTCGGTCTAATAACTTCCCATATACTTTCCTTGGCAATATATCTGTTAGATTTCATTATTATGGTGTCGAAACACGGAAAAACGAGCCCTTAAGTATACACTTATTTCCCTTATTCGTTAACGAGGGTCTCGTACTGGCAGAATTGGTGCCTTAGGTTGTATACGAGGGACTATTGGTCAGCCGCGAGCTAGTAATAGGTTCACGTGCTACGTGACGCCGCACTACCTCATGAAGAGTGTGCCACACTCGCCGCCTTGGCTACTAATAGCGCTGACTGACACTTCCACGTTTAAACTCACATATATAACCAATAAAGTGGCTGGGAGGATAGCCGCCATGGTAGCTCAGTGGTCGAGCATCAAACGCGTTATTCGAAGGTCGAAGGTTTGGTTCCTGCTCACGGCAAGTTATCTTTTCATCCACTTTTCTTTCTTCACATTTACCTTACGATTCGGTCTAATAACTTCTATACTTTCCTTGGCATTATTGTCTGTTAAATTTCATATATGTGTCTATATATTTCGCTACACTCAGACAAGCTGTGGACATGGAGCCCTTCTCTGGCACTGGTTGTCTCCTCGCGCTGGAAAAAGTTCAGAGATCCTGACTTTAAAGAACGATCGCTAACAGTGACTCCTCGTTTAGGCCGTTGGCAGACACACTGCGGCTTGCTTCGGAAGTACAAAGATGAATTTTTTCTAGTAAACGCCTCTGGCTGTGTCGTGATGGTCGTCGCAAGTGATTCTGCCGTCATTGTTCCGTTCTTAGATCCAAACCATGTTTGTTCATGTCAGCATGCTGAACAAGCACATAGTTTCCAAATGAATTAAGCTTGAGAGTTCGGTCAGGCTGCGAGATGAGGCCTTTACGGTTCAGCGCAGCCGCTTCTAGGCTGGCATTACTGCAATTTCCCGTTCCGTGGGTTCAATGAAGAAGGATGTTCTCTAGTAGTTCCGGAGCGTGACCATAAGTGTGAACACGACCTTGGCAGCACCCCATGTTGCAGACGTCATGGTTGTAGGAAGATATCATGTCGCCGCTTCGAACTGGCTCCTCGCCATCTGATCGATGAGGGAGTGTCTGGTTCTTTGTAAGCAAAAGCCGCCTCGTGGTGGTCGCTCGGATCTTCAATATATATATATATATATATATATATATCTATATATATATATATATATATATATATATATATATATATATCAGGATAAGACTAACGTCGATGGTAACACTTGTTCTCTGCCCGTTCTTCTCACTGATAGAATTATATTTGCGAAACTGAAGGGAAACTAGAAAGACTGAAAAAGAGGACTAAGTTACGAAAATGAAATATCCAGAAAGAGCGGAGGAAAAAAAAAACGAAACCAATGTCGAAAGTCGTTGAAATTCACATCTGTGTATGCTATATCTAGGCAGTACAACCACTTCGCTATTAACCTGGTCGTGAAAGAATTCGCGTGCGCTGTATTGAAAGCACTATCGTGACACCACGAAGTTGTTGACACATAACGTTGGTGCTGGGCTGTTTTCAGTGATGTCCATACAAGCCATCTATAAAAAGTTACTATTTCAGGAGGATGTTGCTCTGCGGCCAAGCAACCCCACTTTGCGTGCATTGACGTAATGTATAGGCTTGCATGAAGCCCAGGCAGCAACCACAATTTTTGAGTCCATGCTGTACCGATGAGAAACACACACCTCTATTTGGAGCCAGCCTCAGCTGCATATATTCTTGCAGCAGCAGCAGCGTTAATGACCACCCAACTAATAATGAAACCTCAGTTAAATTGGTTAAATAGTTGTCGGTAACGTGTTTTGCAGAAAATGTTGGTAAGTGAACTTTCATGACTGTTAATATTACTAAGTGAGCTTTCTTGTGGCAGTTGTTTTCATTCACTTAAAGAAGGCGTTTGATAATGTCTTCTTTCAAACTCCCTCAACCCTGTCCCCACTGTAGGGTAGCATACTATTCTTTCTAGACTAGTTAGCATGGCTGACGTTTTTTCATCTCTTGTTCCTTTCTACCTTCCCTCATGGAGGCAAGAAGATCATCTGATACAAACGCCACACTTGATTTATATAGACTGTTGGCCACGAACATGATATATGTTGTTTGAACTCATAACGAAGGGGCCGATAGCTCCGATGAGTGTCAGCACAGGACTCTGCATCTATGAAAAGAGGCCACTTGAGAAAACGGCAACTTCGGGCTAACTTTCTAAACACTCCTTGCCAAGCACGAAAGCAAGACAAATGACTGAACTGTTCACACCAGTGTCTGCTTGTGGCAGGATGCAAGACCAGGGTTTATGCTTTCATAGGTTTCATAGGTTTATGCTTTCATAGGTTTTCATAGGTTGACCAAGGTTTATGCTTTCATTTTGACAGTCCGGCAGCGGTGCACAAAGCGATCAGACGGCAAAAATACATCTGCAATTCTTTGCAGGAAATTTCCACGTGTACGCTTCGGTTGGACGCTACGGCAAAACTACCCTTCATCGACGTATGGCCCGCAACGCATCGAGAACCGGCATCTTGACGCTGCTGGCCTGATTGCTGGAACAAGATAACACGGAGTCGGCGCAGAAGGCTGTCAGCTGATCCTCGGCTGGCTTTATAAGCGCTGAGATTCTCGTCTCCCACACAGTCCGGCAGCGGTGCACAAAGCGATCAGACGGCAAAAATACATCTGCAATTCTTTGCAGGAAATTTCCACGTGTACGCTTCGGTTGGACGCTACGGCAAAACTACCCTTCATCGACGTATGGCCCGCAACGCATCGAGAACCGGCATCTTGACGCTGCTGGCCTGATTGCTGGAACAAGATAACACGGAGTCGGCGCAGAAGGCTGTCAGCTGATCCTCGGCTGGCTTTATAAGCGCTGAGATTCTCGTCTCCCACACAGTCCGGCAGCGGTGCACAAAGCGATCAGACGGCAAAAATACATCTGCAGTTCTTTGCAGGTAAGAAAGAGGTATCCCTCGACTACTTTCCTTGCTTTTTGCACTGCTGCCGGACAAACATTTTTTTTTTGTACTTGTCAAGTGAAGTTCCTATCATGAGTAAGGGTGACAAGAAAGAAATCGCAACGTTAATCTCTGATTTTCAACGGGAAATACGTGCCGAGATAAGGTCACTAAAAGAAAGCCTGAAATTTTGCTGCGATACATGCGATGAAGTAAAGAAAATAGGAACCGATATCAGGGCACTAAGAGCGGAAGTAAAAGAACTGGTTTCTCAGAACGAAAAACTAAAAGCCGAGAATCATCGGCTTGAAAAGAAAGTTGAACTTGAGCAATATCAAAGAAGTAACAATCTTGAGATAAAGGGTGCACCAGAGGAACTTGACTCAACTATCGTCGTGAAAAAGATAGGTGAGCTTGTGGGCGAGCCAATATCTGACAGTGACATCGACATCTGTCACAGGGTGTCGACGGCAAAAAGGAATGAACGGAACATCGTTGTCCGGCTCATCTCGCGCAACAAACGTAATGCGGTGCTCGCAAAAGCAAAGAAACAAAGGATCCTTTCTAGTCGCCTCGATTACGAGGGAGCGGAAAGCGTTATTTATGTTAACGAGCACCTGACGCGACAGAACAAGCAGCTTCTTGGCGCAGCCATAGCAAAAAAGAAATCTGCAAAATGGAAATTCGTATGGTCTAGTGGAGGAAAAATTCTTGCGCGCAAAGATGAAACGTCAGATGTAATCCGGATAACAAGCCCAATTGATTTAGGTCTCATTAAGTAAAGAAAGGGGAAGGGAAGGAGAAGAGAAGGCGGATTTTTTTTTTTACTCCAGATAAGTTTTTTTTTCTGAGTTCACCATGTCTACTATAGAAACAACAATACCAATAATTAATGATGCCTCCTTTACCATACTACATCAAAATATAAGAAGTATTAGGAACAAGCATGAAGCATTTGATGTCTTTATGAGTTCTCTTCTCGTGGACATCGATGCAATATTGTTTACAGAGACATGGCTGTGTAATACTGACATGTCTCCTCAGTTCACTAACTATAATATAGCACGCTTGGATCGCGCAGGAAGAGGTGGAGGGTTGGCTATATACTTGCGGCAGCGATATTGTTTTCAAATGCTTGATGATCTTTCTGTGAGTAATGGTGACATAGAGTGCCTAGCAATAGAAACAAATTCTTTTGTACTTGCCGTGGTATATAGACCCCCAACTGGATATAAGAGGCATTTTCTCAGTCATATGGAAAACCTCATGCATTGTTTTAATGAGATAAAAAACCATATTTTATCATGGGTGATGTAAATATTAATATGATGAGTGAAGAGCTGTACGCGCTTGACTTGAAAAACCTTGTAGCATCATATGGATGTCGGAATGCCATTATATATCCAACCCGTATTACTCACAATAGTTCCACGTCACTTGACGTCTGTATAACAAGCCTAAATAGCTGCGATTACACCTCGGGCATACTGTGCTCAGACCTAAGTGACCACCTACCTATCTACATTTCTACACAAAACCTGCAGCATAAAATTAAATGTCCAAATATCGCGCGGTATAGATATATTGATGACAAATCACTGCTTAAGTTTACCGAATTAATTAAACGTGCTGACTGGTCACCTGTGTATGTGCAATGCAATCCAGATAACGCATATAATACTTTCCTAGCTATTTTCCTTGAGTGCTACGATATTGCTTTCCCGATACAACAGATCAGAACACGAAAGGGTAAGAACAGAAAACCATGGATAAACATTGACCTCCTGAAACGAATCAAGCAGAAAAACGCGCTTTTTCACAGGTTTCTTGCTACTAGAGATATTGCAATATTGCGTGAATTCAAGCGATTCCGCAACAAACTAAATAGTGACACTAGGAAGGCTAAACTTGCCTATTATGAAGCCACCTTCTCACGTATAAAATCAGAACCGGCAAAAATATGGAAACAAGTTATTTCCTTAACTGGGAGAACAGCAACGTCAAATACACCTAAACAAGTAAAAGTCAACAATATCATTCTGGAGGGTAAGGAACTGGCGAACGCAATTAACCAATACTTTGTAAATGTGGCTGTTTGTGATGAAGACTCAACACAATATGAAGATGAAACAAGTAGTTGCATGAACTCTCTCGTACTACACGAAGTATTACCCGAGGAAGTCTACCGATATATAAAAGAACTAAAGACAAACGTTGCGAGTGGTTATGATGACGTAAGGGTGGCTCCAGTTAAGGCTGTCGCATCTATACTTAGCCCCGTATTAGCATATCTGGTAAATTATTCCTTTCTTATTGGAATCTTTCCAACAAAACTTAAGGTGGCCAAAGCTACACCCATTCATAAAGGTGGCAACACTACTGAATTAACAAACTATCGTCCGATATCCGTATTACCTGTATTCTCAAAAATTTATGAAAAATGTATAAATACGCGCCTTATGAAATATCTTGAGAAGTACAATATCTTATCACCGCATCAATATGGTTTTCGCAAAAATAAAACCACGGAAGAAGCACTAATTGATGTAAAAAGCCGCATAATAGAAAATATTGAAAATAAAATGTTCACGTTAGGTGTCTTCCTTGACTTGCGTAAAGCGTTCGATTCTGTTGACCATAATATCTTACTGTTGAAATTAAGCCGCTATGGAATTCGTGGAATAGTCTCTGATTTATTTAAAAGCTATTTATCATCCAGACAACAATTTGTTAGCATAGACAGTAAAAAGTCAGACTATTTAAGCGTAAAGAAAGGAGTTCCGCAGGGGTCTATTTTAGGCCCCGTGCTTTTCCTTTTATATATAAATGATATTACAGAGGTTCAGTATACACCCGAAATTAAAATGTTCGCTGACGACACAAGTATATTTTTCACAGGCTCCACCATTCAGGAAGTAGAAGCTTCGACAAATGTATATCTCTCGAAACTTTCAGGCTGGCTAACAAAAAACAAACTAAAATTAAACACACAAAAAACAAAATTTATTATGTTCAGGCCCATTAACAAGCACATCAGTGATAATATAGTAATCTTGTTTGACAATCAGCGACTCGAACAAGTCAGCACACAAAAATTCCTTGGAGTCTGGTTTCATGAGCACTTAACATGGACACCGCACGTAAATAGTCTCTTGGTAGATCTAGCTCGTTCTGTAGGGTGCTTGAGTAAAATTGCTTTCCTCCTCCCTTCATGGTTATGTAAATCATTATATTATAGCATGTTTTACTCCAAACTTCTATACGGAATGCTTGTATGGGGAACAACAACTAAGACCAATTACGATCGAATATTAATCTTGCAAAAGCGCGCGCTCCGTGTAATAGAAAAATATAAAGGTCACCCCAAGGACTTAGACACTCAGCCGCTTTTTCTTAAACATGGAATTCTATCTGCTAGGAAAGTATATAATCTTAAACTGATGCAACACATCCACAAACATAAACTACAGGATTCCTTTCCACGCACTGTATCAACAACATATGGCTTCAGAAATTCTACCCGCAAAACTAAGAAAACACGCACGAACTATGGCAAGCAGGCTATTGATTATAAGATCATACAATTGCTAAACCTTCACGAATCGAATATAGACTTTACTCTGAAAACTAAACAATTTAAATGTCATCATAAATCCTTTCTTCTTTTGACTAAAGACATAGTAGATCCATAGGCTTTTATATTTAGGAATACTTGTATACTGAGTTGATTTTTTTTCTTACTGTGAACAATGATACTTAAACAGAATCGTTTGATACCAAAATTGTTTCCTGTTTATGTAAAACATATTCTGAATGTATATCATGTAGAAATAAGCTGTGTAACTAAATAAGATATGTATAATGTCACTTATTTGTATATGTATGTTACTGATGTGTGAATATGTGTAATATGGCACTGATGCAGACTGTATCAGGAGATCAAGACCTCGTCAGGCTATTTAGCCTTTAGTCTTTGCCTCCCGCAGGGAAGTTTTTGTATTTTTTTTCCTGCAAATAGCCTCAATATTTAGGATTGTGAACTATAGATTTCTAATAAAACTATTGGTGACAGCAATGTAGAAATGAAACTATACAGGCATCACAGAAAGCCTTTCTTACCGCTTCGAGGAACTCGTACACACGCTCCGTAGGCACGTCAAGCACGATGTTGAACTCCTTGGCGAGGTCAATTCGCTTAAGCAGTGTCTTGACGGCACCACCGTCTGGCCGATACAGCATCAGGTTGACTGCGGCGCCCAGTGCGAACGAGGTGTTCAGCACATCTTTCATGCGAACAAAACCTGCGAGAAGATAGATGCGAACGAGTAAAAGCTTCGCTAATATAAATAATGTTTGATACCTCGAAATATGTGCTCATTTCGTTTAAATAGTGGCCTATTCTCTCACCTAAGAATTTGTAACAAATGTTGTGGCTGGTTCCCTGTGATTAAGCAAAGTTCCACATCCAGTTCATCCTACATATATCTTTAGCCTAAACGCTTGCCTTCACCCCGACAGTTCTACAGTATATCTTAAGAGTGGCTATGCTAAAACGTAAAAAGGGCGACGCATGCTTGTGAACTGTGCATGTGACACGTATAAATGTTCGCCTCTATTTCATGAATTATCCATTATACAGACTCATGGCGATCCCCTCACGCGGATATTTACGGAACGAACCACGGCACACAACTTGGGCAAAGATCAGGCCAGCTCACCTACATTATCTTGAACTAGAACGCAACTGTCATTCGTTGATGTCTCCACGTATGCGCATACCTGAGTTTTTGCATTTAGATGTATATATTTTTGATCAAGCTTCAAAGAGAGCATTGTTGAAATTTAGCTCTTGTGTTTGCGTTCTTTCGTGTTCCGTACTGTGATAAAAATTTAAGGGTATTTTGTGAATTTCAAAACGTGCTCTTCGAAAGCCTGTGGCCATTAGAGCAACTAGGCCCTGTTTTCTTTTGTTTTGTCCTTCTTATTATGTTTTTTGTCATTTATTTATTTTGCTTTTACAATCTCTGTGAGAGGGTGTAAGAGGGAGGGGCAACAGATCTGGTGGTGCAACTGCTGCTATGAGTCGCTGGCAATGATGTCACCACTGAGAGAGTACAAGAGGTAGTGGGAACTGCTGGTACCGTTCCAGAGAATGGACGAAGGAACGGACGGACGAGATTACGAGAAGTACGCTGAGTACTTCCTTCGATCTTTCTCACCGACTATCTTTCGATGGCTCGGAATAAGAAGAGTACAACCAGGCAAGCAAGAAAATATTTTTGTACCCTTGTCACATAGGCGAACACTTGTCTGGGCTCCAGCTGACGTACTTACTGTCACTTTCCTCGTAGATAACGGTGACACTCTTCCAGCGGCTCGTCTTGAGCGCGAGGTCCACGTAGGCACGACTGAGTACGTCTGGATGCGGATACACATTGACCGAGAACAGACGCTGGCCCGACGCCGGATCGGCCACAGGCGCACTCCAGCTGGTCTCTACATGGGGCACGTGGAAGGCACTGCATGTGGAACCTAGCACGGACACCACGGAGGGAGTGCGAGGTCCGAGCACCACGGACACGCCCTGCTTGAGCATGCTGCACACTGCGAGTCAAAAATAAAAACAATAGTTTAATCTAGACTAAAACGATATTTATTTATCATTGAGTATAAACTTATTGAGAAATAATTATCACTTATTGCACTGGCTCATCAAAGCAAAGTGACCCATCGTTCACTAGTTTATGAAGATTTTCACCATACAACACTTATTATTGGCCCCATACTCCGACCTCTGTATATTTCAAACCATTTTGATCATAGTAATAAGGTACAGTCGGCTAAAACTTTAGTACTGTGCATCCCGGTCACTTTTTTGTATCTCAGCGTCATATGAAATGAAGTTACAAAAGACTACTTCGTGGACATGTGCTTTTGGAGCATACACTTGTCCTCACATTTTTTCAATCATATTGTAGTTGTATGGCAAAGATACAGAGACAAAACTGCCACTAGTGCACGATAGGTAAAGATTTGGCCGACTGTGCGGACTGCATTATGTAACACAGGTACAGGCGCAGCCACTGCTGCAGGTAACACGGCTCACGTGGCCGACGGGCGCTGCGCAAAATATCGGTCAAGGTGTTCCGATGAGCGTGGCCCACTGCCTCGTGTTACCTCTTATAGTGGTCGCGCCTATAAAAACAGAAAATGCATGAATTGTACCAGAATTTTGTCAGCGTACATCGTTGGGTCAGTTGGTTCTGCATGTCGACGATGTGGATGCACTTTATTGAAGCGTACCTGGAAATGACTGCGCACACCTGTGTTTTGCCTGTCCGCGTATTTAAAGCGAACCCACATTGCCGACATGCAGGAGAATAGTTGCGATCCATAGTGGAATTGTTCAATTCAAATTTTTTAGTGGAACGGAAAACCTTCATGTTGAACTCTGAAACTATTTGTGTTTTCGTATAAGCACACAACCTCAGCATATAACATTTAGTTCTGCGCCTGTGTCACCCTGGGTACTCTTTAAAGAGATCGGTTGTGATCGGAATTGCTCACGTTCCGAAGTGTTCGTGTGACTGAGGCCCCGTTGCAGTTATCTAGTGGCTAAGGTACTCGGCTTCTGACCCGGAGGTCGCGGGATCGAATCCCGGCTGCGGCTGCTGCAATTCCGGTCGAGGTGGAAACGTTGTAGGCCCGTGTGCTCATATTTGGGTGCACGTTAAAGAACCCCAGGTGGTCGAAATTTCCAAAGCCCTCCACTACAGCGTGTCTCATTATTATATGGTGCTTTTCGGACGTTAAACCACACAAATCAATCAATCGTGTGACTGAGGAATCACAAAATGTACAGATGTGCTGACGTCAACTGTGGCTGCAGGGCAACGTGAACTATTGTGGTTAACTCACGAGTCTACTCATGAGCCAAACTTTCAAGTTTAACCTACCTAAACCTAAACCTACAATCTATGTTCACACCGAAAAGATAAACTACCTAGAATGCGGCGATATTCATTAGCAGTAGAAAGATAGGCAATGACTCATTTGCTCGGAGAGATGAGAGCCCACTCGCCAGTGTCGCTTTAAAAAAATCAAATTCACCGACAACAAAACGTGCACGGACAACACCCGGGTAAAACATCGGAACACAAGCAGCCACGGCCAGCGACAAACGCGGAAACCACGTAAAAACAAGCTAAACCAGAAGTTTTCAGGGGTGATTATTCGGTGAACACATAACGTCGCCAGAGATCAGCCGGCTCTGGCGACATCATCTATAACTCGGAAAATATGCGACTTGTACTTGCTGCTCGTGTTTACTCATTTAGTTTTATTTTTTTTTCAAGTATGCAAAATAATGCAGAGAAATGTTCTTTTACCTGAATTCGTTTCACTGTTCTATTCACTATATTTCATGCATTTTATCCCCACCCTCATCAAAGCCATTTGGCCTTCACGGTAATATTATAAAAAATCAAAGCATATCCACGGATTGAATGACAATGAGTGGGGCGAAATATCAGTCGGGATTCACCTCTTTATGCGCGTCAGTTGGTCAATCGGTCGGTCGGCCTGTCAGTCCAGCACCGTCCAGTCCATCCATCCGTCCGTCTCTTAGGCTCTCTGCCTGCCTGCCTGCCTGCCTGCCTGCCTGCCTGCCTGCCTGCCTGCCTGCCTGCCTGCCTGCCTGCCTGCCTGTCTGTCTGTCTGTCTGTCTGTCTGTCTGTCTGTCTGTCTGCTTGCCTGTCTGTCTGTCTGTCTGTCTGTCTGTCTGTCTGTCTGTCTGTCTGTCTGTCTGTCTGTCTGTCTGTCTGTCCATTATTCTGTTTGTTATTCACCTAAAAAAACCCGGCCACCGATCGATGTCTGTGTGACCGACAGTTAGAGCTCAATTCTCATGCTTGCAACATTTAAATAAATTACTTCTAATGTCGTCATTCGAGTATCTGGCGTTTATTCCAAGCAATGTAGCACATTCAAAAGCAATTAGGGCAGAAAACCTCCTCTTGGGCATGAACCTTTGCAAACTGCCGAGGAAGCAAACGAGCCCTGAGGACATTTACTTACGTGTGTAGCATTTTCTTTGCAAAAGCAGGGCACCGAAGAAAGCAAGAAAGAATAAATAAGGTATTCACCGACAAATACGTGGCATTACGCGAGACACATCGTTCACCACGCTTTCTCTAAGTGTATGGCTCGTTTGTCGTCGGAAGCTGCCAATCATTAGTACTAAACTTTGGAACACTTCTCGATGGTGAATTGCGTTTTGTAACGCACTTTAATTATTTCTGTGGGCCTGATAATGAGCCTTGAGAAGAAGTTGGACAGTATTAACGGGAGAACATTGAGATGATGACAACTTCATAAATGAAACTGTTACACGAAATACTTCAAACTTCACGATATCATGGTTTGTTAAGCTCACATGCACCTAGCTCCAAAAAGTTTTTTCAATGGTGTACTTTTCCTACAATATTAACAGCTTGTCACGACTATAAAGATCTGGTGGATCGGAACGCGACAATTTAGGATTAAGTGATGCACGTAGTTTCGTTTCTCGCCTGTGGAGTTCATTTCATATCGGATAAAGTTCGACTCAAGCACTTGTGTCAGAGACTATCATTATTTTTAGGCGTCAGAACTCTAACAACCTGGCGTGGATGACAACAGCAGTTACTATAATACCACAAGGTAAATTAAAAATCTCGACATCGTCTTTAAATTTGCCATAAAGAAAACAAATAAGTGTTTTCTTATTCTTCAGCGTCCTTCAATTTAAGCATTTCAAGTATCACACCCATGTTTAGTGTAATAAATCAGAATAGTGGTTGTAGCGGTGGGATTCGAACCCACTGAGGTGATTGGGTGAATGTATTCGGGAGCCGGAGCCATCAAAGGGTCAAATGCAAAGACGAGCCAAGGAACTGGAGCTGAAAACTGGAACGTTTATTTACACATATTCGTAATATTTAGGTAGCGCAATACTACTTGAAAAGAAAAGGAAGCTCTTCGAGCGTCTTTCACTCGCGTTTTTATGTCTTGTTCTTCCTGAGAATCCCTGCAGAGAAAACAATTGAGGCCATGACAGTCCAATGTAAACCTTGCCTTGATTTTCATCCCCCCTCCCCAAGTGAAAAGTCAGACACCGCCTTCTTCCCGACTCCTAAAAGAACGAAAGAGACCCAGTGTGTTGCATGGCGAAGAGGGAACCCACAAAATACACTCCACAACCAGCATAGTGCGATGACGGGAGGCTCATGCACAGAGACAACTCATCAAGGAGGCATCACTGTGGGGCTGGTCGCGGTTCGCGGGAAATGAAGACTAGAAAGACTCTTGGAATACAAGAAACGTCCCCTAGATGGTTCTCTGGCGCTCAGCTCAATGTCAGGTGAGTTCGAACGACCCCAGCAACTTAAAGGTGACCACTCTTTTCAGGCGGTCCAGAGAGCAAAACACCCTTTCTAGGTAATTTGTTGGTCGTGCGTGCCCAAAAGGCTTTTGAATAGGCGAGCCATGGGCCCTAAAGAATTCACAGTATACAACGGCTGGGTTGTAGCCGATTCTGGACATCTAAAGAAGTGCTGCAAAGCCGCGGTCCCTCTACGCGTTCATGCGCTATCAACACTTGTGGGCCGATCACAACACCATACAAACGACCCGGGTTCGATCCCCACTCCTACCCCGAATTTTTTAGTTCCTATTTATTATATTTGCATCCTTCTCGTTTTTCCGGCCACGAACAAGGTCATTTTTTGTTCAAAATAAGCGGCGCCGACGCCGGAATTTCTACGAAACGAGCTCCTTAACGCAATCACGTTAAAATGTTGAGCTCGCTTAGACACACTCTCGGGAGAGAGAAAAAAAAAGCAAAGGAAATTCTTGGAGGGTAACCTGATTACATTTGGTGTGCTTTGTATGTTGCGCTTACAGGGCCCAATGAAACTCATACTAACGAAACGTTTCCTGAACCGGACTTACTCGAACTCACACTCACAAAAAGTTTCTTCAACAGGACTCACTCGACCTTTAACTAACCAAATAACTTGTGACCTCATAAAAGTTTAGAGATCCACCACAAAGATTTGCCTGGCATTCCAATTTTTCACACTTTTAGCAGAGCGTGCGTGTCACTGACCATTCTGGATGCTTTTTTGATGTTAGGACAAAATAATCATGACAACTAACAGACAAGAACACTTTATAAAAACACTGCAATAATCAAACTTCCCCAGAATCATTAATTTTACCCGCATTGCATCAGCTGTACCTCTCTATAACCAGTGCTTTATCGCACCCTGGCCTGCGTGGAAGCGAGTCAGGTGAATTAGTTTCAAAAGCAGAGGAAGCTCATATGCACATTACAATATTTTGAAGATAAAGAGAGTTGTTTTATGCTAAATTTCAGGTGACAATCAGGGATCAAATTTTTTATATAATTAGTAGCAAGAAATGCTTCATACTCTTCGTTTATTTACGTCCTCGTTCAACAACACAACATCAACAAAAAACTCGCAATACTTAATAACTAGATGAGCTACACTTGTTATTATTAATTCACCGGGGGTGGAAGAGAGAGAAATATTACAAGAAAGGTAGGGAGGCTAACTAGACAACGTCCAGTTTGCTACCCGACCACGGGAAGAGAGGAATAAGGAAATAAAAGAGATAGATAGATAGATAGATAGATAGATAGATAGATAGATAGATAGATAGATAGATAGATAGATAGATAGATAGATAGATAGATAGATAGATAGACAGACAGACAGACAGACAGACAGACAGACAGACAGACAGACAGACAGACAGACAGACAGACAGACAGACAGACAGACAGACAGACAGACAGACAGACAGACAGACAGACAGACAGACAGACAGACAGACAGACAGACAGACAGACAGACAGACAGATAGATAGATAGATAGATAGATAGATAGATAGATAGATAGATAGATAGATAGATAGATAGATAGATAGATAGATAGATAGATAGATAGATAGATAGATAGATAGATAGATAGATAGAGGATGAGGCCCATGTTACACCAAACACAATGCCGGTTTTCACATGTGGTCGCTCAGGGATGATGACTTGAAGAACTGCAGAAAGGGCTCGAGGTGCTTTCAGAACTGATGTACTCGAAGACCATAACCCTCAAGATCTTTTCTTCAGTAAAGCTTCAATCAGGCACTCTCCTCAAGGCACAACGGAGAGTCCGGTGATCTTGTTCAGAGCCAGGACAGTGGATGAAGACTTGGTCAAGAGTTTATGCACGCTTTCAGTTGTCACACTTGGATGAGTCAGCCGTACCAGTGCGATAGCTCAATGATTTTGTTAACGCTACACTGACCTACAATCGACACAGAATTATAGCGTGACGTCGCCAAGTCTTTGATGACAGGTGATGTTCGAGTAATGATTCGAGGTTCTGTGAGTGACTTAAGAGTTCAGTGGATAATTTCAATGCGTAAACATGCATTATGCGCAATGAGACGAAGTTTTCTTGCAGCGTTGCCTCACGATACGGGTATGAACAGTATGGGCGCTCTGTCATGAGCATATCGCGCCGCGTTGTCAGCGAGGTGGTTGCTTCTGATCCAACAGTAACCTGGCAACCATTGAAAGACTATGTCATGTCCTTCGTTAGTGGCGCAATATATATTTTATCAATTCGAATCACCAACTGATAATAATTCCAACGTCGTCGCACTCATTGAATGAAGGCTCACCTTATAGTCGCAAAACATTGACCACTCAGCAGCGAATTCTCTCTAGACGAATTTCATTGCCGCTAGAAGGGCGTCAAGCTTGGAGCCCGCATATGTCTTCACGTTCGAGGCCTTGAACTTGGCGGTGATTGATCAAGATGGAAACACAAAGCCGCCCGTTGAACTTCTCGAGACTGAAGCATCCATGTAAGCTGTTGCGACTAGCGCAAGCAGGACCTCGTCAGGAGGCAAACAACCTGGTTTTCTCTTAACCGCGGGCAATGTAATTGTATTGTCCAAAATAAATTGAGAAAAAATAAATAAAAATCAATATGAATTCAGGGAACATGTGTATGTCCATGCGTCAAACAGGCAGACAGAGAGACAGACGACGGATGGACGCGGCCAGTGAATGATTCACTGTTTGTCAATAAAACCCTCCGAAGCTTGCCCCCCCCCCCTGGTCATCATTCACTACGTTGATATTCTTTGAAGTGGTTACTACATACATGCATACATACCAGTTACGCACTACCCACGCCTTAAAGAGCTTAGCCCCTAACCTGGCTAAGAACTTTTCAACCCGTATAGGAGACTGCCTGACACAGATCAATGTCAGTGTGAACGACAGTTAGAGCTCAATTCTCATGCTTACAACATTTAAAGAAATTACTCCTAATGGCGCCATTCGAGTTTCTGGAGTTTATTCCAAGCAATGTAGCACATCCAAAAGCATTTAGGACAGAAAACCTCCCATTAGACACGGACCTTTGCAAACTGCCGAGAAAGAAAACGAGCCCTGTGGACATTTAATTACGTCTTTAGCATTTTGCTCGCAAACGTAGGGCACCGAAGAAAGCAAGAAAGAACAAATAAGGTACTCACCGAAAAAGCCGTGGCATTACGCGAGACACATCGTTAACCACGCTTTCTCTAAGCGTTTTGTCGTCGGAAGCTGCCAATCATTAGTACTAAAATCTGGAACATTTCTCGATGGTGAATTGCATTTTTTAAAGCACTTTAATTATTTCTGTGGGCCTGATAATGAGTCTTGAGAACAAGTTCGACAGTATATACGGGAGAACATAAAGATGATGACAACTTTATAAATAAAACTGTTGCACGAAACACTTCAAACTTCACGCTATCGTGGTCTGTTAAGTTCACATGCACCTGAGCTACAAAAAATCCTTTTAAAGGTGTAATTTTCCTACAACATTAACAGCTTGTTACGCCTATTACACCTATAAGGATCTGGTGGATCAGAAGGCGAACAATTTAGGGCTAAGTGATGCACGTAGTTTCGTTTTTCACCTGTCGAGTTTGTTTCGTATCAGCTAAAGTTCGATTCAAGCACTTGTGTCAGAGCCTATCATTATTGTTAGGTGTTCGAACTCTAACAACCTGGCGTGGATTGCACCAGCAATTACTATAATACCAGTAGTTAAATTAAAAGTCTCGACATCCTCTTTAATTTCGCCAGGAAAAAAATGACGTCTTTTCCTATTTTTCAGCGTCTTTCAATTTAAGCAATTTAAGTATCGCATGCGTGTTTAGTGCAATAAATCACAATAGTTGTGGTAGCGGCGGGATTCGAACCCACTGTTGTGACTGGCTGTATTTATTCGGGACCCGGAGCCATCAGAGAGTCACGGCGAAGATGAGCCGAGGAGCAGGAGCCGAAAACTAAAACGTGTACTTACACACATTTACAATATTTAGGTAGCACGATACTACTTGAAAAAAATTGTCGCAGTACTTAGTAGCGCAATACTTATTTTATCATTTTGAACCACCAACTGGTGGTAATTCCATCGTCATCGCAGTGACTGAATGAAGGCCCACCTTAGAGTCGCAAAATATGAACCACTTAGCAGAGGACTCTTTATAGACAAATTTCATTGCCGCTAGAAAGGCGTTAAATTTGGAGACTGTATATGTCTTCACGTTTGAGGTCTTGAACTTGGCGGTGATTGATCAAGATAGAAACACAAAGCCACCCGTTGAACTTCTCCAGACTGAAGCATCCATGTAAGCTGTTGCGGCTAGCGCGAGCAGGACGTCGTCAGGAGGCAAACCACCTCGTTTTGTCCTAACCGCAGGCAATGCAATTGTATTGTCCAAAAAGCGAAATCGATAAAAATAAAGAAGAACAAGTATGAATTCGGGGAATAGGCGACCGTCCACGCGTCAAACAGGCAGACAGAGTGACAGACGACGGACGGACATGGTCAGCGAATGATTCATGGTTTGCCGATAAAACTCTTCCAAGCTTCAACTCACTCGTAATCATTCACTCTGTGGATATTCTGTGAGGTGGTTACTACATACATGCATACATACCAGTTACGCCCTACCCACACCTTAAGGAGCTTCGCCCCTAGGAAAAAAAACTGGCAAAAATAAATATGAATTTGGGGAACATACAATATATGAAAAATGTCCAATCATAATTTCTTGACGGTTGGAGATGACAAGCCAGCCTTTTTTTTAAATATATATACGGCCCTTCAAGGTACACCGGGGTCTTGCCAAGCATCACTCTGAGCATAGCGGTATCCTTACGGGCGAGAACCTCCAGAAGATGGAATGTTGACTAGCCGCAACAACTCTGAAGAACTCTGACTTCAATCTTTCTAGTGGCAGGCCAGCGGGGTGATGGTCGGGCACTCTGTATTCAACACGAATGTGAGCACGGAGTGTGTGGACAGTATACCTGTCTGCTAATCGTGTCGCAATCTGGTCGTAATATATGTCGTATTCTCTAAGGAATTGGCAGTTACAATCGTTGCGACTATGTTAGTTCAGCTAGGTAACCTCAATTATGTGCGAAACTTTTGGCCTTGAATACTTCGCAGGACCCGGATGTTAGTATCCCCGAGTTTGAAAGCAGGTGTGTGCTATACCGCAAAATTCACAACAATAGCGCACATCACAGTTGAAGCATAGATTGATATACTGATTTGCCGAGTTTTACAGGCAAGAAATATGATTGCGTGGGTGATAGAAGTAAGCATTTTTAAGAGCGAGATATGAGCACTCAACTAAATAAGTCTGTCGATAATTACGCCCAAAAATTGGTGACATCTCGTATGTGAAGGTCTTACGTTGTCGGATAAACGGGGTACCATAACACTGGTTTCTGATAGAAAAGAACTAAGGGGCAGTCCTGGGTAGAAATTCTGAGGCCACGAGCATATAGAGGTATACTTCGACATTATTCTCGCTGTTTTTTGGAGCCTTGCAGGAACTTGGAGTCACTGCCAAATCCCAGATGCATATGTCATTGGCGTAATATACCTACTAATCTAAGCGCTACGGATTCGCCTGACAGTTATCGTCATTCAAGTTGTTTAATTAGCAAAAGAAGATATAGGACCAAGCAAGTTTAGTTAAGTGATTCATGTCAATGTCAACCACTTTCTTCACCCGTAATTTATAGATGCAACACGACATGCGAAATCTTTTTCCTAAATCAGCCATACACTCTGACATCATTTCTCTCGATGAATACTTTTTCGCCTCATCAATCTGCTGTAGACAAATGAATACGTAAATGGGAACAACTTGGTTTATGCGTATCCCACACAGTGTTGGAATCTCAGCGTATATTTTTTACGCCGTTTCCGCGCTTAGCAGGATAAACCCAGGACGGCGGCTCCCTAAGGAGTACTCCGTCAGCACGTGTGCGATTCCAACGACATCCGTTGTGCGGGGTGGTCCTAGCACCATTCCTATGGGAGCGCGAAATGCGCCCGACAAACTCGCGCTTGGCTAAAGCTGAAGTTTCAGCACTCCCGAAATTTCTTCGCAGCGAAAGCAGCCAGCTTCTTATGCCATTGACCTGAGGCCTCGGCCTTAATTGGCAGGCTTGCCAGAAAAAGCGGTAAGCTTTAGAGCACGTGCCTAACCTCCGACATTGACGCACGTGGAACCTCTGCCAATACGGGTCACGAACCTGGACAAAAGCGCTTGTGTGGTATTGTAATGCTCTTCATATGATTGTTTCAAGGAAAGCGGGCACTCGGTCATCGACACAGATCATCTGCCATGCATAAATGCAGAAAGAACTACCGCGAGTTGAAACGCTGTGGAAAGTCAGTGCGCATGAAGAGTATTTGGGCTTTAAGTGCTTAGGTTTCTCCGCAGGTCTTAGAGTAAAACAAGTAAGTGTAAATAGTGAATTTTTCTTAAGTGTTAGAATTTAGCCATGCAGTTATTTGATACCGCTCATGGTTACTGCAGCAAATGTTAAAATTCAGCAGATCCCACGTACCTGTGAATCGACGTTATGCAAAGCATGTGAAGGGAAGGTGACCATGTGGCATTTTTTTTTTCATTTTATTGAGGTTGTTATGACTACAATTCAAGAAATGCACAACACTGATTAGACCCATAGCCATGGGTTAGTAGGTGGTCTAACGGGAGAAAGTATACAAGCAGAATACAAGTTGTATATAAAACAAATCAGAACATCAAAAAACGTAGATTTTTCAAAAAACTAACAAAAATACAAGAAGATACACATTGTTGCACTTTGTTAATAAATGATGAAATAATCAAGTACAGAAAAAACATCAAACTATGTGTAAGGCTTAGTACATGGTCATTACTGTTGATCTACATGTAGCAAATACTTTTGAGTGCGCTCGAGAAAGCCCAAGAATCTTTAATCAGAAGTGATATGTTATTCCACACTTTAGCTCGTACGAACTGTAGTAAGCGTTCACCATACACGTTTTTAGTAGGTGGAAGATTCAAATTCCGCATTATCATGCATCTAGTGACGCGGGACGAGGAAGAAAAGATAGATACATCGAAAGGTACACTGTGTGCAATTACATTATTGATGGTGACTGCGGTTTCATGCTGCCGTATGTAATCCAAAGGTAGAATATTCAAAATGTGAAACAAAGACTCACTGGGTTCATCATATGCCGCATAATTTATGATTCTAAGTGCACGCTTTTGTAATATTCTGATAGGATCAAGATAAGTTTTAAAGGTCCATTCCCATGAGTCTTAGCAGTATGATAGATGACGATGAACAAACGATAAATAAAGAGCTCTGAGAATATTTCTGCTAAAATAATTTCTAGCAGCCAGTAGCATACTGCAGCCAGATGCTAGCTTAGTACAAACCGAGGTAATTGGTTTTTTTCAGTGTAATTGGCTGTCGAACACTACACCGAGATATTTAAATTCATTTACATGCTCAAGTTGACAGTTGTTCACTGTAAGTCGAAATGACTCACAGTTTACTTTGGGTAACGGGAGGGAAAAATGGCGTATTTGGTTTTCTTTGCATTGAGTGTTAATTTGTTCACTGTAAACCACTTAAAAATATTTTCTAGTTCTTCATTAGCTCTACATTCAAGATCGGCTATGTTATTGGCGGTAACTATTAAGGCTGTGTCATCAGCGTACATTAGCAACTCGGCCGATTTGAGTATGCATGGCAAATCATTTACGTATAGTGAGAATAACAGTGGCCCCAGGATGGACCCCTGAGGTACCCCTGCCTTTATGTTTAATAATGACGACGTAAGATCTTGCGTGTTGACCATTTAATGACGTCTATCAATGTAGTTAGAAAAGAGGCTAAAAAGTTTGCCACGGAATCCGTAGTGTTTTAATTTCATAAGCAGAATATTATTGTCGACGGTATCGAATGTCTTTTTTAAATTCATGAAGACAGCTGCCACAAGAAGGTTGTTGTGCAGTGCTTTGTTAATCTTCTGTGATAACGATAACACAGCTGTTGATGTGGATTGGTGTGATTTAAATCCATGCTGCTCCGGGCACGTCCTAAAATGACTCAAAACATATGTACAAATGTCGCGCGCACAGACATATGCTGAAGAGTGGCAGCTGTTTATATAACCAGTAGTGCGCATTTGCGCAACGATGCTAACTAGAACATAGTATTAGCAACGCCAGACGCTGATAAGAAGCGCTGATGCTCGCCAAGATGCTGGCTCTGGACACTGCTACATAAATCAGCTTCAGCGCATGGCAACTAACCACAAGTGACGTTAACCCGACCTGATGATTGTAACAAAAGAGTTCATATGTAATGTTTATAAAATTGAGTAGGAAGCACAGCAACCCATATCGATGTTTCACGAAGATAAGCATTTATTTGAAAAGTAGTTCCGAAACCTGGCGTAGCTCTGTGGTAAACTTTTTCATTGCCACGCCGAATGCTTGGCTTCTATTCCAGCTAGGACTCTGACAATTATTATTTAGATTAGTCGGGTCGACGCTACCGACGTCGGGTATTTCTTAACGCTCACGCGCTAAAACTGCCCATGTGTGTTCTCGTCATTCCTGGGTAGATGCTGTCAATCACCTGTGGCACATACCCGCATACCAGCGGCATATACCCGCCCGTGGGTACGTGCCACTGTCTCGTGGGAAGTGTTTGACGACGTACATCATGGCATTGTGACATTATTCATGTCTTGACCAGCACGTCATATTCGTCAAACCATTTTACCTCCCATGCTAATTTCTGGCTCACGCCAAGTCAAGGGGGTGAACACGAAAGCACCCAAACTTAAGCGGCCAGATAGATAGATAGATAGATAGATAGATAGATAGATAGATAGATAGATAGATAGATAGATAGATAGATAGATAGATAGATAGATAGATAGATAGATAGATAGATAGATAGATAGATAGATAGATAGATAGATAGATAGATAGATAGATAGATAGATAGATAGATAGACAGACAGACAGACAGACAGACAGACAGACAGACAGACAGACAGACAGGACAGACAGACAGACAGACAGACAGACAGACAGACAGACAGACAGACAGACAGACAGACAGACAGACAGACAGACAGATAGATAGATAGATAGATAGATAGATAGATAGATAGATAGATAGATAGATAGATAGATAGATAGATAGATAGATAGATAGATAGATAGATAGATAGATAGATAGATAGATAGATAGATAGATAGATACGCTCAAAGTCACCGAAGTTCGCTAAGAAATGCTTCGCATTTAAAACAGCTCACATTTTTTTTTTTGCTGCATTTGCATGTTTCACTGACAACTTTTGAACAATTTCAGAATTTTCAGGTTCGAACCCCCCCCCCCCCTTTTTTTTTTCTTTTAGACAGGACTGCGCTACTAAACGGAAGCCTTCACGGTAACAGTCACTTCTGTAGTTCAGTGTTACGTGGCAGTTGGAGTCCATATCCGCTACTGTTTACTGAAAAAACTATAATCTAAGATTGGGCGGCTTGTGAAGCCAGGCTTTCTGTGTCGCACTCAAGTATGCTATCACAGAGGCGCACATATGCTTGTAACTCGTTCGCGAAAACAACGGAAGTTAGAGATGTAACGTAGCGTTAACAGATTGTGAGTGTGGAGGAAGATTGATATGACACCAGGTGTCACACAACGAGAAGGGCCTAACGAGTGGCTGGTTTGATGTCTCCCAGGAGTATTTACTATTTGCCTCCATCAGTCACAGCCCGAGCAACTGCAAAAACTGCATTGAGGACGGGTAGTGGGTTCGTTTCTTCGTACGGTGAAGAATGATAGCATATGACCTATTTCCAAGCTACGCGAAATATGATGACTTATGGTGAAGCAGGAAACCAGTGACACGCAGGCTATTGGGGGGGGGGGGGGGCAAAATGGCAAAATGATGGATGTGCCTTATCCTCCTTTTTTTTCCTTTCTGTTTTTTCTCTGTGTTTTTTTTCTTAATTTTTTTCTTTTTTTTCTTTCTTTTCACGATGAAGTTTTATGGCACTGCGGTCACTTCGTTCGTTTTTGTTAAGCTATTCGGCCGAGGGTGCATGGTTACCACGTCGTCAGCAATGTTTCGGCAAATAAAAAAATGACTCGACTTCGATAGTGTGTTTCGTCGTTTTACACGTTTCAAATCCCGGCTATACAGTGGGCAGATGGTCTTATTTGAGTGCGCCTAGCTAGCTAGCCAATGTTGAGTTTACGTAACAAAGTTGACTCATTCACTCACTGATTCATTCTGTCTCCCTTCAGGACAGAATTCCTTTGAAGTGCATGTATTCAATCAATGACGGCAGATTTTTACCATTAAATTATTCAGCAGCTGCAGCAACGCCTGTATGACACAAAATGAAAGCAATCCAGAATCTGTCCAAAACATTCTTTGTGAATGTAATGTCATGAGGTATATTTTGAGATCAATGGGTGACGTCAGAAGAATGCGTGGGTGTGCGTGCGTCATGCCATGGAAGCGTGTTGGTTCGGCATCGCTCTTTCTCGAAGTTTCCTGAAAACCACCACACTTCTGGCATTACCTCCAGTTCATCGAGATTATAAAAGGTCACAACATGTCGCTGCCAATGACATCGCTCTTTTTTAAGGTAAATGTGCAATTTAATTTTCCCGTATAGTAGTAGAGATACGGATTACGTGCACTTCACAGTCCTGACACGTTTCTTTCTCATTCTTTCTGTTTCTGTTTCGGATCACTTGTGTTTTATTTTGCCTCAGTTGATATTTTGGGGCATGCGCTGCTTCTTTGCGCGATGTTGTATTTCAAAAAAAATCTGAGCTTTACTTCATTTTATTTCAGTGTCTTTTCAACTGAGGCATTCCTGCTCTTATATGCGCGTGCTGATAAGCTATGTAAAGCTATGTGATCTGGTGAGTGTCGTCTTTTTACAGTAAATGTTGGGCATTGTTCCTAATATTCTTGAAACATCTCTCAGATTGCCTTTCTTTCGAGATATAAAAATATAGAAATAGAAGTTTACGCACGTTTTATACTTCTAGTAATACTACAAAAAAAGCAAGAAAATATATTATGCTACATTTTTGCAGAGCAGAGAAGCGGAGTGTTTTTGTTTTTTTTATGTGCGTATGCGGTTTGAGCTTTAGGCCTGCTAGAACTTCAGCATTGGAGAAGGTACTGTTTAGAACTATAGCGAATCTTTCCAATACTAGCCTGTCTCGGGCTATTCACCCCTTAGCAAGTGAAGCACAATCTTGATGCTGCCTACAGAGGCATGGTACTCTATCTTGTTCCCTGCTCTTTCCTACAAACAGGCATCTGAGGCGACTCCTGATAGAGAGCACAATCACCCTCCAGCTCCCCACGCACAAGCAAAGGCAAAGAAAGCACGAGAAAGCAGACCGAAACAGCCACAGAGTAGAATAAATCTTTAAGTAACTACAACACGAACCACAATGCAAGATGAACTGTCGTCTTCTTTGATGATTGGAGTATTAGCGCCCTCACCAAAAAAGCGGCGGCCACCGTCAATGCAGCGGAGACGCGCTCGCCTATTCACTATGGCGTGATGAAACAGGCCGCACCATGTTTTTATCCAGCGGCCGTGGGTACGCTATGGTTTCCAACAACGTCGGTATGTTGATTCGTATCCCGCCGTGCCCTGAACTTTCTAGCCAATAATTTCCCTCTATCTTCCTTTGTTCCTATCTGTCTTCCTTCCGCTCTCTCTTTCAGCCTATCAGAATTGTTGCATCACCGGCCGGACAAATCAACGCATGTGTTCTGGAAGAGAAGCGAAAGACGAAGACAAAAAAAAAAAAGGCCAAGGAGAGTGTGGGATGGTTCATAATGATGGTCATTTCTTTTGTCGCGTCGCGAAGCAATGCTAGGCTTAAACAGCTCCACTGTTAAACAAGATGTTATGTTTACGATGGCTCAAGCACCAAAGTGTAACTAACCGTGCAATTGTCCTTTTCTCCGCGTTGACCTCAAAACACAGCCTATCCATCAAATGTGTATCATGGTCAGTCTAGTGCAAACTGTCGAATGCACGAAAGAATATTTTTTGGCCTAAATGAGAGCGGCACAGCAAGCAAAAATAACAAGAATTTTAACAGACCAGAAGGTAGGTCCGAACCCCATTGGACAGTTGCAATCTCGTGAGGCCAATTTCGCCCTTGTTGGTGCACAACTAAAAAAATCACAGCATATCCACGGAGTGCATGATGACGAAAGGGGCGAAGCATCCATCAGTCCGTCCGCGCTTGCATTCGTCCGTGCGTCCATACGCCTGTGCGTCCGTCCGTTCATGCGTCCATCCATCCGTGCGTGCATTCGTGCGTCCGTGCGTCCATCCGTCCATCCATCCGCGCGTACACCCATCCGTCTGTGCATCTGTCTCTCTGTTTATCCGTCCGTCCATCTAGTGAACACTTCAAATACCACCACCTCGAATTTTTTCATAATATACTCATCATATAGAAGTACCGCCATTCAGTGGACATTCCAAGGACTAAGCAAGAGGTGGCACGGTTGGACTAGAGAAGCGGCACGTGCGCACTCTGTTACGGCCTGCGC
The DNA here is from genome assembly GCA_013436015.1 of Rhipicephalus annulatus. Taxonomy (NCBI): domain Eukaryota; kingdom Metazoa; phylum Arthropoda; class Arachnida; order Ixodida; family Ixodidae; genus Rhipicephalus; species Rhipicephalus annulatus. The sequence goes on from WOVY01014813.1 coordinate 217,057, forward strand.
TTCGTGTCTAGTTCCCACCTTTCACCGCCACTAGTTCACGGCACTGCGGCCTAACTAAACATGCTGAAAATCAAGAAAGTTTCTATGAGCGAGTTCAACGTGGCAACTTTTTCCCGCGAGATAGTGCTCAAAGTTCGTCCTTCTGGTACTAGTTTTTTTTTTAGTACGCATCAAATTCAAGGCAGATTTTATTGAGATTAAGTCCCCGATACTCGTCTCTGTAGGTTATTTCATCACAAACAACTATATTTCTATTTATGATAATTTTCGCGGCTTTCCTCCTCAATTCAAATGAGTGCACGTGTGCCGCTTCTCTAGTCCGGCCGTGGAGGTGGCTACCTACTACAACGACGCACTACTACTACTACATACATCGCGGAAGCGTGACCCACGGCTTAAGAAGCTTCGCCCCTAAAATGTAAATTACGAACGAAGCAAAATCCTCATGCAACCACATCTTTTTTCCTACTCTTGCCCATCACTATTTTTTTCTGAAGGCTCTCCGTGGTTTCAACCAATACTCGACCCATGGCACCGTGGGGGCGTATGCCGGCCGACTATTCGTTGTGTTCCAGAAGTTCGCTGAGCAAGAGAACTACATTGAATACTATCGAGTTCGGAAGAGTCAGTTTTTCCCGACAACGTGAATAACGACCTCAAACAGCAATCCACAGCTAAACGTGAGGATAATATGTGTGCATGTAGGCGTCGATTTTAAAAATATGCATGTGTAGGCACTAATGGGCATTGATGCACAAACGTAGAAAATAGGCATTTATGGGCACTTTAAAAGCGCTATAAATTCCCTTTTAACCTCTAATTTGTGCTCATATCAAAGGGTTGTGACAGGAGTGCAAGGAAAAAGATAGGCCTTTGTCTGAAACTTGCACTCTAGTCATCACAAACGCATATCTAGTTCAGTGTCTTTGAGAAGCTGTTCGAATTTTTCTGAAGATGGGATTCATGCGAGTGTTCAAGTAATTTTGGCAATGCGAGGAGGCGCCTGTCTCAACTTTGTAATTTTCTCTTCGATTTTCTCGATTGATTATCTTACTTCACGCTCTCCAAAATATTATTCCCATCACTCCAAGTTTCGTTATCACAGTATTTTATTCCATGTAGCTCGATTGGTGTAGTTTGTGCAGGAAGATTACACGCTCAATCTCGTTGAAACAGGTAGAACAACGTCCCTATATGGTGTCAGATCCCCACCGAAATTTTTTCTGAAAATTGACTTCATAATGTAACAATTGCTTTAACTTGGCACTATGAAACCGCATATCCATTGGCGTTGGGTCCCTGCGTTATATTATTGCGAACATCAGCCCCAGACACAGAGATTGCGCAATGTCGTTCTTTCTTCAACGATTTCGTGGGCGAGTTTGTCTATACCCTTTAATTAGCCCTTCTGATAATATGTCTTGGAATCAATTGAAATGCTATGTGGTGAATCTGCAACGAGGCATATTTTCCAGTTTATGCAATACGTTGTGCCATTTCGCCATGTTTGTAAGGTGATTTTGCTTGTTTAATTACCTGAGTTTGCTATACGTGCATGCTAGCCACTGTCAAGTAACAAAAATTGTCGAACTGCTCCGAAAATTGCCACTATTGCTAATGTCATTGATGAACATTTGTGCGATAATTGACACATTTCTCTTTTCCTCAAGTGTTTGTATAAAGACCGCACAAGCTTACGATTGGTCAGGGCAAGACCGATCTTTATTTACGTTCGTCCTGTCATTGTGCCTGGTATCAAAATCGTGAGCACCATCTGCATCGCAAATAAGGGGGGGGGGGAGAGGGCAAGTCGGCTTTCTTGGAGCCTGATCATACACACTGTAAACAGAAATAAGCCGAAATGGGAGTAAATGACCTTGTCCTCTAGCGCACACCCAGATGGGAGTTTTAAAAAACCCGTCTCTGGGAGTAAAAAATTTACTCCCCATCAGAAGGAGGTTTTCGCATGGTGTCAGGGGGGTTTTTATTTACATCCATATGGGAACTTTTTCAGGTCAGTATGGGAGTAAATTTTTTGCATCGACCGAGAAAAAAATTACGTCAGCAGCCGTACCATGCGCAAGCATAACTTTAATTACATTACATTTAATACGCACAACAATGATTACAGTACACAAACATTATCCCAACGTTCACGTAATAGCACAACACTCTTTTTTTTTCTTTATTGCCTTGCAAATCATGACTGTTCACATTTTACATATTTACATATTGGTCCATATTCAAGTGCGCCACAAAATACACCCACAGAATTCATTGAGGTACCGTCAGCTCTTGGCTGACTATTAATCAATACTTGGGCATTCGTAACAATCGCTCAATGCACCCAATCCAGTCTGGCACATCCTCTTGGCTTTTCAGCATTTCAAGAAAATGGCACACAGATTTGCAAAAATATTGGCGCACAGCTAGCACTTCTACATCCGCGTTTTCAAAGGCACATCGGGTTTTCCATATACTGTGCAGGCCCAGAAGCATGATAAGATCATAAGGTACACCTGCCTCGTTTTTAACCGAAAGAAAACGGATGCCATGTGGACTTAACGGTAATTCTTTTTTCAAGGTTCTTTGCAGTATATCCCAGAAAAAGACCCCGCTCCAGCAATCTATAAACACGTGTTCAATTGTTTCCGGTTTATTACACAAGTGGCAATTTGTGCTCCATGGCACGAATATTCCCTTATCCTGCAACCATGTTTTAACTGGTAAGGTACCAGTATGTAATTTAAAGAAAAAAGTTTTGACCCCTGGCGCTACAAGCATTCTTTTAACACGTTTCAGAACATCCTGTCCTGGGCCTGCACAATATAGCTGACGGTACAATGGAACGGGCAGTAAAACATCGACAAGGTCTCTATACAATTTTTTACGTGGTACTTCAGCCAGATACTCTAACGAAAATCTTACTGACAAAAAGCGGAAAGACGAAACAACTTCTTTTAAATACCCTCGTATTGGTCCTTGCATATTTGATGATGATACGAGAAATCCCGGCAGCACTCTAGATAACCTTAGTTGTATAACAGTTCTCAAAAAGGGGTCATCCACATCACGCAGAAAAAGGAAACGATTGACAAGTTGTCTTATGTACAAATGAACTAATCCGAGTCCACCATCTCTAACCTTTCTGAAAAGGTTTGTGCGGCTTGATCTTTCCCATACAGAGCTCCATATGAAAATTGCAAATACTCTGTAAATTTTCTGTACACTTATTCTACTGCAGTGCAAAACCTGCATTACGTACCACAGCTTGCTCACCAGAAACAAGTTGCATGTTGTGGCCCGTGCGAATATAGAAATACCCCAACCTTTCCATTTTTCTACATCATTGCGCAATGTCTGTGTTTCTTTTTTCCAATACGGTTCACTGTCATGATAGAACTCCAGCGGCACTCCTAAATACTTCACTGGTGTTTCCTGCCATTTAATGTTTAGAAATACTCTTGGCGTGACGTCCCATTCCCCATGCCAGAAGCCAAGGCACTTATCCCAGTTCACAGCACTACCACTCGCCTGGCAAAAAGTTTTCACGGCATTTACAGCATGCATTATACTCTCATAATTTGTACAGAAAACTGCAATGTCGTCTGCGTATGCGAGGAGGCTTACCTCAGCTTCATGCAGTTTAAAGCCGCTTATTGCAGGGTTATTAATTACACTTAAGCAGAAAGGTTCAATGAAAATAGCAAAAAGCAGGGGCGATAGTGGACACCCCTGTCTCACTGACCGCAGCACCGGTATACGCTCACCCGCAGTTTTATTTAATACCAATCTCGTCGTGCATCCAGTGTAAGCCATGCGCACTCCTTCGCTAATCAAACTCCCTACGTTAATGTGCTCAAGTAATGAAAGGAGCACGTCGTGCGGCACGCGATCAAATGCCTTTTCGAGGTCAATTTGAAGCATGGCAACATTGAGATGCATAACGTCACAACTTTCTAGGATTGATCGTGCTATGTTTATGTTGGTCATTATTTTCCTTCCCTTTATGCCACAAGTTTGGTGGGGCCCAATCAGTTTTGTCATAGCTGTCTGGAGTCTTCTGGCCAATATTTTCATCAATATTTTATAGTCAACATTAGTTAGGCTAATTGGTCTATATGCAGTAACACTTCTTAACTTCGCGGGATCTTCTGTTTTAGGTATTAAGACCGTGTGGGCTGACAAAAACGATGGTGCAAGTTGTTTACACTTAAAAGCCTCGTTAAATACCTCCCTCAAAATAGGTGAAACTACGTGTTTGAATTCCTTGTACACTGCAGCACTAAGGCCATCTGGTCCTGGAGACTTACCATTGTTTAACTTATCAATTGCTTTTTCAACTTCTCGCTCTGTTATAGGCAATTCTAAAATTTTCTTTCTTTCGTCATCAAGTCTTGGCATTAATGAAATGAAATCGCTATTAAAACGTTCTGCGTGTACACTGGTTGGTGTGAATAACTCTTTGTAATATTCGAAAAAAGCACTGGCTATTGCTTCTTTCGTATGGCACCTTGTTCCTTTATATTCTATTTCTCTTATTTCATTCTTACAGGCATGTCTCTTCTCAGCTCCAAGAGCTCGTTTTGTTGGCATTTCTCCCGCTACCAAGTTTTCTGCTCGAGCTCGAATCAATGCTCCACGATAACGTTCTTGGTCTATCAACTCTAGCTTCTGTTTAGTTATGTTTATCTCCTCTGAAAATGTTCCGGCCTGAGTACATTCATCCGCTACTAACTGTTGCAAGTTTTCACGCAAACGCACTTCAAGTTCTTTTTCAGCATGTCTCAGGATACTGGCTCTCTCAAGTGCTTTCAGTTTAATGGTCTGTTTAAATATTTCCCACTTATGTCCCCAGGATTCAAGTGTTCTATTTGCTAAGTCTTCTATGCCCTCTAGAAAATTCCGATTAAACTCTTCATCCTTTAGTAGCTTTACATTAAATTTCCAGAGGTCCCAAGAGAAGTGTTTGTTATTCCTTTTATTTTTACCCATTGAGAATGAAACCAGACAATGATCACTAAACGTAACAGGTGTAACTCTGTAATCATGGCACGAAGGAATGATTTCGGAAGACACATATACTCTGTCAAGTCTAGCATGGCTTGAACGCTGAAAGTGGGTAAACATAACCCCTTTTCCACTGCAAAGACATTCACCCACGTCCTCTAGCTGAGCTTTCGCCACCATATCAATTAGAACGGCAGTGCTTAAATCTCTGTATGGCCTGGAACTTGATTTATCTATACTCGAAAAAACGCAGTTGAAATCCCCAGCCAAAATTAGTTTACGTTCACATTTTAAATACACATCAAGTTTTTCAAAAAACTCCTTTCGCTCTTGAATCACAGTGGGTGCGTACACACAGATTACTCTCCATTTTTCTTTTGGTAGGGATAAATCACATATAATAAAACGACCCGCCTCGCAGGTAGTTACAGACTCCACTTTCGCATTAAGGCTCTGCCGAATTAACAAGAGACAACCTGCAGACGCACCCACCGCGTGACAAACGCACACATCAAACACTCTCATGAAAGGCTGCACCATTCGCTCAGCGTGCTCTTCACTCTCTACTTTAGTTTCCTGTACAGCGACGATGTCCAGATCTTGTTCTATAATCAGGCGATAAAGCTGGTTTTGCCGCCGTTTGGCAGAAAGCCCACGTACATTTAGCGTCGCCAATCTAATCGTCGCCATCGTGATGAGAGAAAGCCGAGCGAAAGACGCTTACCTTACCAACACCTAAACAACTGTCCGGCCGACGCTCAAGGCGTCGTCCCGTCGCCGCCGCGTGAAAGCGACGACGAACGCAGGCGGCCAGCACCCCGAGACTTTTTGGAGCCAGCCACTCGCCACTGCCCTTGATCTTCCTGGGTCAGACGCTGCTGGGACGCCGCGTCTCCCTCATTCAGGCGTCGCTTTACTGGCGTAGCTTCAACTGTATCCATGTCCGAAGTAGCGTCGGACTCGATGACTGGTTCAGCCTTGTGCTGGGTTTCCATTTCAGTCGAACGCCGTTGCGTTGGAGTGCCCACAACCGTATTTTCATCTGTGCCTGTGTCTTGCTTAGGTGTCTCCGTCTTTTCCTCGCTGGTCGCCACAGCCATAGCCTCCTATATATAGCCTCCTATATTTTTTTGTGCCCGCGCATTAGCGCTAAATACATACGCGCTATCCGTCCCTTATAGTTTTGGCGCTCGCCGCCAGATGCCGCACCGATCCCATAATAACAGCAGACGACGCGGCCTATGCACGCTTGCGTTTATGCGAAGTTCAGAAAAAGTGGGCGGAGAAACTTCACGAGCACAACCTCCAAAAGTTTTTTATGATGTCCCGGGGTCGAGCACTTGAGTTTGTCACGTTTCTGTAGTATTTGCGCGGCGTTGTCAACGGCAGCCTTCAGTGGCTGATTCATCTTTCTCGCTCTTGCGAGGAAAACTTCCGCGTAATTCTTTAGAGAATTTAGAACCATTACGAGCTCAGTTGACGGATACAGGAGTACACCTGGGTGGATATCTCCACATTCAATCAGAACATGCTCCGCCGTTTCCTTATCTTTCCCGCAGCATGTGCATTGTTCTTCTTCTTTACTGAATCTTGCTTTATAACTACGCGTTCTAAGGCAACCCGATCTCGCTTCAAACAGTAAAGCGCTTCCCCTTGAATTATCGTAAAATGCCTCCCTCCTTATTTCATTTTTGCCCTTTCGGTAGTTACTCAAAGCCGGTTTTTTCTCCATAGCTGCCATCCATTCTCTCGTTTTGCGCCTCGGCGCTCCGCCAGGAGCGCTCGCATCCCATAATAGCTCGGGGGACGGCGCTGAGGGACCGACCGCTCGGGCACAAAGTTATAGAGGAGGCTATGCCACAGCATGAGACACCTCCTCTCCTGCCTTCGACGCCGCGGCCCTCTCTGCTTCCTCTTCATCCATGAGCAATTCACTGTGGTCGGCACTTGTTGCTCGACTTGCTGCACTGGCATAGGAACGAGTACAGTCCGCCTGTTCATGCCCAAAAGCGCGACAACCAGCGCACCTGGGCACCCTGCAGTCGCGACGAATGTGTCCCGTGTTCCGGCATCGCAGGCACAGCGGTGCTCTTCCTGGCACGACCACCAGTGCCATGCCGCTTCCGAGACGCATCTGGTGGGGTATGCGATCCGTAGTAACGCCTTCTTTAAGTAGTAGCCGAACGAACCTTGTGGTTGACTCAACTCCTTCGAAGTCTTCGTCTCTCCACTTGTCGCTGATAACTTCTTTCACTTCACCGTACTCCCGGAAAGCACGCCGTACAATCTCTGCATTGACGTCAAAGGCTACCCAATGCAACTTGAGACGCACCTCTTGCCTTTCTGGGTCGACGACAACGCAGGGCCGGTCTTTCACGGAGAGTAGGCCAGCGTCCAGAAGTATCTTCTTGGCTTCATCTGTCTTCATTTCAAGAAGCCAGACGTGCGACATCTGATACGCTCCTATGCCGCTTACCTCTTGAATGATGCCTAGTTCCTTGAGCGGCTTTCGAAAGTCATTAATCCCGTACGGACGTGCTGCGATATCGCAGTGCAGAACCAACGTGCGTCTGAGTCCTTCTCCTGTGGGCAGTGGTGGCAGAATTAAACGGTAGTCCTTGGGAAGCGTTGTGCACGAGAAACCGCGGCCAGCGTCGGCCGCTGTAACAGCTCTTGAGGAGCCTGCCATCCTGCGTCCGCACGCGTCGGTGACCAGAAGCAGAATGTAATATCACAACACTCGCACTCACCACAGCTTGCCACTCGCAGTACACACCTACCATATAGTCACCGAGTATATATAGGCACCACATTCTGACCTCCTGTAGCCCAGGTTAAAGCCTTTTTGTTTCTAATAATTAAGCAATAAATACGCACGGCGTAAGTATGAACTTGCGGTGGTCTGATGTAAGCACTTCAACACACATGCCTTTTATCCTAATCCTGCCTAATATTTAATATTTTTTTACTATAACGAAAAAGTGTTATCTGTTGACGCTCTGTCGTACAGGCTGAATTCGCATCAGCAGTGCTGTTTGTGGACCCGTAAAATGCACTGAATCATACACAAAGTGCGCGCGACCTTGAATGAACACATTAACGAGGCACATTCAGCAGCTCCAGCGATGAACCGAGGTAGACCGCCGCTACCGCGTTCGACGACTAGGCCTCACTCACGAGTACGGCACGGTGATTCGATGAATGACAGCTGGCGATCACAAAATGCTTGCTGATGTGCAGTTTACGTCTCGTTTTTCCCATGCACAGAAATAGGTGTCCGCTATCCACGCAGTTTAAGCTACGGAGCGATAGACTTAAACGAATGAGACGGTTCGCAGTCGCTGTTCCCGTTGCTCGCATGCATTGCATGTATAGCTCGCAGAGCTCGCCACGGCGGCCGGTGCGCAGTGCGAGCTCGATACGATGCCGGCTTGATACCGACGCCATAGCGAGGCCTTCCTACCGCTTAGATGTTGCAGCCGGTGAAATACCGGTGACACTCCGAGAAGCCACTATCGGAGGAGACGGGGCGAGCGCGTCGCCGGCGCAACTCTCAGACCGGTTGCCGGCCAGCCTGCCGTAGTCGAGCGAAGCCTAATTCGAACCGCTTCGAAGTTTTACGGTGCAATCGCTGACGATCGTACTCCGCCTCGTTCGGCGCTTGCCTTGTAGTTAGTCATTGACAGCTACGGTCGCAAGGCGCAGAAGACTGTTATACATCCCAGCAGCCTTCATTTTTTGTGAAACACATTCTTTGCATCGCCGGTGGTCGGTGCTAGCTCGTAGCGCTTGCCGCGGTGGCTAGCGCACAGTGCGAGTTCGATACGATGCCGGCTTGATACCGACGGCATAGCGAGGCCTTCTTACCACTTAGAAGTTACAGCCGGTGAAATACCGGTGACACTCCGAGAAGCCACTATCGGCGGAGACGGGGCGAGCGCGTCGCCGGCGCAACTCTCAGACCGGTTGCCGGCCAGCCTGCCGTAGTCGAGCGAAGCCTACTTCAGACCACTTCGAAGTTTCTGATGGTGAAACTCCAGGAGTAGCCGCTGACGATCGTAACAGCTTACTTTTGCTACCATTAATTTATTCTTCGAAGTTTTTTGTTACTCGGCCCTTTGAAGCGTGGCATTCAGGACGTTTCGTTGAGGAATCGGACCGATGTGCAGCGTGGTTAAAGGTGCGAAATATATTGAAATGTTCCCAGTAAATACCAACCGGTCGTTGCTATTCTTCGCTGCACTTATAATTTCGTTGCCTGTTGACAGATGCTTACACGGTTAGCCACACAAATCACATGTGTTTCACACCGACGTGCAAACATATGCCCGTACAGACACATACACACACACACACGCACACACACACACACACACACACACACACACACACACACACACACACACACACATGTCACGCCCAAAGAGGGTTTTTAAAGCTCCTATAGAGAGTTTGTAACCACGTGACCTGAAACTCCCTGGGGAGTTTAACAAGGTCATGTCGTTCATAAACTCTGTGATTAAGGAGGGGGCGTTTTACGATGACATGTGCCGAGTTCACTCCCTACCAGGGAGTAAATAATTTGGGCAGGGGAGTTTTGTGGGCTCATGTGCTGGAGAAACTCCCATTTCGGCTAACTTTTGTTTACAGTGCAGATTGAAAAGAAGTGACATAGAAAACTCGTTCGTGCCATTATCTAGAGCAATCGTGCGTCTGGACTACCATTATTTTTTTGTCGTTGCAGGCAAGCCTTAGCTGTGGCTAAAATTAAATTTGATTGAGATAGCACCACGCACACACATTTCTCTGTTAACTCGCCATTGAATTTTGTTTTTCGTGCATGCCGATGTCTTGAACACGCAAAACGCAGGTATGAAGCTCTTCGTTGTAAGAAGTTTGCACCTGTACTGAACTGCGAGAATATATATATACTTAGGGGGGGGGGGATTCATACTGAAATCAGTATTCTTGAATCGCACCACTGCGAAGTCAAGAATGGCGCAGGAAGAATTTCTCGTCCACAGTCAGAACTTCAACGAGACTTTCAAGGATTTTCTTTTTTTACCCGCACTCATTTTCAAACTAAGTAGCATCCATTCCGCACGTGTTTGTGCTGACGTGACCGCTGTTTTGCTGATAAGTGCAGAACTATTTTCATTTAGATTCGCGTAACCACATTCCTCACGATGTATCGTAAACCTTTATTTTATGAAGCTATGGGTAATGGGCTTGCATACTTTTGGTGTTTAAAAACGTTGATACAGAGCATTTTCGTAGCGGCACGGTTCAGTTCTCACACAGTATCCGAGAAAAACGTTGTGCGAACACGATTCTCATATGAAGAGATCTAATGGTGGTTGTGGATGGACAATATAATATATTACTCGAGAAAAAATACTGCATTGTGCAGAGGAAAAACGATGTCGAGGCACAAACTGACAGAAACTGATGGCTGTGCATTTCCTCCATTCCTGTCTTCTTTGTGCAATATACCACTTTTTTCCAAGGAATGTATAAACCAATAGTGCAACAAGCGCTATAAATGCAACAGTTTGTGTTGTTACATTTCAAGTAAACAAAAAACGTGTTAGGCCTTTTGTTGGGCCAGCACCGTGGTATCTTTTTTTTAGGTGCGTGTGTTTTCTAAATCATCGCGTTCTTGCTATTTACCATGCCATGCGTATATATATATGAGGGAAAGAAGTGTCACTTTTAGAAAAAGTTAGTAATAAGCTAGTAAACGCGCGTGTTTACTAGTTTACAGAGTATTTTACTAGCTTCGCGCATACTTTTACTAGCCACCAGCTAGTTCAGTTAGTAACTTCAGCCGTTACTAACCAGGGAACCTTTCTTAGTGTTTTTAACTAAGGAAACACTAAGCCACCTACGTTGCCAGATCTTTCGTAGATGCCGCAGTACATTTTGCCGTAATGGTCAAATCCTAAGAAAAATTTAGGCAAGCTCTAACTTCATTGACTGCTTTGAAATAGAAGTTTCGTGCTACGTATTGAAACACACATAAGCAAATAAAAAAATCGTGATGATGCGTACAAAACAAAAATTACCTGATAAATTGTGCGACTGCTAACCAATATGCGATGTGTGATCTCAAAACAGGGGTATATTAGCCTTCAAGCTGCTTCTATAGTATAAATCAGCTACGTCCATGTTTTTAAGATTTGTTTGTGCATGCGTTTGCGTGCTTGTTCTCGTGATTCGTTCATATCCGTTTTCATACTCATATGAGCATATAATCATGTGAGTATGAGAACTCATATGACCTTAAATTATATGCTCATATGAGTCCATATCAGCATACAAGATTCACGTAAGTATGACCATAAGTGAATCTGATCTGATAATATGATCATGTGGTCCATTCAATATAAGTATGTTGTGGTGGTGCGTACTTACAGCAGTATAGTTACATGACGTAGTTAGAAGCCATTATTAATCTACGGCCATGTCAATTAGTTTTGTATCCTACTCTTTTGTAATATAATCTTTCTGATATGGTAACGCACACGAACATATAAAAAATAGGCGTAAACCTCTATTTGCGGAGGGTACTAACAATTGGTAATGAGCTAACTAGGTAGCGAATTTCACTAACCTGCATTTCACTTCCTTCCCTTACTAAGAGGCTAGGGAATTATGTGACAAGTGAATGGTTAATACTTAGTTAGTAAATATGCTGACCTTTACTTTTAGGAATGTATACTTACGGGCTCGTTTTTCCGTGCTTTGACACAAAAAAGTCACAGCATTGCCGCAAAGGCCAAGCAATGAACGCAATAGCAACAATTGGAATAGTCACGCGCAGAATGGAAAGCAGATCGAAACGTTCCCCGTGTTTCTCGCGCACAAATTACGCACGAAACGTAATCACCGGTAGGGATGCACGCAAATAAGCGTCTCATTTGTTACTTCGCTGAGTCAGAAAAGCACGTGCTTTTCGCGAACGGAGACTGCAATGATTGCAGTGACCTTTGCGCGCCCGGTAACTACAGCAGAACCGTTCCACGTAAAGTCCGAGGCCAGTCAAGGTGTACGATCTTCCCCTCGTCACCGCGAGATAAGGGCGCGCGAGGAGCGTAGCTTCCCTTCTCTAAGCCGGGCAAACTATGCGTACGAGACTAGAGCGGGCGCAGCTGCGCGATGTGGCGAAGTCCCTTATATAGAGGAAGTATTGACACACTCCTCCATATCCTCTCCAAAATGTCCAACTCTCCTCTCCCAAGTGTCCAAACCTTATCTGTATCCTCTCCCGAACGGCCACAGCACGGGCGCCGGCCCTAACTTGGCTCGCGCCACTTTCCTATCAAGAATGCAAGGTCACACTGATATTACGTGCGATGTTCGCGGTGGCCCGAGAGGCGGGAGAAGAGAAGGCACAGCGCCACGGCTTGGTTAAAAGAATGGCGGTACTTTCCTAAAAATATTCAAGGGCTTTAGGCGACGTGCGCTCATTGCACCATCTTTCACGTAATGCCGAAAACACAGCAGCGGTGAGTGGTAGATATAAATAGCTTGCCGGTGGCTCAGTGGTTAACGCCTCGCTTTCAGCGTGGTAGTTCCACGTTCAATTTCGCGCTGGAGTACTTTTAAAGATGATAGTCTTTGTTGGGGACCTTCGACGCGAAATTTTTGGTATGTCTGTCTGTCAGTACATTTGTCTCTTTCTCCACGCTTAACGATACCGGGTACTCTGAACGACACCAGCCGATACCCCAAACGGCCAACCCCATCTGCAGCGACCACCAATGTTGCTCAAGATTCAGCGTTCATACTTGTGCGATTGTCAACTAAAACGCAATTATTGCGCATATCTAGGGCACCATAACAACACGTATATATTCTGTATGTGCGTCTTTCTTTAAAGGCTTACATAGGTATTTCTAAGAACCATAGCAATTATCACGCTGCGCTGACCATGCAACGCTTGCACGAAAAGGCGAGTGTTTCCAACGCTTTGCTAAATCGAGATGGTGGTGGCACCTACCCGTCACCTAGCGTTCTGCACCTTATCACCTCTGAGACGGGCGCGCACGCCCGTCTCAGAGCCACGCGCTTCGTTTTCCAATAAAAGTGCCAGATAGCACTCATGCCTCACATGTGACGTAACTTGATGCGCTCGTTCGCCTCCGCTGCACGCTCGAGGCACTCTAACGCAGCGCCTCTAGAATACCATTCACCGATTTCTTGCGCAGGACTTCAAATAAATGCTTTGTTCACTCTCTCCCCACGCAAGACTATCGTCTTTCAACGACATTTGCAGATTGACATGCAGATATGGGGCAAATTTTTTCAGAATTTTGTTTTCTTTCTTTCGTGTTCACATATATAGATACGTGTACATATACGGTGCATGACATCGACGTCGACGGCAAAATGCAGCTGTGACTGTTCATATAATTGCCATCGCAATAATATAATGATATCTAACAGACAATAATGTCAAGGAAAGTATGAGGGAGGCTATCAGACCGAATGGTATTGTAAACGCGAAGAAATAAAAGTGAGTGAAAAAATACCTTGCCGTGCGCGTAAGAAGTCAACATTCGACCTTCGAATAACGCGTTCGATGCCCCACCACTGAGCTACTACGGCGGCTATCTTCCCAGCCACTTTATTGGAAATATATGTGAATTTAAACATGAAAGCGACAATCAGCGTCATTTATGGGTCAGTCAGCACCACCAGTGGCCATGGCAGTGAGTGTGGCACACTTTTTATGAGCCTGTTTGGCGTCGCATAGCACGTGAACTTTTACGAGCTGGCAGCTGACCAATATATATATATATATATATATATATATATATATATATATATATATATATATATATATATATATATATATATATATATATATATATTACGCTTTTCATGGCTAGAGAAACAGACAGGCGAACAGATAGATAGATAGATTAGATAGATAGATAGATAGATAGATAGATAGATAGATAGATAGATAGATAGATAGATAGATAGATAGATAGATAGATAGATAGATAGATAGATAGATGCTAGTATCAAAGCAGCTGGCGCTTGTATATTTTACTGAACCGTGTTTTTTCGTTCACTTTTATTTCACTAGACGAAATTTGTACCGGGTTTTCATTGTTTTGTCGGTGAGGGGAGGGGGGGTGCAAACCAAGAGAAATTCTTCTCTTAAGAGCGCAAATATTTGGGCAAGTTAGTGGTTCATTATACTCGCAACAGCGCAACAACGAACATGGGTTTGTGTTTCTTCCTATTCCTTGTTCCTTCTTGTGCTGTTATCACTTGTGTACATTGCCAGTTACCCTCACGTCCCCTCACATCTTTCTTTCATAAACACGGATGTTTTCTAAAAACCTTCGTACATTACTTTTGTAATAAAATAGGAAATATATTTAATGATATTTTGAAGCGTTCGAACTAATTACAATCTCGAAACAAACTAAGGTAGGGAGGAGAGTGAAGAGCGTGTTTTACGAAAAACGTAAAATCTACACCACTGCCCCTAAAAGAAATGCGAACTCGACCGAGATAACGTTTCCTAAAAACTGCGGAGGTTGGGAGGTTAGGAAAACACAGAGACAAAGGTAAGCCTTGATTAACATTAGGCTGAAGAGATAATTTATTAGCTCGTACTACGATGACTAGAAAACATTTTCAATGATTTGAAGTATGATGTACTCTACTTTGGGAGAGCGTTAGGCTGTCTGAATAACGTCAGGAGATTAACATTCGCATGATTGAATCTTTTAGAATGATCATTGAAAAATCCCTGCCCAAGCACTGCGCGCAGGGGCTTGATAAGTGAATCTGAAACGTGCAACCTCGGAGTTTGTCACTGGCTCTGTTTCGTCACTTCATTAGTCTTTAAAGTAACCTATACGCCTGCTCTGAAAGTTCGATCAGTGTCGGAAGCCCATGTGCTCTATTCTTGTTTTTTTTAGTAGACCGGTGGTAACATCCAAATAATACCATTCGATCATTTACGAGAGCAAAAGACTCCACTTACTGTTCATAACATCATTCATAACAATGTTCTCTTACATATATAGATATTTTCATCTTCCTCCCGCCTTACCAGACATGCCACAATAAACAATTTCAATCTTCCACCTACTAATAATGTTTATGAACAGCGATTAATACGATTTGCAGGTGTTAAGATCTGGATTGATATTCCATACCAAATAAAAGAAAGCAATAGTTTTTCCTGTGGGCTAAAAAGTACTTTCTTCAAAAAAATTAACCGTTACACTAGCACGCACATTTTCTGCAATGACATATTGATTGTATATTGGACGTGACGTTCTTCTGTATGTATTTATATTTGATGTACAAATAAAAATGTTATATTGCATGGATATACTACACCTTATTGCCCGGTATTGCTATTTCCCTGGCAGCGTGCTCTTAGGGCAATGACAATATGATTTTTTTATGTTTTTATCATTTTTTTCTTGTTATGGCTAAAGTGTACTTTCAACAGCTGCTTTGTTTGAATTTACCTGTTCCTTCACATGTATATTTTATTAACGCTTTAATAGCCAGTGGCTATGGGCCTTACGAATGTTGTGTATTTTCATGTAGTAATAAGAACTTGTACCAATAAAGAACTGAGAACTAAGCAGTGCAATCTTTCCCGTATCTGTGGCTCTTGGATACTAGGACCTTTTGTGCAAATGGCACGGGTTTATTTTGGTTTCGCTTTATCGTAGATGGCCTCACTTTGAAAAAGCCGTATATTTAGCTAAAAGTGGCGTTTTAGATGCTTCACTCGTACCAAATGCACACGAAGTTCAAGTATAGAACTTCAATACCCAACGTAACTAGTTTTATTGATATTCTTTGATTATAGTAGTTTAGGTTCAATTGTGATCATCACAAATCTCTTTTTAGCCTCTCATCTATACATCTACTCTTCCTTCATTCCTTCATCGACAAAAACCACATGGCTAGATTTATTGCTGCGTGCAGCCACTGCTTTTCTGCTGTCATTTCAATCATTCCTTTCTGTACAAAGCGGACAAATTTGATAATAAAATGCATGCTCAGAGTGGTCGAGGGGTACCGTTCATTGTGCGCCAACGATACAGTTTTTTTTATTTAGAGACAAAACTCGTAGTGCGAGCTGTTTTACGCATGGAAAAAGTGGGTTATGTTAGGTTCGGCCTTAACACGTATTGAAATCGTGCACAAAAAACCCGGATACCTCGATGACGTGTCTGCCATCAACACATTTCTTGCGTCAAAATAGCGGATTGAGAGCTAAGGGAGCACATAGTGATTTCTTTTTATCATTGCACTGAAATAGTTTGTATTCAACACTGGAAACACCTGTATTGATGTAAAACTTAACAAAGCGTAAAAAAAAATGAATAGCCGCTAAACTTGGAAGGTAAACGACATGGCTGCCACTGCTGCTTGTCGTCTGTTTTTTTTTTCTTGCGTTTTTTCTTGCCCCATATGTGAATAGACCCTAATATCATATTATAATATGCGTGAACTAAACCCTTATGAAGAAAATCTTAGGGATGCTTTATTTACGTAGATTTACCCGCTGCCTAGAGGGAGCCTTCGTCAAAGCCAGCCAACACAAGCGTCGCAGGCACATGTACCGTCAATCCAACCGCGGCAACGGCTTTCTTATGAATCCCTTACTAGGTGGCGCAAGCTTTTCCTCTAGGCAACATTTTGAGAAACTCTCTAACGCCAACGTAACAGACGAAAAGTTTTGACTCTGCCAAAGGAGCAACTGGCTCCGCTGTCAAGAAAAGTAAGCTGCAGTGCAATCTTAAATAAACAATAACTGGTGGTTTTTTTTTTTGTTGGCGCTAATGATTCCTCATTCAACAGCAGCTCATTATTTCCTGCATAGAGGTATTTAGGTACGGAGTGTGGCTCCTCACCGGCTTTTGATGCATGGAAGCTGTCTCTTGGCTTGAGTGTTTCGAGTAGGGGAAGCAGCGTAGTTCGGGGCAGCACGTCGTTGTTGAGGTTGACACGTTCCACAGCGTACGTGAAAGCCCGCTCGTCGTCCTCTGATGGCGCCGTGTCGAAGAGGCCTCCTGCAAAAGAATTGATGCAAGATTTGAAGCTCGTAAAAGAGGATAAAGAAAATTTTGGAAATGAGGTAGAAATCTTATGAAAGAGGTCTAGAAAGCCAACTGTTCACTGGAGATTGGTTGGGGTGGAAAGCATTTATTATTATATATACCGCGTGATGAACTGATTTCTTCGTAATCCACGTGCGATGTTCTAAATGTAGGCATATCGCTTCGCTGTTTCTTCTCCGTCTATCCTAGATACTTATGTCTGATAGAACTGATTTTCCTGGGATTCCTAATTATCAGTCGTCATGTGTTGTGTTCCGCGTAATGTCGAAGCGTTCAAACAGTTAATAAACATTGAAGTCAGTACTGCGGGATGTATACTACCATAATCTTTTAGTATGGTGGAAAAAATGTCATCTGGGCCACGCGATCAGGATGGTTTTAAGCGCCTAATGCATGAGCTGATGAGTATGGCATACAACTAGATTTGGTAATTACATTGTACTGTTGTGCTATCTGAATCCATGAGTATGAGGATACACGAACTAAAAGTGTTTGGCAAAACAGTCAGCAATGTCATCTACTTCGACACCATCCGAGCTCAGCAGCATGAAGCTCTGCTCACATTTGCTAGATCGCTTTCGCACATCGAAAACTCAGCTGGGCTGTAAGAAAAATTTCTCCATCAATGCATACATAAACTGTGGTCCAGTTTATTTAGGTGTTGAGAAACAGTTTTTTTATTTATATTTGGCAGAATATGAGAAGGTAAGCTACGTTAGTGCCGGCTATCCCAACATCATAACAGTATTGTACAAGATAAACAAAAATACGAAAAATCAATAATAAAAGAAGAAACCATATTCAGAGGCACTGTGTACATATATACACTACAGGCTATAACGCATGAATGAGGACAGTTTATATGGGCATGCTATTTATGTTCATAAATAGGGATCACATTGCGGATAGAGTCCGTACAAATAGTGGCAAGGATTATGAACTAAAGAAAGGTACTTATTTTGGGTTTATTTAAAATCGCGCATCCTCGGTGTCTGAGTAATAATAATAATAATAATAATAATAATAATAATAATAATAATAATAATAATACCTCGAGGATATCACCCTCAAGGATATCGCGTCAATAGACCACATCTTTCGCGGATCATTGACAAGCGAAAAGTAAAAATTACCCAAAGCCTGATAACACAGTCACAATAACACGCTTCAAGCCCACGCTACCTGAAAAAAATCCGGAAATACGTGACAGGTAGGATCACTACCCTACAGTTGGTAACCATGTGCCATATATGATTTGCGCGTCAGAAGAAGGAAAACAGGGCCTCTTCATTGGGTGAATGCTCTAACATTGCTACTGAACGTGAAGAGCCCGTGATTGACAACGTTGCCTAGACAGTTTATTATGTGTCACTGTGCACAAAAAATGTATTAGGTCGTACCGTCTACGTGTTTGGTGAGACAATGGCTGGGCGCCACCGCTTGCAGTGATTGCCGGGAATCTGTATAGCAGCCAATGGGCAAGTAACACTCATACTATAAGATTTATTTACTATTGTTTGTAACGTTTACGAAAATGTTTGCGAGAACTTAAACCTTATTTAGTAACATTATAAACTCCGACCCCACCTATATACAAATTAGTGCATAAGGAGCAAACAGCAGTGAACCAATGCCCACTACGAAGTGCTCAGCCTTATTTATTCATCCTAATCAGCCTCATGCAGTATCCACAAAATGCACATAATACCTTGCTCATCACCAGAAAAAATAAATAGTGGCATAGTGGTTGCTTTTCTACTTTACAAACTACGATTCATGGCGTGGTTGATAGAGCACGGAAAGCCCGCACTTCCGACACAGTTGGCTTGCCCCAACACAAAGCTGCAGTTAGAATTCACGTTGGCATTATTGTAATTGCTGGTGAAATAACTTTGCTGATATTGACGCATGCCACCATCGATGAACGAGCTGCTGTGGCTCATACTCATTTTGGCCGAGAGGAAAAAAAGAACATTTTTGTTACTCGTGTTCAGGTCAACTCCTCGCTGTCGGTCTTGTTTTTGCTCGTGACATTACTGGTGGAGACGCTGGGTACGCGTACTTTGGTTGTGTCAGCCATCTTGGAGACAGCTACATCTCCCAGAGCAAGAAGCAGCCGCCACTTGCGCGGGTTACCCCCTGAGTTTGGTCTCTTGGCATCGACACCCAGAAAGATGACAACTCTGATGACAAGCCAGGCGGTCCAAACCAGCGATGGCCATGGTTCTCTTCTCGCGCATGTTTTTCATGCACCATAGACACCAAAGCCATTCCATGGAGACATCTTCGAGGATGTTGATGACTGGCTTGACCACTTTGATCGGTTTGCCAATATCAATAAATGGGACGATGTTCGCAAGCTGCACCGAGTTTACTTCTACTTGGAATATTCTGCGAAAACGTGGTACGAGAACGACGAGGGCTTCTTTGCAACCTGGCAATAGTTTAGCCGACAGCTCCGTGATGCCTATCGCAACACTGAGAGGAAGGAGAGGGCTGAACAAGCCATATCCTGCAGAAACCAGCGGCTGAACGAACGAGTATTCATGTTTGTCGAGCACATGCTTCGGCTCTTCAAGCGCACGGACCCTGCCATGCCGGAGGAAAAGAAGGTGCGGCATTTGAATGCACGGAGTAAAAGAACAGCTTATCACTGGGCTCGTGCGCAATCCACCAACGACAGTCGCCCAGTTCATCAGTGAGGCAACCACGATGGAACGTACTCTGCAGCAGCGGTCTTCACAGTACAAACGCCAGATTTCGGCCACCGCATGCTCTATCGCCCCCGACAGCGAGAGATAGGCCCTCGCAGACTTCACTCGAAGTACCGTTCGGGTTGAATTGCGACAGCTTCTAGCAGTGGGATCTCATCCACCTGTACCAGCCCTTGCGGATGTAATCAGACAAGAAGTCCGGTATGCCGTCACACTCCTGGCACCAATCGCACCACCAATTCCCGATGCCCCAGTCCTGACATACGCAGCGGCATTGCGATCACCTTCGCCACCGGCTAAAGATTCTGCTATGCGTCCAAGGTACCAGGCTATGCAACCATTCCGGGACACTGCTTCGAAGTCGCCTCTCGTCTCAAAGTTTCCGAACACACCCTGCTATCTGCCGTCTGCCTCAAGACAAAGTGATAGCAAGGCAAGCACGTGGTGCACCTCAGATAACCCTCCACTCTGATATCAGTGCGGCGAAGCGGGTCACGTGTACCGGAACTATCAATACCGCCAACTACGTCTCCGCGGCTTCCACCCTGATGCTCGATGCCTACGCTACGGTGACCGCCTCCGTGAAATCGAAGCCTATCTCACAGGCCAGTGAACTTTTCGACTATTCAGCACCAGTAGTCGAGATCCCCATCGCCTCGCATGGCAGGTGGCCATCTGGTGATGCCTACTGGTACGTGCACGGCACACATTCGAATACGTACATACGTCGACATTTGCGGGCTCTTTCCGCGTATTGTGCTTGTACTCTCGGCCAGTCATTCTAGGAATGGACTTCCTTCGTGAATACGGCGCCGTCATCAACCTCCGTGAATTACTTGTGTCGTTCGAGGATCCGTTTTGCGTGGTAACTTACAGTACGCAATTCCCGAAAAGAGCACCGTGTTACCGACGATTCTCTTACTCTCCCACCTCGAAGCAACCTCTTTGTCAAGACAGAATTGAGACAGGACGTGACTGACACAGTAATTGACGAGACCAATTTGTCTCTCCTTATTTCACGACATATCTGTGCTACCAGAGGAATCATTCTGTCTAGCAACAGGCATGCTCACTTGCTGGTGTCGAACTTCAGCGACCAATATCGCCACCTCACGAGACACACTGCCATTGCATATTTTGAAGAACTTGCCGAAGCTGAAAGTTCACCCACGTTAGCCTCACTTTCATTGAATGGCCACCCTGACGAGGCCTTGGCGAGTACTCTCAACGAAAACGAGAGTCTACCTGCAGCACAATGAGAAAGCCTTTTTGCGTATATTTGGCTCATATCAAGACTGCTCTGCCTTTACTTCGAAGGTTAAACAGAAGCCACTTGCTCAGCATCGTATCATCATGGAACCAACCGAGAGTCCCATTCGACGACATGCCTATAGGTTGTCGCAAGAAGAACAAGACGCTATACGTGACCAAGTAAAGCAGATGCTTCAGGATGACGTCATCCAGCCATCGAACAGTCCCTGGGCTTCACCAGTTGTGTTAGTAAAGAAGAAGGATGGCACGTTGCGCTTTTGCGTTGATTACCGTAAACTGAACAAGGTCGCCAAAAAGGACGTTTGTCCTCTACCCCGCAATGATGACTCGTTGAACCATATACGTAACGCTAAATATTTTTTTCTCCGTGGATTTGCGTAGCTGCTACTAGCAAATCGCAGTGGATGAGAACGACCACGAAAAGACGGCTTTTATTATGCGCGACGGCCTGTGAGAGTTTAAAGTGTTGCCTTTCGGTCTTTGCTCGGCGCCAGCTACTTTCACAAGAATGATGTATACGGTTTTCACGGGGCTCAAATGGCAATCAAGTCTTGTTTACCTAGGTGACGTCATCGTCTTTGCAGACACGTTCGAACAACACGTACAACGCCCTCGGGCAGTTCTTCAGGCAATTAGAACAGCGGGGCTTTCTCTCAAACCCGAGACATGCCATTTTAAATACGAAGAGCGGAAGTTCCTTGGTCATGTTGTGAGCTATGCCGGCATCTGCCCAGATCTGGAAAAAACCCGCGCCGTTGCCGCCTTTCTCGTGTCCACAAATAAGCGCGACCTGCGCCGATTTCTGGGTCTGTGTGCATGCTACCGATGCTTTGTCAAATACTTTTCGAAGATCGCTGAGCGCCTCAACAAGCTTACAAAGACGGTGTCTCGTTTGTACGGGGTCCCGATCAGTGCCATGTGTTTGACACCCTCCAAAACCTTCCCCAGGCTACGCCTGTACTAGGTCATTTTGACGAAAGCGCTGACACAGAATTACACACAGACGCCAGCAACGTTTGACTACGAGCGGTATTAGTTCGGCGGCATAATGATGTAGAACGCGTGATCGTTTATGTGAGCAGGATGTTATCCCCGGCGGAGAGAAATATTCTGCAACCGAAGAGGAATGCCTCGCTGTTGTCTGAGTCATAACAATGTTTCGCCTATACTTGTATGGCCGCACATTCAGGGTAGTTAGCGACCACCATTCCCTTTGTCTGCTCGTGATCCTCATGGATCCCTCAGGTCCTCTAGCACGATGTAGCCTTCGGCTACAAGAATTCGATGTCACCATCGTCCACAAATCTGGGCGGAAACAAACTGACGCCGACTGTCTTTCACGCGCACCAGTCGAAAATGCCAACACTGACCCTGAAGACGACGACACTTTTCTTTCTGCCGTGTCAGCAACCAGCTTGGCTGAGAAATAGCATCACGACTCGGAGCTCATCCCGCTCATTGACTACCTGAAAGGGTGCAATTCCTACCCTCCTCAAAGCTTTGAACGCTCACTATTCTCCTTTTGTTTCCGCGATGGAGTGCTTTATAAAAAGAACTTTCATCCTACACAAGCTATGTATCTGCTTACCCCTTTACTGCTAGCGGGATTACTGCAATTAATAGGCCTACCGAAGGCGCCTTTTCATCAGATTGGCATGGACTTGCTGGGGTCCTTCCACACGTCTTCGTCTGGAAACTAGTGGATTGTGGTTGCTACTGACTACTTAACACGCCACTGTGAAACAATGGGACTTTTAAAAGCCACCGCAGCAGAAGTCGCCCATTTTTTTCATTAACAACATCGTCTTACGTCATGGTGCGCCCGCTTTCATCATAACTGATCATGGGACAGCATTCACCGCAGAGTTACTGCATGAAGTCTTGCGATTAAGTGGCACAGAAAATTGTAAAACAACGGCTTACCACCCACAAGCAAACGAGCTGACTGAACGACTCAATAACACAATTGCAGACATGCTATCAATGTATGTGGACATCGATCACAAGAACTGGGACGCCATCCTTCCTTACATAACTTCTGCGTATAACACTGCTGTTGAAGAAAGTACCGGTTTCACACCTTTTCGCTTAGTCTACGGTTGCGAGGTCACGACAGTGCTCGACACTATGCTCCTCCCCGACAACTTAGCAATGTACCATACCGATGCCACTAAATTCGCGCTGTGCGCAGAGGAGGCCCGTCAACTCGCTTGTTACCGTATTCAATATCACGAAACCGCAGACGCACTCCGCTACAATATTCGTCACCATGAAGTTATTTTCAATCCTGGTGATGGAGTCCGGGCGTGGACCCCTATCCGACAGCGTGGCCGTTCAGAAAAGCTGCTTCGCCGCTACTTCGGCCCTTACAAGGTCGTACGTCCTCTCAGCGACGTTACTTACGAGGCACTCTCAGATGGCACTTTGAGACGTTCCTGTCCCCTCCGCAAATTTAAATCATTCGTGTTTAGCGTATCAAACCATACTTTTTGCGCTGTGAATCACCAGTGGAGTGACTGACGTTATTGGTGACGTTGCGTCTTTTTTTTGTTTCCTCTTTTCCTTGCATTCTTTTCTATTTTTCTTATTTCTCATTTGACTCCTGACTTCACAACCGACTACGTTATTCCGCCTTGGGCCATTCATTTTGCTTGCATAGTAATTTTCATCTCATTTTCTTTTTTTCCTTCATGCACAGCATCGAGACGATGCTTGTTGGGAGGGGGGGGGGGAGGCGGGTAATGACGCAAACCACCATTGATGAACGAGCCGCTGTGGCTCATACTTGTTTTGGCCGAGAAGATAAAGAAAACATTTTCGTTGCTCTGGTCAGGTCAACTCCTGGCTGTCGGTCTTGTTTTGCTCATGACAATATAAATAACGATGCTAATATGCTGACACACCTCGATGTGTGCATGGAGAGGACGTGGTTGAAGCGGGTCTGGCTCACGAGCAGCTCGATCTCCTGTTTCTGGCTCTGAGCTGTACCTATATATCGCGATCATTCCAATTTATAAATAAACGCGTTCCATCGTTACAGTTTGGTGGGGGTGCTGGATAAACCAGCTACTGTCAACCAAGACCGGAGAGCAGTCGTCCACTAACGACGAAACCGCAAGAGCACGAGCTTCGCCGCAGCCGTCAACTAACCGGCTTGTCACCACTACCCTCTGAGATTAACTTGGACGGTGACATCCAGCAGCCTATCACGAGGGCGCCACCGTTCCACTACCGAGAACTACCCACACTCACAGGGAAACCTGGCGATGATGTCGAAGAATGGCTCAGCCACAATCAACGGGTGAGAAGAGTCAATGGCTGGATTGCCGCCAGTAAGTTGTCCCACGCGGGTCTATTTCTCGACTGCAGTGCTTTAGTGTGGTTTTAGAATCACCAAGACACCTTGACAACATGGGACCAATTCAAGGGGGAGATGAAGAAGTGCTTTGGCGACCCTGCGACGAAGGAGCAACGGGCAGAGCAAATGTTGTCGCAAGAAGCTCAAGCTTGTGGTAAGACTTGAGATGTACTGAAACTGTGCAAGTGTCTGTGCGCCAACATGGCGGAAGAGGACAAGGTGGGTCACCTTCACAAAGGAATTGCGGAAGAGGTCTACCACTTCCTTATTGGCAAAAAGAGTCTTGATTCTGTGGCCGATGTGATCGGGCACTGCCGAACTTTTGAGCCCTAAAGACTCGCCGCATCAAAATGACGTTTGGACGCCTGGCGAATGTTACGACCGTCGCAACTGTCGATGTATGCCAAGACTCCCTGCCTGCTAACCTTTCGCCAACGATTCGCCTCATTGAACGGGAGTAACTTTGTCGTCACGTTTCTGTACTCGAGAACGCCTGAGAACCACCATGCGATACACCGTCCACAAGCATTTATGCTACGAGTTTCGATGAGCGCAGCTATCCCAACCACGGTCCTCAGCTAAGCGCTCTACCTCCGACGTCTTCTTGCGTAGAGCCGCCTTATGCTACCCACAGTCGTAATGGCTACAACAGCCATTCAATTCCTTTTGCGTCTCAGTGGGAACAGAGCACCGCGTACTTTCAACGTCTAGCGACGTTCTCTATGCCTCATAAACGCCCCGTCTACTACCAGTGCGGTGTTCGTGAACTTATCACCCAATTTCGCCCAATGCGACGTAATCCACGTTCGACATTCTCTCAGCGATCCGCGACATTCGCACGTGGAAGCCAACGGTCTGACTACACCTACTGCGCACCCAACCCAACTGACGCCTACCAGCCGATCAACCGGAGTGGTTCGCCCGGGTCTGTGCGCAGCTGAATGCCACCCACCACACGTCCACCTCGGTAACCGTCTATACGGCGCCGGCCACGGCTTTCGTCTCTATCACCAGGCAACTAGCCAGTGCTTCCGACGGACGTGAGGTCGCTGGACGTACCGATTTTCATCAAAGTATGCCTCCACCAGTTTCTATGCTTCAGAATAAGGTTCACGTACTTCTTGGCGACGTTGCCTCGATGGCAATAATAGATACTGGCACAAGTGTTCATGTGATAAGTTTAGTTTTTAAACAACGACTTGACCGCAAGGTTACGTTTCATTAGGACTAACCTTCCTCTTTTTGGGCAGAGAGCGGCTTATTCTTGCGTCTAGTCGGTGTCTGCACTGTGTCTGTTAGTGTAGCTGGTAAAACGTTCAAGACGGAATTCATGGTACTGGCTCAATAAACGCACGACGTTATGCTTAGCGTGGACTTTTTGCGAGTGTCTTGCGACCGTGGATTGTGGAGCGAGTGAGGTTCTCTTGTCTACTCCCACCCAGCAGCCTCATTGTGAGAAATGTAACCTCATTGTAGCTAAAGATACCCTTCTGCCAGCATGGTCCACGGCCAGCGTACACGTGAACGCTGCGGAAACCGACTCAAGTTTGACTTCACGTGACATAGTGATTGAGCCGTTGCCCGTAGCTTGTGTCAAGAAAAACATCTTTGTATCATGCTGCGTTCTATCTCTGGCAGATGAGAAGGCTCAATTATGGGTGATAAACCGCTCACCCGAGTCTGTTGTACTACCGGCTGGTATTCGTCTTGCCCTGTTCGAAAAGCAGTGCAGTACCTGCGTTAGAGCCTTAAGCGATCCTGCAAAGGTGGATCCCGATGAAACTTCTGGTAGGGAAGCTGAATTTTCAAAAAAATGTTAGCAAGTCCGTTTCCTCGCAGAAGCGCAAAGTCATGGTTGCACTGCTGGTGAGACATGCTAAAGAATTTAATTTTGCACGGAAGGTGTATAGGGCGCAGATATCGACCACGCGCGCTCGTCACATCAATACTGGCTCTGCTCCTCCTCTTCTACAAAAGCCCTATCGCGTTTCCGTGTCCGAAAACAAAGTTATTGCCGAACAAGTTGGCGAGATGCTAGCCACTGGTGTATTTCAAGAATCGTCAAGTCCGCGGGCTTTGCCTGTTATCTTGGTAAAGAAAAAAGGCGGGTCCTGGAGGCTCTGCGTTGATTATCGGCATCTCAACTCTATAACCAAAAAGGACGTGTATCCCCTCCCTTGCATCGATGACGTAATTGACTACCTGCAATCAGCTTCTTATTTTTGTTCAGTAAACTTGCGATCCCGTATTGGCAGATTCCCATGGATCCAACTGTTAGAGAAGACGGTCTTTGTTACACCAGACGGTATCCTTGAATTTAATGGTATTCCTTTCGGCTTGTGTAATGCTCCGGTCGCATTTGAACGCTATATGGATACCGTCTTGAGAGACCTTAAATGGGAAATTTGTTTATCTTACCTGGATGATGTGGTTATTTTAGGACGAACTTTTGAGAAACATACTCATCGCCTCTACGTTGTTCTAATATTCATAATGAAATAATTGGAAGCGCAAACCAACGGGACACAAGAGAAGAGACAAACAAGCGCTGACTGAAACTCAGTTTATTCAGAGATGAAATTATATACCAGATAAAAGAGAACGGGAAAAAAACTGGGGAGAAGGTTCCACCATGATCAGGTGTCGTCCAGAAACGAGATTGCACAATCTAACAGTGGTATAGACGGTGAACTAACACAACTATCAATACTCCTTTTTATAAAGAAGGCATCCACATTCACAATCTAACAGTGGTATAGGCGGTGAACTAACACAACTATAAATATTCTTTTTAATAAAAAAGGCTTCCGCAATCTCTCTAGTTTTTCTGTCATGATGGCTGTATAAGACAAATGTGCGCGAAAATTCAGGTACGCAGCCACACTTTTTGCAATGGGCGGACAAATGTAAACCCGGGGCTGAATTCAGTGCATTGCAGTGCTCTCGCAGGCGAACATTCAAGCAGCGCCCAGTCTGCCCAATGTATAAACTGCCGCAAGACAGTGGAATACAACAAACGACATTAGAGAGACAATTGGTGAAACAATTGATATGCTTGACACCACAGCCTTTCTTTACAAGACCTGTCTTCATTCTGCTTTGTAAGTCAATTCTAGAACACATTTGTTGCAGTTTTCAACTTGCGAAAAACACAACGTCGAGGTTGAATTTTTTTGCACATTTTTTTATTTTATGCGAAAACTCGTGCACATATGGGACTACCGCAAACTTACGTCGTTTATCTGCCTCCTTTAAGGGGCAGCCCTTCCCTTTCTTCATACGCAGTACCTTCTGAGCGGCGAAAATGAGGACATTGGACGGAAAGCCTGCCT
Source organism: Rhipicephalus annulatus (assembly GCA_013436015.1). NCBI lineage: Eukaryota > Metazoa > Arthropoda > Arachnida > Ixodida > Ixodidae > Rhipicephalus > Rhipicephalus annulatus. Next base: position 244,856 of record WOVY01014813.1, read on the forward strand.
CTCGCAACCTAATTATTTGATTAGAAAAAACACGCGCCATTTTGTGGAAACATGATTTCGTTGCAGCAGAATTGAGAAAGTGAATCGCGATACCCGATTTTACTACATTAGAATGCGAAGAAGAGTAGTCCAAGATTGGTTTCTTTGAACGGGGAGGCTAGGACCAGCATAGGTGATCTGCGCGAAAAGATAACTCAAGATCTATAAACTGCAATATCTTATCATGCGGAGCTCGTATGTGAAACATAATACATGCCCATTTTTTTCGAAGGTTTCAATAATCTTGTCCTGATTTTAGCCAAGGAAGGTGAATGAACGAGCACAAGGTAATCGTCGACATATCTGAAGACATTATTTACGAGGCTGCTTAGTGCCGTTTGCAAAGCCCTATCAAAATAACTAAAGAATATATCGCACAGAACCGGTGCTACACGAGAGTCAATACAAATGCCAGACTTTTCCACATAATAATTATCGCCCCATAACACAAGAGTAGAATTCACATAAAAAAAGAGCAGTTTCATGAAGCTCTCAACCGACATCCTACATTTGTTTATGAATGAAAGTTCGTCATTTTCCTGCGTGATGCATTTTTTCACACACCTCATGAGTTCAGGGTGAGGAACCGAGTAAAACAAATCAACAACGTCGATACTAAAACCACTGCTCTTAGACAATTTTTTGTTTGCTAAGAAGTCAACAACCTGGTTTGAACCCTTTACCAGAAAAGGGTCCTGAAAATTCAAGGCAGACAAGTGAAACTGGAGGAACGTTGAAACTTCATGCTGCCATGTGCTTCGTTCCGTAATAATTGTTCGAAAGGGGATGTCTAGTTTATAGGTTTTTGCTGAAAAAAATTGTTCTAATGCGATTCATAGATAGATAGATAGATAGATAGATAGATAGATAGATAGATAGATAGATAGATAGATAGATAGATAGATAGATAGATAGATAGATAGATAGATAGATAGATAGATAGATAGATAAATAGATAGATAGATAGATAGATAGATAGATAGATAGATAGATAGATAGATAGATAGATAGATAGATAGATAGATAGATAGATACGCTCAAAGTTACGCTCAAAGAGCAGAAGGCTGTCGTCTTGCGACGACACTTTCAGCCAAGCATGCAGATACGCTACCAGTTTCTTCGCGGACCAGGTTTTCTTAGATAGCCCACGTTTATATTTCTCGTTTCCTGTTTCCGTTTTTCATAAGCCACGTTTCCTTATCTTCCCACAAAAATATGTACAGTCGCTTTCTAATGATTTGGTAAAACCCTGAAAAAAAACTATATATAGACTATTCAGGCAATTACGCCAACGAGAGTGATCCTCCTCCGGCACATTGTCTTGTCTTCACGTTGCACTTTCTTTTTTTTTGGTAAGCATTACGAATCAAATGGTCCAGAAGCAAGTCTCGGAGAAGTTCTACGAGTTGATACCTGATAATAATAGTGGTATAACTTATATTGATTCACGCTAAATAGAAACCCGATATCACTCTGGGGTACGCTGTAGTGGAGGAATTCGGAAACTTGGATCATCCCGTGTTTATTAACGCGTACGCGAGTTACACAGTAGGCAGTCATGTAGCATTGCGCATCATATGAAATCCGACAGCCATGGCCATCATTGAACCAGCTACTTAAAAGTGGCCCTGCAACACTTTTTGAGCATGGTCAGAAAACGCTGCGATTGGTAGTAGATGCTCCCAACAACACGTGAGCCAAATATTATAGCACAGCACGGGGCCTAGAATTCACAATAAATTATCGAAGTCAGTTAAAATTGCTTTCTCTTCTCTCAACGAATGGCGGATTATGCCCAAAAATCACGCGTGAATTACCCTTCTATCAGCCATTGGGTCATTTGAACATGGCGCGCTCGCTCGTTACAGATATCGCCGCGGGAGGCCACGACTTGTCTACGCGTGAGCGCACGATCACACTGAAAAGTGGCCCATCCGAAGAAAAAAAAAGAAAAAAATGGCAGCTTATCTACGGCGTGAATGATGGAGAGTCGGGCGAAGCATCTGTCCGTCCATTCGTTGTTGCTTCCGCCCGTCATTACGTTTGTCTGTGTGACCGTCCGTACCTCCATTCGCCCATCCATGCGTGCGTCTGTTCGTGCGTCCACACGTCCATCTGTGCGTCCGTCTCTGCGTTCGTCCATGCATCCGCCCCTGCATCCGTCCATGCGTCTATCCGTCGGTGCAGCCATCCGTGAGTCCGTTCATGCATCTGTCTGTGTGTCCGTTCGTCCATCTATTCAACACTCCAAGTAGCACCATCTCGCATCTTTTCACCATATATTCCCGATATAGAAGCACCGCCATCCAGCGGACATTCCAAGGACGAAATGAGAGGTGGCACACGCACACTTTATTACGGCTTTCGCTTCGTGTCCACTTCCCACCTTTAACCACCTCGACTTCATGATCTATACTAGTTCACTATATGCATGGCACTGCGGCCCAATACTCCCTAAACCTTTAAAAAAACGAAGGAGGTTACGCCCGGCGAGTATAACATAGCAACCCTTTCTTGTCAGATGTTTCTCAATCTACATGTCAATGGCTGCTAATGGGGAATGAGAGACAGAAGAATTCCGCTTTTACTGTCTTACGGCTTGCGCTTCGTACCTACTTCCCACCTTTAATCACCTTGAGTTCATGGTATATACTACTTCACTGTATTCATGGCACTGCGGCTCAACGCTCGCTAAACCTTTCTAAAAGCAAGGAGGTTACGCCTAGCGAATATAACGTAGCAACCCTTCCTTGTCGCATAAAGCTCAATGTACATGCCAATGGCTGCTAATAGGGAATGAGAGACAGGAGAATTCGGCTTTTAGTTAACGCGCATGCTACGAATTTTTTATTGTTCAACGTACAGGAGAAATATCCCACCGGCACCACTTGCAGGCCAAAACGTAAGACTGGTTACACACTACGACTACGACAACGAGGGACGTACGGGAGCCGCTATATGGAGCTTCGCCGCTAAAAAGTGCTCAAGGCCACGACGCGCGTGTAACGTTTTTCCGTGGCCCTGCCATCCCTCCCTGCTTAGCTTCCAGCGCCTTCGTCGGGACGAGAGAAGAGAGAATGCGATTGCAGCATGCGACAAATCTTTGTAACTCCACTCGCTCTGAACGGATTCTCTAATTTTTTGCGGCATTGCATTCATGAGGCAATAAGCTTTTCCAGTGAATTCATTCCATGGTTACTTGAAAAAGCGTTTCAGGGCTCTTTTAAACTCAGGGGCTGCGCCCCGTAACCAATATACCGCTGCGGTGGATGAGTGTTCTCAGAAGAGACTAACCAGATGGGTTTTCAGGATTATTTTACATCTTCCTTTATGATGCCTAAATGCGACCACCATGTACCGTGGCGTGTCGCCCACTATCAGGTGCAATAATAGCACGAGCACACAGCGACAAGCTGAGAAGTGGCCCGCATAATAGAGTGGTGGGGGCAAACAATTTAATTTAGAACTGTACCCAAGTCACGTGGTTTCAGTGATTTTAAAATATGCTCCATCGCTTCTGCAAAAGTTTAACGTCCATCGGTATTGTGATACAAAATTTCTTACGAGGCTTTTGATAGTTTGCAGCTTCGTAACTGGTTCCTAATTGAAATATCCTAGTTAGTCCTGATGTGATTACTTGTTCTGTTTTTTTTTGGGGGGGGGGGGGTGTTTGTAGAAGTTTTTATTAGGTTACGCCTTTTGTTTCATTGCTGTTTACCAAAACACGTTATTGGTTTACGCAACGTGTCGATACAACCCTTTCATTGACCCTTATTTAAAATAAATTTTAAAAAGTCGAGGAAGACCACTTTCGAAGGTACCTGAGTCAATCTCCTAATTCATCTGCCCAATACAAAATTAGAAAATTCAATGATAATCAAAGCAGTAACACCAGCTCAACATATTCGCGTTATGACTGCGTGGAGTCAAGTAGCGACGTCGAAGTCGACAACAATAAAAAATTATGCACAGTTAAGCTGAGCACACATAGCAAAACCTATTGCACGAAGAACATGAGAGAACCAAACCTCGCCTGGAAACCATAGAGCACGCTATAGACGTATAACAACGTTATTGCGTTCGTTGCTTTTTCTCACATTCCGTGGCAATATCTTTTTCATAGCCCAGATATTTTGCCATTCGTGTTACCCATCCAACTTGCATTTGTACAGTTGGGTGCAGGAGCGAAACAGAAGAATAATAATACTGCACGATGCTGGAGCGCCAGTGAGCGCCATTCTCAGGACAAATGAGATTACTAGCTTGTCTCCCGGGAGGGACGCGATTCTTATGGCTGACCGGCTTCAATGTATTGACGCGCACGGGAGGCGGTAAGACAGACGCGCAATCAGTGTAACTCAAGCGCATTGCCTCCAGCTCACTGTGATTAGGCGTACAGCGTCCATGGGGCAGAACCCGCAAGAGATCTTGGTAGTAAACAATCGGAAAGGCTGTGTGCTTGAGACGACATTGCAATACTTCGGGAGGGGCCATTGTTCGCGCCCCTGGGAAACACCATCGATGTGACAGCAGCTGCTTTTCCGTAGAAGCGGGTCGTCCTACACTACAGCACAGACTCGCCCGATATTGCCCGATATTGAGTTGAAGCTCGAAGCTGTCTTATTGCGCGCTCGTTGATGCCCCGATCGCGAGAATTGAGTTTGTACTCGAAGTGCCAGGTCACTAAACGACTTCGTACCTTGACCCGCCGGAGTCACCTATGACGCCGTTTAATGGCAGGCACAGAAGCGTTGTAATCACAGGTCGAATTTTAAGAAATAATTTATGTAATTTTCGTAAAGCAGGTACTACTCACGTAAAGCATGTACTAATCTCACGTATGGTGGTATGTTTTTTTTTTCGATGTGAATCGCCTTATGGTCGAGCTCAGTCCGTGTGCGGCGTGACCGTCCTTACTGAGTATGCGTGCCTCTCTCCCTCTCCAGCGTTCCCCCCTCTTTCGCCTCTCAGCGCCAAGGCAGGCATCGTCTAATGGCCTACCCTCGCTCTCCCTTCTGCCTTTCTTCTACAGGCATCCCTCCCACTGGCGTTTACACGCACATTGCCATTTCGCATGCGCGTACTCTCCCCCTATCGCGCCTCCAAACACCGACACAGGCAGCGTCTGCTAGCGAGTGTCTTGATTGAAAAGAAAAAAAAAAGCCGACTGCTTGTGCGGCAGAGCAGTTCACTGGCCACCCCATATATATTATCACTGAATCTTGACCTCCAAGGTAATACCGGTGGAAGATTTCTTTTGTGTATTGTTGAACAATAAAAATTCACTGAGTGCACATCAAATAAAAGCGGACTGCGAGTGTCTGTGTCCTATCGGAGCGTTCTGTCGCTCATTGTCCATTAGCAGCGATTGGCATGTTCCAGTAAGAAACACTGTTCTATCACTGCTTGCTTTACGGCCCTCCAGGTTTCTCTCCTGAGCAACGTCGCGAAGACCGCCAACGTCAATGCCGCTGACAGTGTAAGCGTTAGCCTAAGCTCGCTGCTTTGCATCTACATATATTCCTCTTTAGCAAAAGATGGTGTAATTATTTGTCAGACGTACACTCCTGCATTACTGCTCACGAATAAAAAAACACGTTGTGACACACCACTAGATGACGCCGTAGGTATGGATGAAACGGTAGAATATAGAGTAGCCATGTGGTTTCAAAGATGGGTTCATGCTACTCGCTTCGCCAATTTTCACAGACAATCTGCGTTCGCTGCCACTTTTCATTTTCAATTTCAAGTAAACTAGTGTCCGATTCCTTTCTCTCTGTATGTCCATTCTGGAGAATATTTGGGGCGAAGCTCCTTAAGGCGTAGGCTTGTGCGCCGTAGCCGTCTGTCGTTGCCACCCTTAGTACGCGACAGACAGACAGACAGACACACAGACACACAGACAGACAGACAGACAGACAGACAGACAGACAGACAGACAGACAGACAGACAGACAGACAGACAGACAGACGGACGGACGGACGGACGGACGGACGGACGGACGGACGAACGGATGGACGGACGGACGGACGGACGGACGGACTGACGGACGGACGGACGGACGCGAGCTTCTTCATTATTATTGAATTCGTGGATATGGCTTATCAACAGGGCAAAATTCAAGGGAAGATTCATGGGTATCCGATGTACCTCGGAAGCTTCACCCACTCAACATCATTCGTTCCAAGAATATGGTGTGATTTTTTATTTCCCCACAACAGCCGAACAACAAGCAACTTGTCACAACTGTCGTGGCTCAAACGCTGCAACGCGCCTGCGCGCCAACTACAGCAGAGGATAACCAAGTCGAACAAGAGGCCCAGCTATATAATTATGAAGGAAGTGGAAGGATTTGACGCCAGGCTATATCAAGATTGACAGCTTGTGCACTCTGATAGATCTGTGGGATTTAACGTCCCAAAATCATCATATTATGAAACACGCCGTAGTGGAGGGCTGCGGAAATTTCGACCACCTCGGGTTCTTTGATGTGCACTCAAATCTGAACACACGAACCTACAGTATTTTCGCCTCCATCAAAAATGCAGCCGCCGCAGCCGGGATTGGATCCCACAACCTTCGGGTGAGCAGCCGAGTACTTTAGCCACTAGACCACCGCGGCGGGGCCAGCTTGTGCATTCTGATCAAGAGACTGTCCTTAACTAAAACAGATATATTATCGTGAATAAATCACATCCGAAAGTTAACTTACCTATAAATGGTGGGTCGACAGAAGAACACCGCATTTATTTCTTGGAGGGGTGCTGCCGAATTCGGCCCGCTATTCAGCACTATTATGTGGCCCCCTACAATATCAGCAACCCCCCCCCCCTCCCCGCTACTCATAACTATCAACGCTCCGTGACTAACTCATGAAGACTTCCAGAGATATTTAGAGTTGTCACAGAGCAACCTTAACGTCACTATTTGCTGACTGGCTAAGCATGTTCAGCACCAAAAGTAGCATTGAAAATGATTTGTTTTTGTTGCTTGCGCCTGTGTTAATTTGCTGCGACCCTGTGTCATTGTGTTGAAAATATAATAAACATCTCTCCTATCTCAACACATGCCGAACTTTTTTTTTCAATGCCTGTAGAGCAACCCCCCCTCTCCCGACTTTATCGTGTGGACTCCCCCATTTACACGTGATGCATTTAAACGCTCTGTGCCTGTATTTTGTCTTTTGAAGCTCTCATTTCTGGGTTCTCTAATGCGACAGTACGCGCGGCCGTCTGGGACATTATTGATGAAACTAATAGGTTGACTAATTATTCTGTTTCATTACCCTAACGTGTATACAAAATTATACACGTATAAAAAAATATTATTTCTCTAATCTAAGAATAAATTCGTTTCTTTATTTAAATACTTGTATGTATTATATCAAGCACCACACTTTCCTAGGTTATCGGTAATCTTTCTATTAGCATCTCCATTATTCTAAATCTGAACAATAATTTTAAACCACTCGGTTCTTCGCCGAATTCCTACAGTGGCTATGCGCCACGATCAATAGGTGAACAAGAACAATTAAACGCTCCACCTAAAAAGGTTCCCGGCCCCTGGGCTTTTCCAATAGCAACTCATACAAGCTACTTCTTTTCTTAAAAAAAGCCTTAAAAACAAACTGATGCAAAAACAGTAGCTTATACACCAGTTCTATTTTTAGAGAATCGATTGACGCCGCTCTTATCTTAGTTTTGATCGGTATACTGAAACGTTTGTACAGGTAAGCGCCTTGGAATGTGGATAGAAATTGTGAAAACTCTGTTTCATTTTTTTACATTTTATTTCCTCAACGTGGGTTTCAATCCTGCCTACCTAAACGGCACTAAGGTTTAAAGAAAAAAAAATTTTAAAAAAATGATTGCACTCGGTTGAGAAGGAGTACACAGTATACGTTGTACACGATTTGCGCATGTTTTGCACATACTATTCGCAGTTACTTGCGTGTTTACGCCTCTTTTTCGTTGTTCGATTATAATTATAAATACAGTTCCGTAGGGTATTTTTACGTTCTTCTGCTCGGATACATTGTCAATGCACCTGTATTGAGTGGATTTTCAATTACACGTGTTTGCAATCACCGCCACCTGTGCCTGATGTGATGTATGTTCTGTCCGATCTTCCAATCGTGCTTACCATCACTGCCTCCACGAATGCTATAAATAAGTCCACGCTCGGGCGCGTGCGGGCGAAAGCAAAGCCAGCGACAGAACAGTCTCAGATCCCCAGTTTAGATGAGGCTCATCTGTGGCTGCCACTCAAGAGCGCATGCACGGCCGAGGTCATAAGGCGCAGCCTGAGATTTATAAAAAAGCCGTTGAATTTCTCAAAGGTACACAAACACAATGAAGATAAACAACTTTGACCTGGTATAACAGGATTAAACCAAATTTGAGGAGCCACAGCTCGCTTTAGCTTGCCGTCAAAAAGGATGAGACAAGTGTTTTCCAGAGATCCAACTTAAATAATGAGGTAAAATGACGCATGAGAGTCATCTCGTTTTTTAGGGGGGAAGTTCTTAAAGCCTGTCCATCCCTTGTATGTATGTACGTGACCACCCATAGTTGCACCTTTGCCAACTGCCCACTACTTAATCTTTGCAGACATCCCACTGCGCCCCATCATCGATCCGCCACTTCACCGACCATAAAGCGAATACTGTTGAAAAGTAGCCATTATGCAATGCAAGATAGTCCCTTACTTGTATCCAGATGCGCGTTGGAAAAACGTAGATGGTCCCATTGTGTCCATCCCATGTTTGTACGTGACCGCCTATAGTTCCAACGTTGCAAACTGCCAACTACTTCGTCTTCGCAAACATCCCACTACGTACCATAACCGATCCACCACTTCACCGACCATGAAGCCGTTTCAATGAAGAGGGAACGGAAGCGATGTAGAGCTACCACTTACCAATAATGAAATTAGCTCTATAAATATATGCAGAGTTTGTCACGTCTTCAATAATGTAGTGGGCGATATTTGCGCATGGTTCATGGTTTAGCTATGAAACCCGCCAGCCATTCGCCCCATTCCTCATCATTCCCTCCGTGTATATAGTTGATTTGTTATATGTGTGAGACCTGTGTATCTATGATTTATGATAAATATGTTATATGTTGCTTGTTTTCTATTACAATATTTTAGCGCTCATGTGGTACGTGATACGACAAAGATTTTTGTTGATTGTTCGTATGTGCACGATATGTGTATCCTTGGCGAAATTCAGCTGCAGACAACTTTGTCAAGCGCATGAAGCGCCTTTTGCCTCTGCTGCTTTTACTTGTGATCCAAGAAATGAAATGAAGATACTACTACTACTAGTGCATGTCTTTTCTCAGGCTAGTATGACAACAAGTCTACAAGCTTGGAGGCCAAGACAAGTAAGGGGGGCATTATATTGCATTACAAGACAACGGACAGCAGTTGCTCGATGACAATGGAACTGAGGGCGTGAATATGCAGTGATGATTATTTCAGCCAACTTCTTAGGCGCTCGCTGTATTAAATAACTATACCATGACTCGCCTTGGACCGCTGTTAGATGCCTTGAATGCATGGCAATACTGTTTCACTGATGATTGTGCAACAGCGTTGACCTCAATTGAGCCTTAACACGAGAAAGACGCAACGAGGCGTTCGCTGAGATTCTACCAGCAAGAGTTTAGCCACTTCACTCTATAATAACGCACTGGCAGGGAATCGTGCATACGCTCATTTCTGCGCTAATAAATTCTCATGTGGTCGATATTACTACCCCCCAGTGAAGGAAAGCTGACATATTCCACAGCATCATCACTATACAGTTCTCGAGTGGCTATTAATAGCAATGCATCTTAATGTTGCACTTCCGCAGAATGAAGATTTTAAAATTAAAATTCGTCTCACCACAAGCACATCTTGTCACACATGTTCGTGGAGGCGACCCTCTGACGTTGTACATGTTGAAGGCAATACAGCTGATTTAGTTTTCAAGGCGCCATCATGTCGCAAAAAGTGTGAATAATCGCTTCATCGGATATGTACATCAGTATAACACAAAAAATAAATGTGTTTAACAAGCGCAGTAGACTGTTTACTTTAGATTAGTATATGAGAGCTTGAACTCATGTATCGTCCATACATCGAAGCTTGAACTCATATATTGTCTGGCTACTCGTTTTTGACAGCTACAGCATCGTTTAACGTGTGTACGGCAACTGTGACGTTTCGTAGTGATTTAGCAGCCCGACGACTAACACCCATGATCAGGATAAAACATTTTATAGTTGTAGTAGTTGTTAGCACGTGCTCAATGCCACACAAAAATGGCACCAATGAGCTCATATTAGACGCGGGTATGGATGCATTCGAAGCGGGGTCATATAGCTCAATTGGCGAGGTGGCAAGGTGTAGGCATCCCTGTAATATGATAAACAATGCCTCTGTTTATGAACACTGTATCGCACAACGCATCAAGAGCGCGAGAAGCATAGTTTGTAGGCTTAGCTACACTTATTTCATCCAGCGGCTGTGATAGAGCCGGGATTGATTGACCACCGCACAGTAAAGTTTAATAAGTATATAGTTTTCCGTGTGAGGTCCCACGTCACCTTACAAATCAAACCTATGCGAAGCATGCTGAAGGAAGGTGGCTGTGGTGTAATGTTTTGTTTGCTGTTGTTGTTGAACAAAATGGTACGAAGTGACCCTGAGAATATAAAAAAAAATGCCCGCGCAGACCTATCTTGAGCAGTCTCACATGTTTCATATAACCAAGTTATTACAGTTACGTAAGGTTACCTACACCTGCATTGGTTTTACGACAACATTCAGAAGCGGTAAGTTTATATGAAGTGCTTGTGCTTAAAAGGATGGTAGCTACTCCCACCACCTTCATAGGAGGGTGCTTAACTCTAACGGACATTAACCAGACGTGACGTCTCGATCATTGAGGGCATATTCAATGTTTATAAAATAAAATTGTCGCATCTGCAACCACTGCTCACGTTTCACTAGAGGGTGTTCTTCCAAAACTCACTCAAGGCTGTGTGCTAAAATACGTGGTTTTCATGCAGAATACTTGAAGTCATGCTGGGATTCTGAATTCTGAGACTCTGGATTTATGCTGGGTTCACGCTGGGTTTATTTCTGCGACTCTGAGAATTCATGTTCGGACTTTGATTATTATGTTATTATGCATAACACTGGCCACGTCGGGTTAACGAGGCTGGTGTTATTCTTATTGCTCGGGTTTTTTAAGTTACCAATGTCTGTTCTTGATGGCCTAGGTAGACATGAACTGTCAATCCTTTGTGGCGCACACCCACATATCAGTGGCCGTGACACATGGGCAGAGGCCACAATAGAAGAGCAACAGAAGATGCGCATCTACAAAAACAGAACGCATTCTGTGTCACTAGCTCTTGCCGTTCTGGAGCGCAGGCCACGCACAAAGACAATTGCTGCATACGTCCTGTGTCCGCTCTACCATGGTTCTCCATTGTACGTGCTTGAACGTGTTGGCCATGTGTCGCGGAGCGTACGGGGTCCACTAACTTGTGGTACTTATACTGCCGCGTGTGCACGCCGGCACTTATAGTACCGGGGGTGCTATGGGCGATTCCCACAACCTCTTATGTCATCCACACAGAGTATAGAGTTGCTCCTTGCGGCACTATAGAAACGGCTCTGGTGTAACACTTGGGTGTGTTTAGACATGTTTTGCACAGTGTGCGCCGATACATGCAAATTTTGCTGAGGCATTTTTTTCAATTGCGACGCTTTCACTTACACGTTCTAAAGCAAATGATAATACATAGTGGCGATTGCGGCTAAAAATGACCTGGAAATGCTTGAAGGAAAAACGAAAATAAATATGCTTCTCATGTACATGAGATCCGACTTTATTTTGCGGGCTTCCTGTCTTCGGGTTTCTACTTCCGCCCTCATAGTTCCATTCCGGCCCTCACTGTTCCACTAGCTGAATCTAATAAAGCTTTCATGGAAAATAATGCAATGTAAAACTTTAAAAAAGAAAAAAGCAAGAAACCAATCAATTCATCAGAAATCGCAAGTATGGCAGTACAACTTCAAACAGAATGCATATGCGACAGTGTATTCATAGGTCTCAATATCAGAAGTGAGTTCTACCATGAAGAATTCTTCACTTACAGATTTTCTCTGCGAAAATGAGGAGCTTTTACGATATACCGACTCCACACCATACATATACCAGAAATAGGTACCTAAAGTTGACTGCAAGTTCAAAATAAACCGCACACGTTGCGAAATGCTTTCAGCCAGTAGCGAGTGTATGAAAGTCCCATTCAACCTTTTGCTCTAAGAATAGCGTGTCTGAATTTTGGCCCGCCTGGTACGCGCATATTTTCTACAAGGGTGGAGATACAAGGGTGGAGAACACCAACAGCTATAACACCAGAACTAAAAAATGAGTTGTGATCTCTTTACGTGCGTTCATAGAGGGAAACACTAAAAAGGTATCGTTTTACTAAACAAAAGCGAATTTTGGAAGCAGACTCATCAGTTGCAAACTGAAATATCGAATTCTACAATGACGCGTTACACTTATAAATCCACCAGGCCTGCGCCAAACTCCCTGCACAGTCATATCTAAAGCTGGAAGGGTGGCCTTTCAGAGCATTTTCTGAACACTGTTTGCGTAACTGCTACAAGTACAATCGCTGGGTACGCACTACTGCATAAATAGTCATCATGTTTGCGTATTCTGACATTAATTATGCTATATTTCGTCATTCTTCACAAAAGCATGGTATCTGCTACGCACTAGCCAGGAAATTCGTTCAAATAATTTGTGCACTGTAGCTGACAATGATGAAGAAATATGCCTGAAGAGGGTACGTGCAATAGTTAATAGGTGATCAAGAACAGGCTTTTGTGACGAGTTGGAGCATTCAACGACCCACTCGTTACGAAATACTCTTTGTGTGACGTCTGGTTGTTGTTTTGCTGTTTCAATAAAATGCTTTATTACTCATACTAACACAATTCTTTTTTTAACATCAAGCCTGACTAAGGCAAGTTTGCAAGAGAGTTTCAAGCAACGGCGCGGCTCGGCGGTAGAATACTGGGCTGGCACGCCGGGGAGCCGGGTTCGAATGCAGCTGTGTTCTGGTGTTTTTAGTTGCTCAATATTTTTTCTCTTGTTTCGTGCGACAGTACTTACGAACACCGTCCGCGGCAACAAAAAAACTATACGCTGCCGCATGCGACCTTTGTTGTGATCTCGTAACAGCTCTAGCTGCAAGATAGCCCATAGATAAACCCGTATATTGATTGAAACATTTGCGAACTTGCCATACGGAATGAAGTATTTCTCGGTGGAGCACTTAGCGCTTGTGCTTTGTGGGCTTTCTCGTGCTTTCGTATTGCTTCGTGGTGCCGCTCCGTAATTAAAAATGACAGTAGTTTCGTAATCACCCCCTTATTTGCATTGCGCACTGTAAACTCGGGCCAATGCCTTGTAGTTTGTTATTGAGCGGCAGCGCACCGATAAACAAAGAGGAGGTCAACAAATACAGGGCCTGATCATGAAATTCAATGATGACTAAAAACAATGTTATTGTTGGTGCCCTCAGTGATAACCAAGCCATTACCGATACAGAAAAGCATAACGGCTACCGAAACAATATCTGGGGCCGGTGTCAGAGCTTTGCGAGCTTTATATAAAGGTCAGAGGACGTCAAGTTCTCGCAATACTCATTAACTAAATGAGCTGTCTGCATTTTATGCAGAATCTGAAAGTCATTAACGTATAGCGATTGCGCGTGCTTGCTAATAAAAGACGACGGCCGCAGGGCAGACTGTACGAACCGCAGCTCCGAAGCGCGCAAACACTATGCAGCAGAGACACGCGTGAAAGCGAGCGTGTCTATACGAACAGAAACGGAGGCAGGTAAGTTTTCGGGTGCTCGGTTTCGAAACTGAAAGCCCATTGTTCCGAGCGGCGGCCGGGAGCCAGACAAAAAAGGGTTTTGTCTGCACACACCGCAGTCGCAACGGCTTCGCAAAAAAGAATGCTTGTTGTATTCCCGGCCGCCATGCTAAATGCCTCACCGATCGTAAAAAGGCTTCCCGTGTTCGCTGCAGCCCGCCGTTTGGGATGGCCTTCGAGACAAAGCCTGCACAGGGCTACATCTCGCGGGCACGAGCTGGTTTGGACGCGCGTCATTTTTGGCAACGGAATGTTTTCCAGGTGAGAGGCTGTTGAAAGCATCGTTTGTCGCCGCCATGGAGCTTGCGCTGGCGCTGAGGCTTCCATAGGCGTTTGAGGAACCTACACACCGGCTGCCTCAGTAAAGTCGCGGTGCTCACCGAACTGGCACGACAATGCGATTTCGTTGTACTGTGTGTCTATTCACTGTGCCCTTCTCTGGATCGCTTCAAGATGTGAAAGAATGACGACAAGTGTCGACGATGCTTCACTCTTTATGTGCGCGAAATGTACGACAAGTATGCAGCGTTTTCGCTGCTTTATTTAGAAAATATGAGCGTTGTGCAGGCCGCAGGTGCACCCCAGGCCTCCTCATATTGAAATGCAACGTACTACACCACCCGTCACTGCTGAGCATTCACTTCTGCCTAATACATTGGCCGGAGAAATGTGTTCTGTTAATTTTGAGCACGATTGCATTTCGCCTAAATTTTACTCCGACCCTTTCTTGGTAATTCTGTCAGTGGGACGAAAAAAAAAAATGCCTAGCCTGCTGAATATGCGCTTCACAGTCAAAGTGAAAGCTCGAAGAGCGGCTATATTAGACAGTTTATAATCTCTTTTGAGGCCACTTTTACTAATAAACTTGCAAGGAACTAATGCACTATGCCACGAAGATTAATTTTTGTCTTTTGGGTAACACCAACTACGCTCTCATTCTTTTCTTCTGCGGAAAATAGAGGTACACCGTACCCATTTGAAAGTCGTTATTTGTACTTTGTTAAAGTGGTGAATGATGACAATGAAGATTTAAATCTACGTGGTTTGCAATGGGCTTATGAAGACAAGAAAAATAGTTCAACAACATAACTCAGTAAGCAATTTCAAATGTGTGACGCCTGGTTGTTACTTTGCTTTTCTACCACTCCACCACTCTATAATGCGTGTGAGACAAAGGGAGTGACAAAAACGTTATTGAGGACTTTAAGAAATAACAATAATTGATTGGGTTTAGCGTCCCAAAACTACGTTATGATAATGAGAAACGCCGTTGTCGAGCACTTCAGAAAATTCTACCACCTGGACTTCATTACCGTGCACATAAATACGAGAACACGGGCCTCAAGAATTACTACCTCTACTGAAAGTGTGACCTCCGCGGCCAGGATTCAATCCCAGGACCTACGGGCGAGCAGTGTAGCAGTGCAACCACTAGACAACCGCTGCGGGCCACCCTTATGAAACGGATCATTAGGTTCTTATGAGCTTCCCTGCCAACTATATTACAAGTACACTTGCCAGATACACACCACGCTATAAGTCATCATTATTTATGTGAAGTAGGGAAGCTTCGAATATGTCATTGTTCGTCATTCTCCGGGGATGTGTGGTACCTGCAACACACCTAAGACAATAAGTGCACGTTCTCGGTGCTGTGATTCGTGACGATAAAGAATTATGGCTAAGACTTTTGTAATAGGTTAGAACTATTTGCCAGTGCGCTCTGTGACTCCTGGTTGCCGTTTTGTTCTTCTGTGGTGGCATATTGTACATCCTAATGCCATTCCTTTTCTACACGAAGAGTGTACAGAGTCCTTTTGTGAAGGGCTTGCGAGTGCTGGCATGGCTCTGTGGTCTAACACTTGAGAGCCACTGAGAGGGCTCTGGTGGAAACATGGCAATGTCCTGGTTATTTCCGTTTCTTTTTTTTATTTGGCAAGATAGTTGCTGCGCACACTGGCGCTGGTGGGGCCGAAAACAGCCCTTGTTGTGATCTCATAACAGCTTTCCCTCTCAAAAAAATTGCTTCATGGAAGCTAGCACAGAGGTAAGGTATACGTGGCATTCGTTTGTATTATTCAGCAAAAATATGAGTTGAAAAAGATATTGTTTTTTGCTACAGCGAAGTCGCATCAGCAATTGATTGTGAATATCTTTTCTACAGCGGAATCTGTTTGGAGATCGCTACGACAGCATGTTTTGCGCCACAGGTGACCACCACCGCTGTAGGAGCCAGTGTCCGTAAACGCCATTGTTCGGAATAGAGATAAATACTAAATAAATAAAAAAAACAACTAGAATAAAACGAGCTTTGAACCCGAAACATCTTCGTGGCAGTCCTGCATTCCACCGAAAGCCATGTTGTCTTTATTTTTTAATAGCTGTTCATTGTACACAACATAGAATACAATCGACGCTGTCAATAACGCCATTTGGTGTACTCTGTACATACGGTAAAATGGAAGTCAACTAGCATCATTCTGATATCGTCAGTATAAAACTCCCCAAAGCTGTGCTGGAACTACCCCAGTGGCTTGCAAGAGTTGAGCCGCAGAGCCACATGGCTGCTCGAACTTCCTTTGCTAACGGGTGCTATGCATGCTTCATATTGTGGAATGAATCGTCTTGACATATGCAACAGACTATTTTAATTAATATAACAACCTTGTGTCCCACAATGTCTACTGCGCTACACGTGCCCCGTTGAATGCTTCCAACCCATTATTGAATGATCAGATATATTTCTTCATCGTCATCAGCCATGTACATCACCTACAAAGTCGACCTTATAAGTGTGAAGTGGTTAGTTAATTCCCTCCTCCTCGACTAGCCTCTACACTAGCTTAGGAGGGAAGATGTTTGAGGTTCGGAATGGATCCCCTCGATGACTCGAGTGCACGGTGGCAGCGTGAAGGAAGAGCCGTAGTCCGGTGAAGAGACGCATTATTGCAGCCTCAGGCGTCTGCCCGAATTCAAGCCCGAACCTCCGTTCTCCCATTTCAAATTCAAACATCCTCTTTTCAACCTTCAGTCGAACAAAGGGTCTTCACACAAGCCAATCACACGTTGGTGCTCGCATCATCACAAGCAATTGCAGAAACACTTTCATCACAAGCACTGAATTGGTAAAAACCACGTTACCAAATACAACACGCAAAGGGATAGGTTATCCGCGTGTCACACACTCTCCCATGCCAGGCCGTGTATCGGCCAACCTCCGTTGATAGCCGTTCTCACGCTCGAGCTCCATCATCTTTCTCATTAAACGTCGCTTCATAGAAGCCTCCTAAAGCGCGGAGAGTACACTGTGAGGCCCTGTGCGCTGACCAGGTGTGCACGCGACAGTGAGGCGCCCCGACATCCTAACAAATCTTGGTAATGACGTACATCGGAGAAGATATGCTCGTCTCCATGCCGCTACTATGTCTCGGTCTGCCCAGTGGTCGCGTCCCCGCATCATTCTCAATGGCACGCGTGCATGCCAACAATGGCTTAAACTCTGACGGCGCCACCTGACCTGCTTCTTGCCAGACGCTCTTCCGAATAAGCCATCCCCTTCAAGTCCCAAACGGGGGCGACCTTGACGGCTCCGCTCGTGAACAGTGGGAACGAAGGGGTCTCCTTCATTTCCCGTGGGCAGGTCTCCCGCGTTCGCCTTCGCGGGACCGATCAGCTTCGTTAGCTGACGGATCAGGGACTGGCTCCACGCTCTGCATCAGCCGCATCAGTTGCGCTGCAGACAACGCGCCGTTATTGTTGCGTCATACTAACTCGGTTACTACGCTCCGCTGAAGAATGACGAATATAGGGATAGTAGATGCTTCCCTACTATGTATGCGCAAAAAAAGTCACAGCTTTGCTGGAAAGGCGAAGCAATGAACGTGGTAGCAACGAATTGAAAAATCACGTGCAGAATGGAAAGCAGATGGAAACATGCCCCGCGTTCCTCACACACAAATGATGCACATAACGTACTCACAGGTACGGATGCACGTGAATGATTGTCTCATCTGTTACTTTGCTGTGTTTGAAAAGCGCGCTTTTCGCAAACGGTGACTGCAATGATTGCAGTGACCTTTGAGCGCCCGGTAACTACAGCAAAATCGTTCCAGGTAAAGCCCGAGGCCAGCCAAGGCATACGACTTCCCCTCCTCGCCGCCGCGAGATCAGAGCAAAGTAGGCGTAGAAGATTAAAGCGGGCGCCACGCGCGCTCATTGCGCCATCTTGCTGGTAATACTGAAAACACAATCCCCCTCCCCCGGAGATGCTCGTGAGCAGCGGTGATCGATATAAGTAGCTTGCCGTTTGAACGGCGAAGGATGTGTTCCAGGGTGGCTCAATGGTTAACGGCTCACTGTCACACACACACTGTCACACACACACAGTAAAAGAGGTCGACAAACGTGCGAAAAACACTAATTTTACTAACGTTTCGGCAGGTGGGGCCTGCCTTCGTCGGAGTGAACCATTCACTCCGACGAAGGCAGGCCCACCTGCCCAAACGTTAGTAAAATTAGTGTTTTTCGCACGTTTGTCAACCTCTTTTTCTACCACATTTTCTACCGGATTCATTCACCCCACCATATATATATAAATATATATATATATATATATATATATATATATATAATAAATAAATATATATATATATATATATATATATATATATATATATATATATATATATATATATATATATATATATATATATACCAAAAACAAAAGTGATGCTGGGTCCGCCCTTCATCAGCAATGAAGGCCAGACCCACGGCCGAAACGTCAATAAAATCACTTCGTACGTGCGTCTTCTTCCCTATACGAATATATTGGTTCTAATAACTTCCCCTGTACATTCCATGGCATTACTGTCTGTTAGATCTCATTAATATTGTCACGTACCAAGAGCCGTAGACAAGGGACAGGAACAGCGGGGCAGAAAGACACGAGCGTATATCTTCGAAACGAGGCGCTAACCACACTTCTTCGTTCTCCTTGCCCTTTTCGGCTCGCTAGGGCTTGCCGGCTCACAACTCTAGGTGGCAATATTCCCCCTCCCATTAGGGCATCGACCCGATGCTCATACACAAGGGGACAGCAGGGTCGATAAGGGGGAAAAAAAGAGAAACGGTAGCTATAGTGCACAGGGCATATGCAGGTGCAAAAAAAAATTGTCTGAGGTTGGTCATAAGAGAAAAAAAAACCATTAACAGAGTTCACAGTTCGTTCCAGACCCAACGGGCAATGTAAAAAAAACGAAAATGTTTGCTGCCCGGGCATAATAAGACGAGTATCACCGCGTAATATAAGGTTTTAGGCGGACGACATGCACAATCTCTGTTCGTGGTGAGTGGCGCTGTGTCGTTGCCGAGCCTCCGTCTGGAATAACTTCGTAGTTGACCTCGTTCAACCGCCGTATTACTTTGTAGGGTCCGAAGTACTTGCTCAGGAGTTTTTCGCTCAGACCTCGCCGTCTAACAGGTGTCCAAACCCACACTTGTTCGCCAGGTTGGTAGGAGACTTGTCGGTAGTGGATATTGTACCTTCGGGCGTCTTCACATTGCTGCGATCTTATGTGCACGCGAGCTAATTGACGTGCTTCCTCTGCACGCTGAATGTAATCGTCGACATCGGGAGTTAGTAGCTCGTGCTGGTCGATGTCACAAGGAATCATAGCGTCTAGCATGGTTTGCACGTCTCTGCCGTAAACGAGGCGGAAGGGTGCGAACCTTGTCGTTTCCTGGGTTGCGGTGTTGTACGCAAACGTTACGTATGGCAGGATTTCGTCCCACGTTTTATGCTGCACATCCACGTACATAGAAATCATGTCCGCCAGCGTTTTGTTCAGCCTTTCTGTTAAGCCGTTACTCTAGGGGTGGTATGCGGTTGTCTTGCGGTGATTCGTGTAACTGAGCTTGAAGATGTCGTCCAACAGTTTTGCCGTAAACGCTGTCCCTCGGTCAGTGATGATGAATGACGGGGCACCGTGACGAAGCACAATGTGGTGCATGAAAAACTGGGCGACTTCAGATGCTGTCCCGCGTGGCAATGGCTTCGTTTCAGCGTAACGCGTCAAGTAATCAGTTGCGACGATGATCCACTTGTTTCCGGAGTGAGACAAAGGAAACGGTCCAAGAAGGTCCATCCCAACTTGGTCAAACGGCGTACGCGGTGGATCGATGGGTTGTAAGAGGCCTGCAGGCTTCACAGGTGGTGACTTGCGACGCTGACATTCGCGGCATCCTTTCACGTAGCGTTTGACAGAAGCGGCGAGTTTTGGCCAGAAATATAGCTTTCGAACCCGGTCGAGTGTCCGTGAGTATCCCAGGTGGCCGGATGTCGGCTCATCGTGGCAGGCTAATAGGATGTCATCACGAAGGTCTTGAGGGACGACTAGAAGATAAGATCTGCTGCCAACACCAGTGTTTTTCTTGTATAATATGCCGTGTCGTAAGCAAAATGACGGCAATGTACGGGAAAAGAGACGAGGAACAGACGCGGTGCTGCCTTCTAAATGATCGATGATGGGTCTCAACTCGGGGTCCGCTCGTTGCTTACTGAGGAGGTCCGCCCCACTGAGAGTCCCCAGGAAGGTGCTGCCGTCTTCTACAGCTGTATGGTCGGACTCCAGAGGTGCTCGTGATAGCGTGTCGGCGTCTTCATGCTTTCTACCCGACTTGTATACAATGGTGACATCGAACTCCTGAAGTCGCAGACTCCATCGTGCTAATCGCCCAGAGGGGTCTCAGAGGTTAGCCAACCAACATAAAGCGTGGTGATCACTCACAACTTTGAATGGGCGCCCATATAGATAAGGCCTGAACTTTGTAATCGCCCATATTACCGCGAGACATTCCTTCTCTTACGTTGAATAGTTGGTTTCGGCACGTGATAGAGTGCGGCTCGCGTAGGCTATCAGACGTTCAATCCCATCTTGTGTTTGCAGCAGGATAGCTCCGAGACCAATGTTGCTTGCGTCAGTGCGCACCTCTGTGTCAGCGTCCTCATCGAAATGACCGAGTACAGGAGGGGAAGACAATCGATGTCGCAGTTCCGCAAAGGCAGTCGCTTGTTCGTCAGTCCACTGAAATGGGGTGTCGTCACGCGTAAGTCTGATGAGAGGCTCCGCAACCTTAGAGAAGTTTTCAATAAAGCGGCGATAGTAGGCGCAGAGCCCCAGAAATTGCCGAAGACTTTTTTTTGTCTGTCGGAGCTGGAAAAGAGGCGACAGCGGCAGTCTTCTCGAGATCGGGCCGAACGCCTGCAGCGCTCACAACGTGACCCAGGAACTTCAGTTCATTGTAGCCGAAATGGCACTTCTCTGGCTTGAGGGTAAGGTCAGCGGATCGTATGGCTTCAAAAACACTCCGAAAGCGACGAAGGTGCTCGTCAAACGCTTTTGAAAAGACAACGACATCATCTAGATAGACGAGGCAACTTTTCCACTTGAGGTCAGCGAGAACGGTATCCATCATTCGTTGGAATGTGGCCGGAGCGGAACAGAGGCCGAATGGGAGCACTCGGAACTCATATAGGCCGTCAGGAGTTACAAAAGCCGTTTTTTCGTGGTCACGCTCATCGAATTCAATTTGCCAATAACCACTTTTGAGGTCGATTGAGGAAAAGTACTTTGCTCGCCTCAGCCTGTCAAGAGAATCGTCCACTCGAGGCAACGGGTACACGTCTTTCTTTGTGACGTTATTCAGCTTCCTATAATCGACACAAAAGCGAAGTGTACCATCCTTCTTCTTTACAAGGACCACTGGCGATGACCAAGCACTACTTGATGGCTGTATTACGCCGTCTTGAAGCATTTCCTTCACTTGCTTTTGAATCGCGCGTCGTTCGGTTGGTGAAACGCGGTAAGGCTGTTGCCGTATAGGGTGCGCGTCGCCGTAGGTGATAATACTGTGTTTGGTAATCGATGTTTGGCGGATTCTCGATGAACGTGCAAAACAGTCGTGGAATTCTATCAACAGGTCGTTAAGCCTTCGTTTGTTTTCGTCAGAAAGCGTTGGATTTATGTCGACGCCCCGGAGAGGTGCTTCGGTATTATGGGTTGCCTCGGAAGCAAAACACTCAGTCACATTAGTTACTGGGTAGGCATAGGCGATGACAGTACCAGGCAAAAGGTGTCGGCGCTCGTAGCTGAAGTTCGTAACAAGTACCTCGCAATGGCCATCCTGAAGGTCTACTAGGCTTCGTGCTACGCAGACACTTTGGGAAAAGAGCAGGGATCGATTGCTCTCCGCCACCATTTCACCGTGTGCTGATTTGTTACCAGCCACTTGAACCATAACACTTGAGCGCGGTGGTATCGTCACAGCATCGTCAATTACCCGCAGACATACTCGATCGTGGTCGTGATTATGCTCTGGTGTGGCGCTTTTTGTTGAGAACGTGACGAGGCGTTGTCGAATGTCGATGATAGCACCGTGCTCCCTCAGGAAGTCCATGCCAATGATCAGGTCTCGAGAACACTGACGGAGAACGCTCAAGCTGATAACAAAGGTTGAACCACGAATCTGTATTCGTGCTGTGCAAACGCCGAGTGGCATGACGATGTGCCCGCCAGCAGTACGAATTGGCTTGAGGTACCAAGGCATCGTCACTTTCTTTAGAAGAGCAGCCTGTTTTTCACTTATTATAGAAAAATCCGCACCCGTGTCAACTAAAGCAGTGACTTTGCGACCGTCGAGCAGCACTGGAATGTCTAATGAAACCTTTTCGGAACCAGCTGGTGTCGTCGTCGTCGGGGAATCGTCAGTTTGTGGAAGCGTCGGTAGGAGGCCTTGAGCTTGTCCAGTATGAGCGGCCTCGCCCCCGAAGGTCGCTGTGGTTAGTTTTCCCGGCGCGGACTGGGGGACCGACCCTGCGCCACGCTCGAATGGGTGCGGCGATTAGGAGAAAATTGCCGCGGCGACGGGGAGCGTGACTGGTGCAAGGATGACGAAGTTCCGCGCTGTTGAGCTACATACTCTTCAATATCAGGGGGCCGCTGACCGAACCTGGGTGGTGGTGAGTTCACCGAAAATCCGCGTAGTCCAAGTTGCTGGTAATAACAGTGTCGGTAAAGATGCCCAGCTTCGCCACAGTGGAAACAGAGAGGACGTCGATCATGCGCACGCCAACCGTCTGATTTCCGCGAGATCGGGCGAGGTGTGCTGTAATATGGCGCCGCTTGGACCGTCTGCAGCATGGCTGGGGCCACGGTGGGATGCGGGATTGCGGGTGTTACAGGTTGCCGCAAAGCTTGAGCATACGACATGCGGGGGAAGTCACCGGGAGGTTGATAATCCCGCATGCAAGATGGTTCTCTTAAAGCATGCTGGACTTCATCTCGGACAACGCTGGAGAACGAAGAGGTAGGGGGCTGCGAGGGCACTGACAGCTTCTGGAGTTCTTCGCGGATGACTGAACGTATGAGCTCTCGGAAAAAATCCATTTGGCAACCGAAAGCTCCAAAGTAGTCCGTAGTTGAAGCATTGACGTGCCGCTCGTATGACGGGGCCCGGTGCCTAAGGGTGCTTTCGATGGTGACAGCTTCCGTGAGAAATTCTGACACAGTCTTGGGTGGACTGCGTACAAGCCCACCGAAAAGTTGCTCTTTCACCCCGCGCATGAGGTACCGTACCTTCTTTTCTTCTGGCATGCCGGGGTCAGCTCGGTGGAAGAGGCGCGTCATTTCCTCGACATACATCGCAACCCCTTCGTTTGGTAGTTGTATACAGGACTGCAGATCGCGCTCAGCTCTCTCCCGACGGTCAGGGCTTGCATATGTCGCAAGAAGTCGGCGTTTGAAGTCTTCCCATGATGTAAGAATATCTGCCCGGTTCTCGTACCAGACACGTGCGCCGTCCAAAAGACTGAAATAGACGTGCCGCAGTTCGTCTGCGTCGTCCCAATGGTTGTGCACGGCAACAAACTCGTAATGAACAAGCCAATCGTCCACATCCTCAAGTGCAGTGCCATGAAAAGGATTTGGCGTTCGTGGTGTGAGTAAGGTGCAATGGAGTGGCGTTGTGCCGTTCGTACCGGTTGGGTTGGTGTCGGCATGGCTGGTCGGAGCTGCCATGTTGTTTGCGAGCAGTCCAAACTCAGGGGATTGCCCTCGGATCCTTCTGCTGGCGTGGTGCACAGGAGTGACCACCGGTACGACGCTTGTGTTCCTGCTATGTGGAGGGGTACGGTGCATAGATTACCCTGTACCTCCACCAGTTTGTCACGTACCAAGAGCCGTAGAGAAGGGACAGGAACAGCGGGGCAGAAAGACACGAGCGTGTATCTTCGAAACGAGGCGCTAACCACACTTCTTCTTCGTTCTCCTTGCCCTTTTCGGCTCGCTAGGGCTTGCCGGCTCACAACTCAAGGTGGCAATATTGTGTTAAAACACGAAAAAACGAGCCCTTAGGTATACACTTCTTTCCCTTATTTTCATTGAACGAGGGTCTCGTAATGGCTTACTTGGTGTGTTTAGGTTGTATAAGAGGGACAATTAATCAGCTACCCGCTCATAATAGGTTCACGTGCTACGTGATGCCAAACATGCGTATAAGTGTAATTTCACACTCGTCGTTTGGCTTATAGACGGCGCTGACTGTCACTCCTACTTCTAAATTCACATATAAACCCAAAAACGTGGATGGGGGGGGGAGGCCGCTGTGGTAGCTCAGTGGTTAGAGCATCGAACGCGTTGTTCGAAGGTCGTAGGTTCGATTCCTGCTAACGGCTGGTTATTTTTTCATCCACTTTTCTTTCTTCCTATTTACATTCCATTGGTTCTAATAACTTCACCTGTACATTCCTTGGCATTACTGTCTGTTAGATCTCATTTATATTGTGTCAAAACACGGAAAAACGAGCCCTTAGGTATACACTTCTTTCCTTTATTTTCATTGAACGAGGGTCTCGTAATGGCACACTTGGTGTGTTTAGGTTGTATAAGAGGGACAATTAATCAGCTGCCCGCTCATAATAGGTTCACGTGCTACGTGACGCCAAACATGCGCATAAGAGTGTTTTCACACTCGTCGTTTGGCTTATAGATGGCGCTGACTGTCACTCCTACTTCTAAATTCACATATAAACCCAAAAAAGTGGATGGGGGGAAGGCCGCTGTGGTAGCTCAGTGGTTAGAGCATCGAACGCGTTATTCGAAGGTCGTAGGTTCGATTCCTGCTCACGGGTGGTTATTTTTTCATCCACTTTTCTTTCTTCCTATTTACATTTCATTGGTTCTGATAACTTCCCCTGTACATTCCTTGGTATTACTGTCTGTTAGATCTCAATAATATTGTGTTAAAACACGGAAAAGCAAGCCCTTAGGTATACACTTCTTTCCCTTATTTTCATTTAACGAGGGTCTCGTACTGGCAGACTTGGTTTGTTTAGGTTGTATAAGAGGGACAATTATTCAGCTGCCCGCTCATAATAAGTACACGTGCTATGTGACGCCAAACATGCGCATAAGAGTGTTTTCACACTCGTCGTTTGGCTTATAGATGGCGCTGACTGTCACTCCTACTTCTAAATTCACATATAAACCCAAAAAAGGGGATGGGGGGAAGGCCGCTGTGGTAGCTCAGCGGTTAGAGCATCGAACGCGTTATTCGAAGGTCATAGGTTCGATTCCTGCTCACGGCTGGTTATTTTTTCATCCACTTTTCTTTCTTCCTATTTACATTCCATTGGTTCTAATAACTTCCCCTGTACATTCCTTGGCATTACTGTCTGTTAGATCTCATTATTATTGTGTTAAAACAGGGAAAAAACGAGCCCTTAGGTATACACTTCTTTCCTTTATTTTCATTGAACGAGGGTCTCGTAATGGCAGACTTGGTGTGTTTAGGTTGTATAAGAGGGACAATTAATCAGCTGCCCGCTCATAATAGGTTCACGTGCTACGTGACGCCAAACATGCGCATAAGAGTGTTTTCACACTCGTCGTTTGGCTTATAGATGGCGCTGACTGTCCCTCCTACTTCTAAATTCACATATAAACCCAAAAAAGTGGATGGGGGGAAGGCCGCTGTGGTAGCTCAGTGGTTAGAGCATCGAACGCGTTATTCGAAGGTCGTAGGTTCGATTCCTGCTCACGGGTGGTTATTTTTTCATCCACTTTTCTTTCTTCCTACTTAGATTTCATTGGTTCTGATAACTTCCCCTGTACATTCCTTGGCATTGCTGTCTGTTAGATCTCATTAATATTGTGTTAAAACACGGAAAAACAAGCCCTTAGGTATACACTTCTTTCCCTTATTTTCATTGAACGAGGGTCTCGTAATGGCAGACTTGGTGTTCAGGTTGTATAAGAGGGACAATTAATCAGCTGCCCGCTCATAATAACTTCACCTGCTACGTGATGCCAAACATGCGCATAAGAGTGTTTTCACACTCGTCGTTTGGCTTATAGACGGCGCTGACTGTCACTCCTACTTCTAAATTCACATATAAACCCAAAAAAGTGGATTGGGGGGGGAGGCCGCTGTGGTAGCTCAGTGGTTAGAGCATCGAACGCGTTCTTCGAAGGTCGTAGGTTCGATTCCTGCTAACGGCTGGTTATTTTTTCATCCACTTTTCTTTCTTCCTATTTACATTCCATTGGTTCTAATAACTTCCCCTGTACATTCCTTGGCATTACTGTCTGTTAGATCTCATTTATATTGTGTCAAAACACGGAAAAACGAGCCCTTAGGTATACACTTCTTTCCTTTATTTTCATTGAACGAGGGTCTCGTAATGGCAGACTTGGTGTGTTTAGGTTGTATAAGAGGGACAATTAATCAGCTGCCCGCTCATAATAGGTTCACGTGCTACGTGACGCCAAACATGCGCATAAGAGTGTTTTCACACTCGTCGTTTGGCTTATAGATGGCGCTGACTGTCACTCCTACTTCTAAATTCACATATAAACCCAAAAAAGTGGATGGGGGGAAGGCCGCTGTGGTAGCTCAGTGGTTAGAGCATCGAACGCGTTATTCGAAGGTCGTAGGTTCGATTCCTGCTCACGGGTGGTTATTTTTTCATCCACTTTTCTTTCTTCCTATTTACATTTCATTGGTTCTGATAACTTCCCCTGTACATTCCTTGGTATTACTGTCTGTTAGATCTCAATAATATTGTGTTAAAACACGGAAAAGCAAGCCCTTAGGTATACACTTCTTTCCCTTATTTTCATTTAACGAGGGTCTCGTACTGGCAGACTTGGTTTGTTTAGGTTGTATAAGAGGGACAATTATTCAGCTGCCCGCTCATAATAGGTTCACGTGCTACGTGACGCCAAACATGCGCATAAGAGTGTTTTCACACTCGTCGTTTGGCTTATAGATGGCGCTGACTGTCACTCCTACTTCTAAATTCACATATAAACCCAAAAAAGGGGATGGGGGGAAGGCCGCTGTGGTAGCTCAGTGGTTAGAGCATCGAACGCGTTATTCGAAGGTCGTAGGTTCGATTCCTGCTCACGGGTGGTTATTTTTTCATCCACTTTTCTTTCTTCCTACTTAGATTTCATTGGTTCTGATAACTTCCCCTGTACATTCCTTGGCATTACTGTCTGTTAGATCTCATTAATATTGTGTTAAAACACGGAAAAACGAGCCCTTAGGTATACACTTCTTTCCCTTATTTTCATTGAACGAGGGTCTCGTAATGGCAGACTTGGTGTGTTTAGGTTGTATAAGAGGGACAATTAATCAGCTGCCCGCTCATAATAACTTCACCTGCTACGTGATGCCAAACATGCGCATAAGAGTGTTTTCACACTCGTCGTTTGGCTTATAGACGGCGCTGACTGTCACTCCTACTTCTAAATTCACATATAAACCCAAAAAAGTGGATGGGGGGGGAGGCCGCTGTGGTAGCTCAGTGGTTAGAGCATCGAACGCGTTCTTCGAAGGTCGTAGGTTCGATTCCTGCTAACGGCTGGTTATTTTTTCATCCACTTTTCTTTCTTCCTATTTACATTCCATTGGTTCTAATAACTTCCCCTGTACATTCCTTGGCATTACTGTCTGTTAGATCTCATTTATATTGTGTCAAAACACGGAAAAACGAGCCCTTAGGTATACACTTCTTTCCTTTATTTTCATTGAATGAGGGTCTCGTAATGGCAGACTTGGTGTGTTTAGGTTGTATAAGAGGGACAATTAATCAGCTGCCCGCTCATAATAGGTTCACGTGCTACGTGACGCCAAACATGCGCATAAGAGTGTTTTCACACTCGTCGTTTGGCTTATAGATGGCGCTGACGGTCACTCCTACATCTAAATTCACATATAAACCCAAAAAAGTGGATGGGGGGAAGGCCGCTGTGGTAGCTCAGTGGTTAGAGCATCGAACGCGTTATTCGAAGGTCGTAGGTTCGATTCCTGCTCACGGCTGGTTATTTTTTCATCCACTTTTCTTTCTTCCTATTTGCATTCCATTGGTTCTAATAACTTCCCCTGTACATTCCTTGGCATTACAGTCTGTTAGATCTCATTAATATTGTGTTAAAACACGGAAAAACGAGCCCTTAGGTATACACTTCTTTCCTTTATTTTCATTGAACGAGGGTTTTGTAATGGCAGACTTGGTGTGTTTAGGTTGTATAAGAGGGACAATTTTGCCCCGCCGCGGTGGTCTAGTGGCTAAGGTACTCGGCTGCTGACCCGCAGGGCGCGGGTTCGAATCCCGGCTGCGGCGGCTGCATTTCCGATGGAGGCGGAAATGTTGTAGGCCTGTGTGCTCAGATTTGGGTGCACGTTAAAGAACCCCAGGTGGTCTAAATTTCCGGAGCCCTCCACTACGGCGTCTCTCATAATCATATAGTGGTTTTGGGACGTTAAACCCCATATATCGATCGATCGAAGAGGGACAATTAATCAGCTGCCCGCTCATAATAGGTTCACGTGCTACGTGACGCCAAACATGCGCATAAGAGTGTTTTCACACTCGTCGTTTGGCTTATAGATGGCGCTGACTGTCACTCCTACTTCTAAATTCACATATAAACCCAAAAAAGTGGATGGGGGGAAGGCCGCTGTGGTAGCTCAGTGGTTAGAGCATCGAACGCGTTATTCGAAGGTCGTAGGTTCGATTCCTGCTCACGGGTGGTTATTTTTTCATCCACTTTTCTTGCTTCCTATTTACATTTCATTGGTTCTGATAACTTCCCCTGTACATTCCTTGGCATTACTGTCTGTTAGATCTCATTAATATTGTGTTAAAACACGGAAAAACAAGCCCTTAGGTATACACTTCTTTCCGTTATTTTCATTGAACGAGGGTCTCGTAATGGCAGACTTGGTGCGTTTAGGTTGTATAAGAGGGACAATTAATCAGCTGCCCGCTCATAATAACTTCACGTGCTACGTGATGCCAAACATGCGCATAAGAGTGTTTTCGCACTCGTCGATTGGCTTATAGACGGCGCTGACTGTCACTCCTACTTCTAAATTCACATATAAACCCAAAAAAGTGGATGGGGGGGGGGAAGGCCGCTGTGGTAGCTCAGTGGTTAGAGCATCGAACGCGTTCTTCGAAGGTCGTAGGTTCGATTCCTGCTAACGGCTGGTTATTTTTTCATCCACTTTTCTTTCTTCCTATTTACATTCCATTGGTTCTAATAACTTCCCCTGTACATTCCTTGGCATTACTGTCTGTTAGATCTCATTATATTGGGTTAAAACACGAAAAAACGAGCCCTTATGTGTACACTTTTTTCCCTTATTTTCACTGAACGAGGGTCTCGTAATGGCAGACTTGGTGTGTTTAGGTTGTATAAGAGGGACAATTATTCAGCTGCCCGCTCATAATAAGTTCACGTGCTACGTGACGCCAAACATGCGCATAAGAGTGTTTTCACACTCGTCGTTTGGCTTATAGATGGCGCTGACTGTCACTCCTACTTCTAAATTCACATATAAACCCAAAATAGTGGATGGGGGGAAGGCCGCTGTGGTAGCTCAGTGGTTAGAGCATCGAACGCTTTATTCGAAGGTCGTAGGTTTGATTCCTGCTCACGGCTGGTTATTTTTTCATCCACTTTTCTTTCGTCTTATTTGCATTCCATTGGTTCTAATAACTTCCCCTGTACATTCCTTGGCAATACTGTCTGTTAGATCTCATTAATATTGTGTTAAAACACAGAAAAACGAGCCCTTAGGTATACACTTCTTTCCCTTATTTTCATTGAACGAGGGTCTCGTAATGGCAGACTTGGCGTGTTTAGGTTGTATAAGAGGGACAATAATCAGCTGCCCGCTTATAATAAGTTCACGTGCTACGTGACGCCAAACATGCGCATAAGAGTGTTTTCACACTTGCCGTTTGGTTTATAGATGGCGCTGACTGTCACTCCTACTTCTAAATTCACATATAAACCCCAAAAAGTGGATGGGGGGAAGGCCGCTGTGGTAGCTCAGTGGTTAGAGCATCGAACGCGTTATTCGAAGGTCGTAGGTTTGATTCCTGCTCACGGCTGGTTATTTTTTCATCCACTTTTCTTTCTTCTTATTTACATTCCATTGGTTCTAATAACTTCCCCTGTACATTCCTTGGCATTACTGTCTGTTAGATCTCATTAATATTGTGTTAAAACACGGAAAAACGAGCCCTTAGGTATACACTTCTTTCCCTTATATATATATATATATATATATATATATATATATATATATATATATATATATATATATATATATATATATATATATATATACTGTGCATGCATACCGGCGACAATATCCAGCTGAGAGGGTCCATATAATTGCTATTGCAATAAAGTTACAATGAGCAATGGTGTAGCAGGTATCTTGCAACTCTACTTGTATTAGTGGCCAATGACATATGTAATCATATGTAATATACTATAGCATTTTCAAATAATAAACTAACAACCAGGTGTCACACAATTAGAATTTTTTAACGAGTAATCTGTTGATTGCTTCCTACATACTAAGATATGCTTCGCCATAAATATTTTGAGTATTCAGCCATCCCATCAAGAAAGTGCCCATAATGCCTGACAGTTGCGTAGCGCTTTCCTGGCTTCTCCGAACGATAACGTATAATGAAATTTCGAGTGCTTTCCTTCTTCCAAAAAACTATGATAGCCTATAGCGTGGATGGTTGCATGCAGGTGTACCTAAATTGTTCCCTAAGAGTATTGAAAAATTTCGGGGAACCTCAAGCTTTGCCTCTAGAAGTTGAACGCGATAGCAATGTCCTGTCCGTATTCAAGCACTCGGTGTATGAAGTAATTTCGAGCTTGCTATGCACCCACTGCGTGACCTTAAGGGGCATTAATGTTTGTACCTTTATAGTGGGTGACTGGCCTTGCGCTATGAAGTGATTATGATAACGCCATCTTGTACCACGCATTCTTACGGCAATATTTTGTGTCGTACTGAGAATTATGTGCACAGGACATGTGTGTTATTAAAGCATGAACGTTATTTTCACTGAATATCCAAGCACAGGAAGTTATTTTCACTGCATTCTCAATCAAGGGCGTGGTTATGTGGTAGAACACCCGCTTGCCACTCAAACGACACGGGTTCAATCCCCACACAGACCAACGATTCTTTGTGGATTATATTATTTGCATCATTCTCGACTTCTCAGTCAGGCAAAGATGATTCTTCGCTCACAAACAAAGCCGCTGACATCGATGCCAGAATTTCTGCGAAGCTAACTGTTTAGCACTGTCGCGTTGAAATGTATGCAGTTGAACTCAACATAAAAGTGGTAGGAAGCGCGGAGCAGTGATTCACCTTTTTTTCAGCGATGAACTCAAACACTGTGGGCCGGGGGCCTAGTTCGTATGGAAAGTTAAAGCGAGCTTGGGACAAGACACCAAATTTGAAGTATACAGAACGAATGCAGCTTGTAAGCAACTGAAAGATCTGCGCTGCTTCAGTGACCCTCGCATTCACAGGCAAATGTGCCCTCGTGTTTGAACCATATAGCCATTTATAGGCCTCCATGGCGGGAAAGAAAACGTTCATTTGTAGTGCACTGGCGCCCTCACCCCTGCAAACTTTAAATTAAATGCACCAGAGGGAATTCTGGCACTAGTGTCCATGAGAGTTGCAACGCAATGTGCTCCAGTCAGCATAGAAATGATTGGATTGGATTCGACAAAATTTTATTGGGTCTTTCAAATACAGCTTCCTGTGTCGTGGGCTGCTATCAAGTGGAGACTGAGATGCCTAGCTCTTCAGCTAGCTCGCGGGCTTCGTGGAAAGCCCAGAGCTGATCTACCAAGAACAAGCTGCGTATTGCCGCCTCCCATCTGGCAGTGGTGATGTTCGATAAATGAGCGAACTTGGTACACTGCCAAAGCATATGTTCTAATGAAGCTGTTTCCCCACAATGTGGAGAAAGATTACTTGGGTATCGGTCAGGTTACGTGATGAGTAACATTTTCAAAGTAGGTTACAACCGCGTTTGCAAAAGCCTTAATGTAAGTGCTTGGGGCCGAGATTGAATTGTGTGAGGTTGAGGGAAAATCCTTCTGGACAGGCAGAAATATTTAGTGAGCTTGTTATATGTAGTGATAATTTCCAATTTTTCTCTTTCACCGGTAGAACGCATGCCCGGTGAGGTGTAGATGGAGAGGCCTCGCACCGCCTCGTGTGCTGCTTCATTGAGGTGGGAAGGGGAGTCTCATATGTTGGTTCTTAAGGGGAGCTGGGAACCAACTCCGAAGACGATGCGTAATGTCCTTGCCGTGTAATATTCTCAGCGTTTGTTCTGAAACTGTTCCCTTTGCGAAGGCTCATAGTGCTGCAATAGAATCACTGTAGATCACTTCAATGTTATCCATCTTAAGTTCTAAGGTGATGGCCTCCTGTTTCGCAAGGAAGTGGTAGGCATAGTACACAAGTTCGCCTATGCTGGCTTGCACTCTGTCTGCAATCTGCCTTTACTCTGTCTTAAAGGTTACCTTCATTATTTTGATAGTATTGCGTTTTATTATCCACGTTGCTTCAGGTCGACTCCCTCACTGTGTATGTCGCAGTAAATGTAACGCCATTTTTAATCACGAAGAACCAACTAGCCGAATACCTCCCTTTTCTCTTTGCTTCTTCTAGTGGTCTGGATCAGTGGGATACAGGGCCTCTTAGCCAATAGAAAGGGTGATTAACCCTTCTACATATATTCAATCACGTCGCACCGTCTGCTAAGCGTATACCTGGCGTCTGCGCGCACACGTTCGACAAGAAGACGGCAGCGCAAGAAAAGCAAAAAAAAAAGATCATCACTGCGACCATTGACCCTAGATGCTCGCCACCTCGAGCTTCTCACGTCGTCGTCACGCACTCTGTGGGCCGTAAGTAGCAGACTGTCTCTAGTATTTGTTTTGAATTTTTGTGTGACAGCTTGGGCAGCAATATATTCGTGACTACACTGTGCTATTTCTATTAGCCATTATCATAATGTGGGTGCGATAGGCTTATCAGGCGTGGGTAAGCTTATCTCGCCAACAATGCAAGAGCGTATACCTGATTGTTTGTCCTGATCGTGAAATGGCGCAGAGCGTTAGCTAATTACACCTAATATTTGTTTCCGTGAGGGCTCTGGTTGAACTTCAAGGGCAAGTTCGGATCTAAGCGGGGGGTCGAGTTTTCACGGGCTCTAACGTGTTGGGTTCTAGCGTGCCACTGATCCCTACTAGAGGGAGCTGAATGGCTCATCGAGATACATCATTCTAAAGCTTTATATCGAGCAAGCGTCGTTAAAGCCATCAGAAGCTGTCGTGCGTGTCCAAGAAGCCACCGCCATGAACAGTCGTCTGATGCCCGCGCGAGGGCTTTTTTTTAATAAAACGCCGGCCTGTAGGAGGAGAGTAAACTGTACGAATAAACCGGGAATATTGTCACAAAGACATTTCATGCATACGTAACTCCATATTATATTACTTTTTACGCATTCTGCGAGGAAGTTGTGGTAGTTGATCGCCTTTGTCTAACGAGGCGTGTTGAACAGGTTTGGTTAATTTAGGGGCGAAGCACTTTATAGCGGCACCCGTTAGTCCCTCGTAGTCGTAGTCGTAGTGTGTAAGAAGAGTTACATTTTGACTTTCAAGGTGGTGCCGGTGGGAGATTTCTCCTGTGCGTTGTTGAACAATAAAAAATTTGCAGCGTGCACGTTAACTAAAAGCCGAATGCTCCTGTCTCTTATTCCCCATTAGTAGGCATTGGCATGTACATTGAGCACTGTCTGACAAGAAAGGGTTGCTACGTTACACTCGCTGGGTGAAACCTCCTTAGTTTTAGAAAGGTTTAGCGAGCGTTGAGCCGCAGTGCCATGAATACAATGAACTAGTAGTATATACCATGAACTCGAGGTGGTTAAAGGTGGGAAGTAGTAACGAAGCGCGAGCCGCAAGAAAGTAAAAGCCGAATTCTCCTGTCTCTCATTTGCCATTAGGAGCCATTGGCATGTACATTGAGCACTATCTGACAGCAAAAGGTTGCTACGTTATACTATCTGGGCGTAACGTCAAAGGTTTAGCGAGCGTTGGGCCACAGTGCCATGAATACAGTGAACTAGTATATACCATGAACTCGAGGTGGTTAAAGGTGGGAAGTAGACCCGAAGCGCAAGTCGTAAAAATGTGTGCGTGTGCCACCTCTCGTTTAGTCCTTGGAATGTCAGCTGGATGGCGGTGCTTCTATATGGGGAATATATGATGAAAATATGCGAGGTGGCGGTACTTGGAGTGTTGAATAGATGGACAAACGGACACACAGACAGATGCATGGATGGACACCTGAATAGACGCAGGGACGGATGCATGGACGAACGCAGGGACGGACGCACGAACAGACGCACGCACGGACGGGTGGATGGACGCATGGACGGACGGAAGCAAGAACGAATGGACGGACGAATGCTTCGCCTCACTCTCCATCATTCACTCCGTGGATATACTGCCATTTTTTTCTATGCAGGTTTTCGCACTCGAGGCCCTAATTGAATGTGAAATAGGTCAGTAACTCAAAAGAGGGACAACTGGACACTGTCTCCAAAAAGCAGACTTTGCAGTGACCTTTTTTCAGGGTCATGTTTTCACGGCCGACCTCCATTGAAAACGCTAGAAGACGTACCCGCTTTCTCATGCGGCTGCTTGTGAAGCCATTGGAAGGTCCCTTTGTTGTCCCGAGAACTGGCGTATTCTGGGCGTTTAGGCGCATAATCAAAATATTATCTCGTGGCAGTTTTTGTGATCGTACTTTTTGTGTGTTTATTTATGATGGAAGACTTTCGCGGGTCACCTCTACATGAAAAATGACAGACGCAATCCGAGTATGGTGCCGTGCTGTAATCTACAAATATAATGCACACAATAAACCTTATAATTAGACATCACCAAAGAGGTTTTGCAAGAAAAAAACTTTCTTGGATATCACTTCGAACTCCGACTAATGCTACACACACAAAAAAAACGCCAGGCCTGCGCAGAAGGCGCATCACAGTCACAGCGAAAGCTGGAATAGTGGCCTTTCAGAACCTGTTTCAAGCACTCATTGGGTAACTGCTGCAAGCACACTTGCTTGATGCCCCCTACGGCAACAATGATAAAATTTTAGGTTAGTAGGCTGGACCTCGCTATGCTATTTTTTGTCATTCTTCTGAGAAGTATGGTGTCCGCTAAACAATTGCGAAGAACTTTCTGCTAATTGTTCATGCAGACGCTGACGACGAGGTGGATCTCTGCCTGGAGTGGATGCGCCACAGTTATTACCTGAAGAAAAACAACCTTTTGTAATGGGTTGTAGCACTGGATGAGCCACTCGTTACACTATTCGCATTGTGCAACGACTGGTTGTTCTTTCACTTTTTTTAAAATGGTTTGGAAGTCGTAATAACACGATTGCTTTCCCGACATCAAGCCTGCCTAAGGCAAGTTTGCCAAGAAGTTCCAAGCACCAATGTTCCACAATGGTAGAATACTGGGCCGGCACTTAGCGCACGTGGGTTGCAACCCCACTTTGTCATTGATACTTGTTTTTTTTCTAATTTAGCACGATGTGGTTACGGACACCAGCGGTGGTGGCGGTGGACAACTAAGGCACTGCGCAAGACCTGAGTGGAGATCTCATAACAGCTTTCGCTGTAAAAACACAATCCCACGCATGTGTTCACTTACATGTATACTCCCAAAGAGCTTTTCGAAACTATAGCGCATGAGTGAGAGTAGTTGCGTGCAGTATGTGATGGTGGTCTTTTAGATGTGAAGCAGCTCTCTGAATGGTCTGTGTAATGCTGTCCCTCCGTACAACGAACGCCACCTAGCGTGCCACAGGTGTCGGCGCGGTGCCAAGTAGGTCACACCACTGCGGCGCGTTGACGTCGTGCTCCTCTCGCAGTGCCAACACCTCCTATATATTATAAGAGTGGTTGGCAGTGCGCGCTGACGTCACTCCCTCGCCCGCCTGAAACGCGCTTACCGCAGCCACGCAGCCACCATATCCGTAACACCTGCAGCGACCACCGCTTGCTACACCACCGACTCGTCGGTTCACACACAATAAACCAGAAGCGCGCCTAACGTACGCGTTAAAACATGTCTGTACAGTCGCCCAAACACTTAGCTATTACTGTGGGCAGCGGCCACTTTTTTGTCCATTAGTGCCATATTATGGAAAAATTTACAAAAACGTGCTTCTTGGGCATGTGCTTTGTGGGCATACACTGGTCCCTGATTCAACTGACACGTAATTCAGTCGTATGACAAATTTACACAGAAAAAAACTGCCTATAATGCACGATAGCTTAAGAGTTGGCCGACTTTATGTGTCACCTACTAGTCCTACGCCAGCCATTCCTTCGAATGAATCTTCCAGCACTCACCGCGAAACCACGTTAGCGCCGTTTAATCCGTAGCAACACCCGTACGCAACGCTGCTGCTTCGCATCCCATCAGAGTTCCCTTGAGTGAGATGGTCCAAATTTTTTTAGTGTGGATTAATGCTATGACCAAGGCCGACGCGAGTGACAATACCGCCACCAGCCGTTTTGGTAATTCTTCGACGAAACTGCGCTTTTGCTTATGCAAGAAAGTGATACGTTAAAATAACTAATGCTTTTTCTGTTACAGGTGCAGCTGGAATTCTGTGCGTTCACTGTTTGTTAACATTGTTTTAACACTGTTTTTTAACATTTACACTCTTTTG
Source organism: Rhipicephalus annulatus (assembly GCA_013436015.1). Taxonomy (NCBI): domain Eukaryota; kingdom Metazoa; phylum Arthropoda; class Arachnida; order Ixodida; family Ixodidae; genus Rhipicephalus; species Rhipicephalus annulatus. Next base: position 282,022 of record WOVY01014813.1, read on the forward strand.
GGGGGTTTCATTTATTTTACCAAGATAACAACTGGGGTGCACCAAACATGCTCCTGTTTAGCGTAACTGAATCTTACCTGACTGGAAGTAACTGATAATTCTGTGAATTGTACCAACATGCTCAACTGTCAACGCTTTAACAAAATGTCGAGATAGGTCACATTCTATAGACGTAGTTCAAAATGATAATAGTTTTCCTAGTCTATTTCAAAATACGGCAACGACACACAGCTGTCTTGCTTGATTTCGCTTAGGTACGATATATATCGATTGTAATCTATAACGATGTGCCGCTCTATTATCTTGTTTCTGGGTACACAGAGATTCTCTGATAGAGAAGTGTACCACTACCTATGCGTGATATATATTAGGTTATTTCTACTTCTTGTCCTTCAATAACACGATAGACCTATTTCGCTTGTGTTGACAATCCCCAGTTAACGTTGCCACACGTGTTTAATAAGACCACCTTTTTCGATGGTAAACATTGCCTGAGGGTTCCCTTGTGCCAATATTTTTACTCCACAGTCCTTTATGGACTCTTGCCGGAGCAGACGAGTGACTACTTCAATGGCGAGTGCTTACTCAGCCGTGTTTTTCTCCTCGGGACGCCAGCTCAGGGTATAAATAGCAGAGTAATGCACTTTATTTGTTCACACACATCCATCCTCATCTTTTTCTTGTTGTATTTATTAACCTTCATAGCGTTTGTTCTTCGTATTTGGATTAGCCTTTATTTTACATACTTCGCTTTTTTGTGGATGGGTATCAGTTTAAACTTTCTATTTGGCTCTACTTTGTCGCAAACTTTCTCTACCTTTTCTTTCATTTCCGTACAAACTACACCATTTGATAATTCACTGGTCAGCAAGACTTACTACAACAGACTAAACTCTACAGCTTTACGAATCTGGTGTGTTGGTTAAAAAAAAAACATGAATTGCACTACCACGACGAAAAGATGCAACATTTATTCAACTACGCGTTAAAAACAAAACATTCGGGTTTTCTTAACGTTTGGTCAAGAAAATTTTCCTCGGCCACATGAAAGGCGGCTCATATTACCCGGACATTCAGGAATACGAAGAGTTTTAAACTGCTACCAAATCTCCGTCTGATCAACGTTGGCCAACTTACAAATCTGCTGCTGCAACTTATTGATTTGCACGAAAACATGCAAAGTCTTTCTTTTTCGGTGAACCTCTACCAACTATGCTGAAAAATAACCCTAGACAGTTTTCGAATTTCGTACGTAGCAGCGAGAATCGCGCTAGAACCTTGCTGACAGCTGATGGGCATCCCGTGCCCGACGTAGAATGCGCATCTCTACTAAACGACACATTCATAAAAGCTTTCTCACACCAGGTGACCATCAACAACCAAATCACTTTGCCTTCACCCCAACCCATGGACGCTATTCTCGTTACCTCCGAAGGTATTCGTGCGGTTATTAAAAACTTAAAAGCTCGTCACCATGTGGAGTTGATGGAATCAATACTAAATTCCTGAAAAACACTGTTGAATAGTGCTCTATTATCTTGTCATGCATTTTTTCATAGTCCTTGCAGCACTCAAGACTCGCTGGTTGGTAAGACAGTACCAGTTAACAAATCAGGGGTGACACACAATGCATTAAATTGCCGTCCACTATTGCTAACATCTGTCCAGTGCAAAATAGTTGAGCATATCATTTTCACTCACCTTGTTAACTTTCTCGAGTCTAACCAGTTTTTCACACCCTCCCAGCATGGCTTCCGCTAAAAATTCTCATGTGAAACGCAGCTCTCGGTCTACCAACAAACTGCATGTCCTACTCAACTCTGGATCTACCATTGACTGTATTTTTTAGATAATTCGAAGGCGTTTGGCAAGGTTAGTCATGAGCTACTACTTCTTTCGCTGAAACATTTAAATCTAGATCCTAACGTGCTTAACTGGATCCCAGCCTTTCTTTTTAACCGAATACAATTTGTTTCTGCTAACAATGTTTGCTCACCCGTCCAACCAGTGCTCTCGGGCGTTCCCCAAGGCTCTGCGTCGGGACCCTTGCTGTTCTTAATTTTCATGAAGGACTAGCCAACTAGCGTCTCATTAAAGGTATGCCTATTCGCTGATGATTGCGTAATTTATCAAAAAATAAGTAACGAAGACAATGTCACATCGCTTCAGTCGGATCTAAATAACATATTTACCTGGTGCGAATTATGGAACATGGAAATGAACATTTCTAAATGAAAAGCAATGCGTGTGTGCCGCACTTCACTTGCTTGTCCACAGTATCACCTTAACGATACCTACCTTGAGGGCTGTTTCATCTTACAAATATCTAGGTGTTCTTATTTCGAATAACCTGACATGGAACCATCATCTGAAGTACATCATCGTCAAAGCTAACCGTGAACTCGGGTATTTTCGCAGAAACTTCTGCATGGCACCTTCATCCCTTAAGAAGCTTCTTTACAGTACCTACATTCGCCCATCGCTTGAATACGCATCAACCATCTGGGATCCTGGTGGCACTACCAAACACATGAATTGCAAGCAGTGTAGAATCGTTCAGTTCGCTTTATCTTGTCCAAGTATATCCGCATGGCCAGTGAAATCTCAGCTCAACCTTCCTGAACTCGCCGTTCGGCGTAAAATCGCCCGGCTAAGTCTCTTTCATAAGCTTTATTATCATAACAATAGCCTTCGCGAACATTTTGTTAAACCCCCCTCATTCATATCACCCAGAATAGATCATCCACAAAAAGTTCATGTTCTTCAATGCAGAACCAAAACCCATCTGCACGCTTTCGTTCCAAGAACTACATCTCAATGGAATCTACTCCCATGATCAGCTACCACAATCACCGACACATCACGTGTTTTATGGTTTTTTTACAAAACATTTTGGGCGTTATTTGATTTCTGCTTTGAAATATATATATATATATATATATATATATATATTATGTCTTTTTTGTTTATTTTTGTTGTTTTTGGGATTGGTTGCTGTTCTCTGGTTAGTGCTTTAACATGTACTACCTCCATTATCGCTACTGCTACGTTGTCTTTGTTGACGTAGTTTATATATAACGCATTTTCGTATTATTCTGCAATTATTGAATTTGGTTCTTGTATATATTTATCAAGTGTTACTTTCCATTTTTGACAGGTGCCATGCCCCTCCCTTTATAGTGTTAAAACCTTCATGGTATAATAAATAAATTAATAAATAAATAAATAATGTGGCAATGGCTCCTTGAAAAATTACAGATCAATTTAAAAGCAGCTATTATGGCAGAAGGTTCAGCATGTTCGCCTGATACTTGGCCTAAAGAACACAGCATGTACAACGGGTAATGGTACTTACTCCACGTGTGTGCACTCAATTTTTTTTTTCTTACAAATGGGCTGCTTTTCTGTTTTCACCCATGACCGACTCGTTGTTTCTGACTGTAGGATTTAGAACACTGGAAGTTGAGCCATATCTCTGTTAGTTCACCAACACTTTGGTATTTTCGTAAATGCCATTCGAAAGCAGGACTTCGTGAACAAAACAAAACAAAAAGACTTGCGCCATAACTTCAAAGAGGAAGCTAAGGAACAACAAACTACTCACCGACACGAACAGTCGGAGGCACACCGTTGTAGCGGACATGGGTCGCTACAATTTGGTCATGAAGGAACGCTAGCAGAGCAGAACAAACGATGAATACACACGACGAAGGCGTCCACATTGAAAAAAAGAAAAATCGGTCCTTCTTTCTGGTGTCTGCTGTTGTGAAGATTCTCGTCTGACAGCGTATTAGGGAGGACAATAAAAACCGTAGAAAACTCTTACAAGGACTACGTTGGGTCACCGTTGCTCGCAAAACTTGGAGATGTTGCGTAGGTGTGAGCAATGTGCACTGAATCCTCTGTGACAAACGAGTAAGGAAAGCAGGGAGCTCACGCTAATCTTTATATCTACGACACTGCTCCATTAAGTCTTCTCTGAAGAGCTTCTTCATCGTTGTCGCTGATCTGTACAGTGTGAGCTTGCTTGCGCGTTGCTAATTAGTTGGTTTTTTTTTTCAAGCAGTCGTTGTTTGGTCGTCTTCCTCCTAATCCGCACTCCCAGAGTGCAGAAAGGGCCACGCACCCGAGATGAGGTCACCGACGCCTGCGGTGCTTGTCTCGCGCGTGCTTCGGTCTTCTACTTGTACCGAATGCGTCAAGTCGGGCTACAGTGCTGCGATGTTTCGAGGAAAATCGACATTTTCGCTACTGTTCGAATTCAAACGAGCCGGCCTTTCTTGCGTATTGGTTTGTCATCTTCCGTGAAACTACTACTCGCACAGACATGTAACTTGAATTGTTTTAACTTACGCACTTTAGACGAACGAATAGCAAAAAAGAAATCCACAAGGAACAGTCAGGCGAGAGAAACAAAGTCGCCACCTAAGTACACTCCAGTCACGAAGGTGCGGTCCGAATCCCCGACAACCATGACAACGACAGTCGTCCGGTGCAGTTACGGCTGAGCCAAGGGACGTCAATGGTGCCCTTCACTTGGCAGACCAATTGCCGACGCTCGCAAGCACCTGTCCTGGCATCCGCCAGCTCCGAGCGGTCGCCTGCGGCCGCCAGGCCAGTAGTGGTAAGCCAGCGAAGGTTCGGAGAATCGCGGGCCTTGAGTCACACCCCCGAGCTTGCGACTTCTCAAGCCTGCCTCCTCGCACCGAGGTTCCGCGCGAGACCCTCCGTAAGTCTTTCGCGTGACTCGAGGGCGCGCAACCGCTGTCAGGCACGCACCCACGTTCATACAGGCGCGCTCTCCCTCATGAGGGGATCGCGCAAGCGCTTATCGAAGCGATGGGCTAAAGGAAAGAGGTATTCGTGGTGTTGGGAAGGAGGTTCGGCGAGAGGTTAGGGCCGCAGCTTGAGCCCGCCAGTAGGTAGTGGCGGAGTCTCTTTCTTTTTTAGAAAGAAGACGGCTGCCATCTTTGATGCGCCAGCGGAGCGACCCCGCGCAACCTGGCTCCATCACTAAAAATACCACGCGCGAGTCGTCCACGTTGCGGCGGCAGTTATGAACGCTGCCGTGTCTCTGGGATGCCCGAACCGCCACCTCCCCCTCCCTCTCTTAGTCCCATCTTTCCTCTCTCCATCCTCTGGCGACCGACATACATATTTCCTTCCTGCGCGGCATGCTCAACGCGTTCCTTTGCCAGTGAGCGAACCAGCGGGAGCGCCGCAAAATATGTCTTCTCAAGCGCCCCCGCGAAGGTTCCTGAGAGAGAGAGAAGCGAACACAATCAAAGGCCGAGACGGGACAGCTTACAAGGCGACGGTGGCTTTGCGATCGGTGTGAAGTGCTCGAGTAAGGCGGCCGACATATGCTGTCGCTTTATAAACTTCAGCACCACTCACACGGAGATCTCTCCGACTCTAAAGAACCATTAAACGAATATTATGCTAAAGGAACAGATAAAATATTCAACACATTTAGTTTTCACCAATTTCGCTATAACAAAGTGCGGTTGTTTGGATTAAACTTGGCTGGAAAGATGCCATGTACTGGCAACGAGACGTGGTCATTAATTTGTCGTGCGAAATGTCCAAGCGTTTCATGTTATATTCTGGATAGGGGATTCAAACTCAACGGAGCTCGTGGGCCACTGCCGCAAAATTTTGTCATTTCCAAGGCCGATGTAGTCATGATGTTTGGAAACGCAGGGGGGGGGGGAGTGGCGGAGAAATTTTTGTTAACATTGCCACTTGAAGGATTGCCTTTCCCTCACCATATATAGGTCATTCCTGAAAAAACAAACATTTGATGCCACGTTTCGAGAAACAGATTGATAGGGACTCCTGGATACCACTTCAGAAATGTATATTTCGTTTCGCGAGTTTAAGACATGGTGACCGCATGGGTACCAAAGAGAAGCAACTTCATTTGAATTTCTTATTTCATTTGGAGACCCTAAGGGCCCGGAGGGCATTACAGGAGGGGTGGGGGGATTCATAAGGAATGATATACGCCACATTTCAAGTGTAAAACATTGGAAAAGGAAAACTAGAAATATAATTCATAAACAATAACATTTCATAAATACCGATAACATTTCAAAAATAAAAAAATACATTTTACAAATGAACACAATCAAAGATCACATACAGTATAAAATACATAGTAGTGATCTATTGAAAAGTATTATCACGCTCTTGAAACGAAAGGAGCGCTAACTGGAAAGACTGATGATCGGTGATAGCGGCAATGCTAAATGGCAGTGAATTCGATTGATCTATTGCTAGTGCAAGAGGCTTCAGAACATTCACTTTTTTATCTCATCGACATACTTTATTTATTTATTTATTTATTTATTTTTTATTTATTTTTTTATTTACTTATTTATAATAACCACAATCTTTCAGTTGAAAGATCATGGCAGGGTGAGAAAAATGTTCGAGAATCGGTACATACAAAGAAATAATGAAACACAATAAATTGTACGATATGAGTATTTAGGGCGAAGGTTCAAAAACGCTTATTTAAACAAATTTTTTGAGTAACATAACACATGATAACGTATCATGTAGAATACAGGTTACAGACTAACACAATAATTACAATAAACGAATTAATACAATGCAATGTGTAGTGATGGTTCAGGTGATGCTGTTTCAAACAATGACAGTTTCTTGTGTAAAACGACATCATTTGTCAGGCGATTCCAGTCATTATTAGTTCTAGGGAAGAACGAATACTTGTAGCAGTTAATCCTTCAAGGTAAAGGAGTTATTGTTTTACTATGTCGCTTGTGAGTGTCGTAACCGGAAGAATACCGAAGGATGCCTGCAGTGTCAACATTCAAATGACCATTTAGTAATTGATGGAAAAGCTTATGCTGGCAAATGCGGTTTCTGTCCACAACGGGGTGCAGATCGCTTTTTACCAATAATTCAGATACGGATGTTCTACCGTAGTAGTTATAAATAAACGTAAGCCTTTGTTCTGCACTTTTTTAATTGGTTATTATTACGTTTATTGAATGGATCCCATATTAATACAGCAAATTCAAACATTGGACGAATGAGTGTTTTATATACCAACATGCGTACAAACGGGATGGAATATTTTAAGGATCGCTTTAGAAAAATGTTTGCGTAGACATTTACCTGTAGTTATCTCGGGGTGTTTGTTCCAGTTTGGATCATTAGTTATCCTATATCGAAGGTACTTCTACTCTGCAACTTCTGTAAGATTGACTCTATTCATGCCGTACTGATAACATATAGGAATTTTCCCTAGTGTTATTATCATATTAACGGCTTTGTTGTGATTAATTGACATTTGCGATTCCTGTCACCAACAGACGACCTTGTTAAATTGATTATTGAGCCTTATCTGATCCCCAGCAGTTGATACTTTCGTATATAACCCACAATCATCAGCATAAATCTTTCTGTAAGTGCCCTTACAGAAAGGCCATTCATTATATCATTTATATATAATAGAAATAAAAGAGGTCCGAGGACCGAGCCCTGAGGTACGCCAGAATCCACAGGAAATTTGCTGCAACAGCTGTCATTAAGTGAAACAAATTGTTGCCTGTTTTCAAGATACGCTCGTATCCATACTATAATTAGGCTTCGGATTTGTAAAGATATATTGCAATTCATGAAGTAATTTTTATGCAAGACTTTATCAAAGGCCTTTTGGAAGTCCATAAATATGGCATGGAGCTGTTCACCTTCATTTAGTGTGGTAGCAAAATCGTGGATGGTATCAACCAGCTGTGTAGTGGTAGAATATCCAAGTCTAAATCCATGCTGCGCTTTTGTCAGTACTTTGTGTTCATCAAGAAATGTAAGAATGTGCTTGTGAATTATGTGCTCGAGAATTGTACAAGCTGTAGAGGTTAACAAAACTGGTCGATAATTTTTTATTTGAGTTTTATCACCTGCTTTGTGTAGAGGCTTCATTCGGGCGATCTTTCAGTCCTCAGGGAGTACACCATCGTTAAAAGACCTAGTATACACCACACACAAATATTTCGCGCAACACTCTGCGTATCGTGTTAAGAAGACATTCTGTATCTTATCTGGTCCTACAGATTTCGTAACATGCAGATTTAGCAATACTTAGCAATACAATTCTTATTAACATCACACAGAGTATCCGAGCTATAACTTGAAACACACAAAAAAGCCATGTGTACTATAAGGCTTATGGGTGTTGTAAATTAACAGAAGTTATGTGTACATACAACATTTTTTATTTCAAGATTAATCGCCGATACACTAATTGACTTTATTTAGCCAACTTATTTTCGCTGACGTCGTTAAACAGCTAATCTTCTGTTTTACCTCGTCTTAAATAACCCTAGAATCAAGAATTCAGTTTTGCTGTAATCTGCCGTTCTTTGATGCATGACGGCGTTCGTTCCTCACCACAAATTGAAATGCTTCACGCTCGAAGACAGACGCGTTATCAAAAGACACCTCTGGCTCGTCCATCAAATAGTCTGAGGCCATGTACAATGTAAACGAACGCAGCGCGCCTTCGTCATCATAGACCAACGGGTCACCATCCTGGTCAACGGGTCACCATCCTGGTCACCCTCCGGACTTAAACGAGTAGATAAGAGGACCTGTCCACCGATCTTTGGTAAATTTCATGCAAGAGTGTAACTTGTTTATTCATGTGTGGTGAAACTGTGTTGTTGTTATCTATGCTTGTTCTACCATAGGGCAGTTTTTCGAATGAAAAAAAAAAACCGCTTAGAATCACTGGAGCAGCGGCGCGCGAGCGCGCGTATATTTCAGTATTCGGTGTTCCACGGTCTATTGTGTTTTTTTTTAACATCTACCAGGTAGATTTCAGCGAAACATAAGTGCTTGATTCAGGCGTTATGAGAGATGATGATCAACGTAAGGTTGCTTTTTAAGAACTCAACAAAGAATAGAAAAGGTTGCGTTAATAAGGCTAAATAACAATTAGGCGCTTAGTGGTGAACAAAAAAATACAATCTTTATGTACAGATCAGTACCCCTAATATAAAACAGGTAGGACTTTCCTCGAGCACACAGTTATTTTTCAGATCTTGGGCCGATATATGTTGGATACCTTTTTTGACACCGTCAAAGAGCCATGTCATGCATCAGTTTCATCCTGATCAGACTATTATGCAGACAAATGATCATACGCATTCACGCAGTTTGGTGTTTGAATTTTGCGGCAGCGTGTCACTGATGATACGAGGATAGTAATTGTGTCAGAATTAGCCAGTGACTATTGCGTTGAAACACAGAATGCCCAATGGTTAAAACTACACATCTCATTTAAAGGTAATAGGCAAAAGTGCCACATAACTCATATTTGCATTACACTTAACGCGTTTCGAAAAAGTGGTTAACAATTTAAAGCACTTGGTACTAGACTATTGGAGAGCATAAAGCTACATGCCATGGGCCTCACACTCGATGAGGCCCTGTCGGCTAAATTTATGCTGTGGACGAGGCCATGTGACAATTTTATTTAACGAACAACTCATTGAATACTGCATCACATTTCACAAAATATCTGCATCTCCACAAATCTCCATAAGTTACAACACAGCCGTATAACCGTGCACACACGGACACTGTTATTTTGTGAAGAAAATACATAAAATGTTCTTCCTTCTTCTTGATTTCATGGAGGTGTTATACTGCCTGTGCATAAAAGAGAAACAATTTAGTAAATTTTTTAAAGGTGACTTTTCTTTTCACCTAAACGAACACGCCCAGGCGTTTCTTCAAAACAGAACAGTGCATGTTTATATGCCAGTTCAGCTGGTTGAAACTCATGTGAATGTGAACAAGATCTGTTTGAATGAACATGATATTGAAACCTCGACAATAAAGGCTTCCTTACCAAAGGTGCATCGGAAAGGTACCAAGTCCCTCATGCAGAGAGTTGGAAAAACTAGTCCCAGAGTAACTTTAAGCTTCAACCTTGTTATCGACGATACACACTGTTGGCGATCATGCAATCATTTAGCAGCTATATACTTTATTACATGCATCGAGTAAAAGAAATGTTCAAGATAGCAAGCTGCGTTGTTGCAATACGTGACTGGCTGATGTTTCTCTTCGGAGCTTCTACACACTGGTGACCCTGTTGATTGAAAGAGCTTTGAGCGTCTACGGAAAGTGCACCGTAAACCTCACGCATTCTTGGAAACGAGATTCGAGAAAGCTCGGAACGAGGGTCTAAAAAAGCTTAGTTCATCGGCAACGAAGCGTAGTGTACTTCTTGCCAAGTGCGGCGCGCGCCGTTAAGAATACCGCACTATTACAAAACATGTGCGAACGTCGGGCAGCAGAGACCCGTAAGAATACCTTGTTGCTATGTGAGTCTTCTCGGTCGCCACAGCGAGTTCGTTGTGTCTGCAAGTGATGCCAACAAGACGACTTTGTAGAAACTAGTTTTTGTTCATTGATCATCGAAACATGACGCGAAAATAACTGAAAAATTTGACATTTTCTACGGCTGTACGTGCAATTATTTGCGCTTTGTCTTAAGCCCATCACATTGGGTAAGGATTTTAGTCAAAGATTGCAAAGAACATGTGAGCTTGTTATCTGCGGTATTATGCTTTATGTGTTGCTAAATTCTACTTCAATTTCAGGTTAGATGAATGCGAGCCATTTCGGCAGCGTAATTCCTTCGTGAATTAGCCACATTTCACAGCTTTCGATTTTTTGCGTTCAAATATTGTATGTAGATATTGATGCGCATGGCTTATAGCCGTAAACTATTGCTATCACGGACATTGAAGATAACTCAAAGCTATGAAGTTAGATTTCTTTGATGTGCGTGTGTGTAAAGCTTTGACGATCCCATGATCTGTGCAATAAAGGAACATTGAATATTGAAGATCAGTTCTCAGTCATAATTCAAAGAAAATGCAATGAAATTGAAAATTTCTTTTTTTTGTTTGGTGATGTGATGCGGGCTAGTTCATTAAAACTTTATCATAGGTTCAAGTATTGGTCGTCTAAAATTGTGGAACTGACACAGACTCACTCATGAAATATGCTTCGCGCTTTGAACTAGCTCAGACTCAAAAACTTATTTCTGTCATTTAAGATTAGAATGTTGTAGATAGCCGGCGGATCTAGCCTTGCATAATTTGCAGGCAATGGCCCCGCCCGGTTTCCTCTTTGCTAATTGCATCTAATGTCCTTTCGTTGGTTTGTTTTTTTTTAACTAAGCGCGAGCAGACTCTTAAAAATTGCGCATAGTGTGACGTAAGCCTGCACAAGCCGGCGGCCGCTGTGCTATTCCATCTGCAGAATTGTGCCGGTACTCTACCTCACTGTACTATACCACAAACATAATTGTCACTTATCACCAGTCTCATTAGAGGTCTCTAGCATTCAAAAATTTCAAAAGAAGTCGCGACACCTGTTTTCTAAAGACTGAGTGACCATGCGGAAACACATTATCAGTCACGCTGTCACATGGCGAGCCTAAACGTTGCAGTTCCTCAATTAATCCTTGCCGTTCCTTCTTCAGTTTAAGGCACTTAAGCAAATAGTGTTCTATATCACCATTGTCCTTGCACTTCGGGCACAAGGGTGTCGCGGAGGGTCTGATCTTGTGAAGCCATGCTGGTGAACACGCTGATCCCGTTCGGATGCGATGAAGCAAGCAGGCCTCCTCCTTCGATAGCTCGTCTGTCACACATGGCTGGCGAGGCGTCATCCATAGCGAGTGAAAATGCTTCTTGACAGCTTCTCGTAAATTACGTTGTCTTTGGGAGACTTATTCGTTGGGGTAAGCTGCAGAGCACTCCGGCCAAGTCTGTAAGCCACCTCATTACCCGCTATAACCACGGGTTATTGATTTCATTGAAACTTAATGTTTATACCAATGCCATACAGGTTTTTGAAAATTCGAAGTGATCTTTGAGGGCATCGATCCAAAACCAATCCCTGTTTTAGCCGCTGCAAACCGGGATTACTGCCTGAAAACAGCACGACCTGTTGCTGCCTACAAAACTTCCGTATCTTTAGGGCTGCCTGAATTGCCACGCTTTCACATGCTGTCGATGAAACAACGCACTTGAGTCGCGCTGCCCAGGACGCCTTTAGAGATGGGATCCCAAACGCTGCAACGCTTGCTCCACGCACTATGTCGACCGATTCATCGGTGAAAACTTCCGAATGATCAGCACGCTTTTCTTAAATGTATTCAAGTACCAAACAACGTACTTCTGCTGTGGGTGTGGAACGCTAGCTGTTTCATCCGTGGAATCGTCACCTGACAGTCGACATCCTCATGTGACCAATGTGGGTCTTGTCGAAGTTGTCTGCGTTTGGGAAAATCTATGCCGAGACGGCGAACGGTGTTGAGGGCCACGAAAGCTCGCGAAGGTGCTCGTCCTGGGCTCGATTCGCTAAGTCGGCAAAGCTGTGTCAGCAGTCGTTGAGAGGCGAGAAGACGTAATGGTGGAAGACGAGCTTCATGAAGCACTTTAATGCTCGCTGCAAACTTTGGCACTCCCAAAGCGGTTCTGAGGCCTTTACGATGAAGTGTTTCCAGCCCTTCGTATACTGTCACTCACTCGAAGATATCAGATTTAATTGGAAAAGCCCATGATTTATAATTACTGCCACGTGTATTTTTATCATTGATGTTAGGTGGCTCCCCCCGCTTGTTCTTGCCATCCTTCGAAAGATGTTTACACGGGGTGACGGCGCTGACATTGTCTTGTCTACTACCCGTCGCCAAATTTTTCTCTTGTCTAGTGTGACTCCAAGGAATCTCAAGTACCTAACTTGCTTAGCTGATGCATCAGAAAGTAATATTTTCATCCTTGTTTCATGTCTTCACATACCTGTGAATAGCATGATTCGAGGCTTTGCAGCTGATATTGTTAGTCCAATCGATTCAAGATAAGTTATTTCGGAGAGTGTAACTTTTTAACCAATCATTTCCAATCGCTTTTGCTGATATCCAGACAGCCAGATGCATACGTCGACGGCATAAATTGATATTTGAACTGCCTCGCTCACAGTTTTGAAAGCATTAGGGGAATCAGCCATGGCCACATTGAACAACATTGGAGACAGGACACTGCCTTGTGGCAGTCCTCTGTTGATTTTCCTTGAGGACGGAGCACTGTCCCCAACTTCTCCTGCATCGAGCTATCACTAAGAAATGCCTGAAGAAAGCACAAAAGGTGCCCTGTTATTCCTACGGACGCAAGACCATAAATTATCGCACCTTGGAACACGTAGTCGTACGCTTTGGAAACGTTCCGGAATATTGCCAGCGTAGAAAAGCCGTATGCTCGTTGGTGTTGTATCAGCCATGGCCACATTGAACAACATTGGAGACAGGACACTGCCTTGTGGCAGTCCTCTGTTGATTTTTCTTGAGGACTGAGCACTGTCCCCAACTTCTCCTGCATCGAGCTATCACTAAGAAATGCCTGAAGAAAGCACAAAAGGTGCCCTGTTATTCCTACAACGCGAGACCATAAATTATCGCACCTTGGAACACGTAGTCGTACGCTTTTGTAACGTCCCGGAATATTGCCAACGTTGAGAAGCTGTACGCTCGTTGGTGTTGTATGTGACCCACCAAGTCCAAGATGTTGTCCTGTGCGCTGAACCGTTGAAGAAACCAAGTCATACATTCTGGAAGAGCCTTGTGATTCTCCATTCACCATGTCAGCCGAACACAGGCCAGTTTTTTCATCAGCTTCGCTACGCACGAAGTTAGTGATACCGGTCTATATGATGCCAGTTCTGTTCTGTATTTACCTGGTGGAAGCACTGGCACGACCCAGGCCATTTTCCAGGCTTCATAAATGTTTCCAGACTTCCAAACGGAGTTGAATTGTATCAAAAGCCTGCTTTTCACCTCCACAGGCATATTTGAGATCATTTTGTTTGTAATTCCGTCCAGTCAAGGAGCACTGCGTCGGCGGAGACAACTTATGGCTGACGTAAGTTCCCTCTGTGTGAAAGGTGCGTCGATGGTAGACGTAGAATAAAGCGGAAGTGGGCTTACTTTCTTTTCCAATTACATAGACGTCAGCAAACTCTTTGGCTTGAGATAGTATTGATGTGTCCTTGAATAAGGCGAGGGCAATAAATGGCCTCAACAGCAGGGCGTGTTTATGACGCTATTTACTACTCGCTAGATCCTTGACAATGTAGTAAATATAACAAAAGTTGCCCATTGCTTCCTCTGAAGTATTTTGCTGTGTCGCCATATTGCTGCATTAACTCTGTTGAGCTGACTTTTGCTAGCTGATTCGCCGCCTCTCCACATAAGCCTTTTCTTTGCCCTCCTAGCCGCAGACAAATTACCGAGCTTTGAGTGCGGGGCTGGAAAACGTGCAGGTAGCTTAAGCATAGTGGTTGCAGCTGCTTTGCTCGCCAGCATATCCTTAAACATAACCCCTGATTGGTGATCTAAATGCTCTTGGTAGCGATCCCAATCAGATACTTTGCAGGATTTAGCTACCGTCAAATGGTAGCCAGCAACATAGATAAATATAGGGAAATCATCACTTCCCATTGTGTCTGGAGTTGTGCAACACGTGAGTTGAACTTCATTTGATTGTAAAGTCAAGTCAATAACACTTGTAGAAGCTGGAGGCCTTAAGAAAGTTACATTGCCATCATTCACAATGCATAAGTCTATCTTATCAATAGCATATCCCAGATAACGTCCACGTGCATTCGAACTCTTGTGCCCCCATGTCGTGTTATGCGCATTTAAATCACCACAAATGATGCACGGAGCTGGGCAGCTACGACACAGCTCTTCTAAAAACTTTTCTATGTAAATTTTCTTGTGAGGAGACGCGTACACAGATGCAATACTGACTTTGAGGTTTTCTATCTGTGCCCTGATCGCACAAACTTCTACAACATCTGTGCACAAGTCATTGGGACTCAGAATCACAAGAATTATTCTTTAACAGGACAGACTCGGAATCATTCAGTTTCACTCAGACTCAAAGCTTAATCTGAGTCTGAGAGAGTCGGCTCATAAGTGACTTCGCTTACCTTTGGGTTCAAGTATAAGGGATGAGAAAAGCAAGGTCACTTATGCGTGAAATAGATACCATTTTTGAGGTCACATAGAAACACCTGCATGAGTTTAAAGAACTAGTAATAAAATGTCTCATTGGTGGATATTTACTCATTAGCTTCTCCAAAAGCCAGTAGATATTCATCAGCACTGGTCAAAAAAAGTGTTTAATATGCAGGTATTCAATTTTTTTCCTAGCGATAACGTCAATATTCGCGCAAAAATAGTATTAATACTCCTAACTGTTATGAATGCCGGAGAATAATAGGGGCGGTATTGGGCAATGAGTAACTTAATTTTTCTTGCTTTCTTATTCATCCTGGGGTGCTCAAAAGTAGCTAGTGTCGTGCTTGTCTCATATGCTGAAGAAAGCACGAAACATAAGCGTCGCTTACTAGTCTAGTTGTGCAAGTATGGTGGCTGGCTGGTGCTGTGGTACCAGCAGTTCCTGACATTAGCTATCTCTGATATGTCGATAACAGATGGCGCTAGCTGTCCTATTTGATGTGTGAAGACCTGAACAAGCAGCTCTGAGATCTGTCAATAAGTCTCCTTTTTGGTGTGGTATAGAGGACGGGACGTTCTCTTGGTGAAGCCATCAAGGTCGGAACCACGTGATCTTTTGTGTGCAAAGGTGGTTGGCTCGTGATGTGATGTGTAACGATGCATCTTCATATCTTTTATTGATTTCTTGTTCTTTATTCTTATTCGTTTTTTCTTTTTATTTTCTCTTACAATGTGTGTATGCTGTGCGTGTGTGTGTGTGCGTGCAGTGCACGCACGTGTGTGTGACAGACGGAGAAGTAAAGAGAAGAAAATAGACCAGAGAGCTATATTGATGTTGATCGAGAAGGTAATGAGTTCAATAGACAGTAAAAAGCAACGGAAGCATACAAAACACCCAATTTTTTTTACTGAATTTAGTAAAAATTTTGTGAACAACATCACTGAACTTAGAAGGCAACATGAAACCTTTAGTATGATGTTTGATATGTGCTATTGTTTAAAAGCACCACTTTATGTCGCTGTGAATACGACAACAAATGTCGGTTCGTCTGTATTGCTCGAGTAGCAATTACTTGGATATGAGAGGAAGTGAAGATTGTGTGCACAAAGAATGTGTATTACTTAGCCGAAACCTGTACCAGTTCTCTGTTTACTGTGCCTGAGTATTCGACATCTGGTTATCAAAACAGCAATCCGGAAGAATCAAGAAATCGAAGTTTACTACTGAGCAGCACTATCCGGCTGCAGTAACTACTGAAAAGATGGCGCTTCGAGCTTTACACTCGGTAGTTATTCCCGAACTCAATGCGAAAAATTTACCGTTCCCTGTTTTTCAAAGAGTTGTTTATCTTTAAACACGTAACCACATGTACATACCGTATATATATGAATGCGTGGAGGATGGAGGGTGGATGCATATGTGTTCTACACAAAACCAAGCCTTTATCGACAGCCTATCAGAAACCCAGCAAGAGAAAGCAAGATGGCCTTAAATCAAAACGCTAGTTTGTTCCAATATATGAGGTGCTATAATGCGGCAATGCCACTTTTTCGAAAATCCTTGATCACACATTGCGAGTGCTCCATGAGTTTCGCCGTCTATGTTATTCCTGTGATAGGCTTCAGGTAATAAACGCAATACACAGAAACGGATTCCTTCATATGCGAGACCATGTTCACCATTGCTGCTTTTTCTAGAGAGGGCACTTGGCCTTCCCTGTTCTGTTTTGACAGGGACAGAGGGCAGACAAGATCACGTATACTGCATCTACACGCCGTGTTAAGGGACATAGGATCACTAGCAGTTTTATAATTTCCTGGTTTTTGATAGTTCGCATGAACAGTGAACAATTGACTCTGGCTGTGGATATCTACGCACGTGCAATCCTACTTCTACAGTGCTGTGCAAGTACGCTTTAACAAAGACTGGGTGCACGTGCGTAAGGAATTAGATGTGTTTGGAAAAGTAGATGGTACATTTTATGCGCGATGCGAGCGCAATATTGAGAAAAACAACATTTGACGTTCAGAGTATTACAATATTTGTGTTGTTCTTAGCTCGAATGCCACCTATGTAACAATTGAAGATACGTAAGAGCTGCTTGTCGCACTCGAAAGCTCTAGTACAATCGCCTCCCCGAGACCCCTCTTCTTACGTAAATATCAAGATACATACTGCCCGTCAGATATTTTGTCGTTTCATAATGCGCTTTATATGAGTCGCAACGTTATTGCATAAAGGTCCAGCGAATTGGAATCGCAATATAAATTTTTCATATTGCAACTCCTTGCTAAAACAATAAAAAAGATGGTTCATTGAACATGTTTGTGTAGATTGCGCAAGACTATCAGCAGCGCTAGTAGAAAAAGGAGTAACGGGACAAACACACACAGTCGACAAAATTTACGAATGTTTCTTCACAGATATATAAAATAACACTCGTCATACATTGACAAAAACGAGCAATTTCTACGACGCCTACAACGCCGCTGAATAAATGCCGGTAGATATACGCGTATGCAAGAAATGACTCCATGACGGAGGTGGTGTTGAGTTTTTTTTTTGCATATTTTAGCAACGGAGGTGAGTAAGCTCTAGGAAAGTCACGTGGTGTTGGCAAAAACTCGGCATGGTCTTTCCAAGGTGGAAACATGCAAGTTTCAAGAAGACGAAATGGCATGTCAAAACATTGACTTCAACGAAGCGCGTCTTCAAAAATTTTTCATTTATTCAAGTTTACATCTTCCCTTACCTTCAGCCTTATTTCTCAGGAGAAGTTTCATATTATGCTAATTGAAAACCGGTATGCACGTAAGCCAGCTTTAATTAAGCACCCCCCTCCCCTCAAAGAACATTGTTGCAAGTACCTTTTGAAGCATTTGTTGTATAGAACTGAAAGCTTTTCTATCAGTAGTTGCCTTCTTAGCAAAAAAAAGATACTGATAAATATTATCGACTAAACTAATCGACTTTCTATCTACCTATCTATCTACCTATCTATCTATTTATCTATCTACCTATCTATCTATTTATCTATCTACCTATCTATCTATCTATCTATCTATCTATCTATCAACCTATCTATCTATCTATCTATCTATCTATCTATTTATCTGTCTGTCTGTCTGTCTGTCTGTCTGTCTGTCTGTCTGTCTGTCTGTCTGTCTGTCTGTCTGTTTGGTACGTGTGTGTGTTTGTCCGCACTGACAAAGCTCTGGAGAGGCTGCTTTTGCTAACATCCAGAAAAAAGAAAGATCACTGCCATGTCCACAAAGTGAATGACGTCAGAGGAGCTCGCTATGAAGTGCACGGGACGTTTCTTGACGAGACCATTTATGTAAGTAGGCTTTTAACGAGCCGGCGCATGATGTGTACGTTGAGGGAGAGTCTATTTGCACTTCAAAAGCTCGGGGTCATGTGACCCAAGGTAAATGTCACATATGGCGTCATTGGTGAAGCGATCGGCTTCAAATGGCACTGCAACTGGCTACGTCTTGCCAAGCGTGTTTGAGGTCACGTGACAAAAAAGAATGACGCGTTTCGTTTTCATTATAGTTTGCTTGGACTATTTCAAGTTATTTTACATTCTTGTGCTCGTCATCCACGCTGCGTAGTTCGCTAACTTCGCAGCTCCATTGCGCTGCAGTACCCCGTTTTCTTCTGCATCGCATCGATTCACACCGCGTCGCAACTCGGCCAAACAGAAATAATATTTGTGAGAGTTGAAAGTCCCAAAAGCAGATCAGGATATTAAGGATGCCGTAGTGGCGGGCTGCGGTAATTTCGACCACCACGGGCTGTTTCCTGCGCTTTAATCTCAGCACACGTGTCTCAAACATATTTTACTCCATCAAAAATGCTACCACGACGGATTCCACCCCACGACCTTCGTATCACCTAGGCAAGGGACCAGAGCGACAGCTCGTTTCACTGGTGCGTCGTGTACCGTGCGTAACGTAATACAGTACAGGTCACTGGTCAGCACATTTGTCTAAAACACAGAAAAGGCACGCTCCGAACTGCACTAGTGTCGTTTTCTGATTGTCACTATTTTGAAAGAGTCCAAATTCTCCATATTCAAAGCCGCCGAGGTTAAATGCTCAAGTGTGGGCTGTCAACAACTAGATATCGGTATATATGGTGCCAGAGAGTCCTGAATAATGTCTTTATAGACAAGTTCCTTGACCCCTGTAGTTGTAGACTGGTCACTGGTTACCTCGAAAATGAGAAGCGTCTACTGTGTAACGCCGCGAGGCAACCGAATGACCATCGCGAAGGCTCCGGGCAGTACACCTGTAGATAGATTCTTTTGATGTAAAGTGCATGGCGCTAAAATACGAACTAGCAAATGCCAGCAAACATACTTAGCAGCATGTTTGCCGCTACACAGCAGGGTGCCTACTTGACCAGCCGTTCATTTAGGCTCAATCCCCATACACATCATACTTGGCACTCCCCACGAGAACACTCATTACTCTCATACCTACACAATGACACATGACATGTCCATGAGCGCGACAGAATAGTGACTTCAATTACGCAGGCTTCTTTTGCCGGGCTATTTAATCCGACAGGACACGCAGCGTCGAAGCAGAATGATGGCAACAAAACGCGCCTTTCCGTCTAATTTCGTCTCTCCTGTGGCCAGGAGAAGTCTCCCAAACCTATTTCTTTTTTTTCGCTTTTCCAGTGACGTCATATGTGACGTTTCCAGCGGCGTAGCCAAGGGGGGGGTTGGGTGGCTCAAACTCGCCTCCCCCCAATTTTTCTAGTGACCCCCCCTCACACACCTTTCTTTCGTCCCTTCGCACTGATATGATTTACAAAGTAAGCCATGCTACTACCACAATATCATTCCTGGGTGTTTTTACTGTGAATAATGTCTGCACACGGGTAAATGTGTCGAGGGATACGTCAAGGTTTTTGACACTCCGTTAGATTTTCTGCCAGAATCTCAGCCGCGAGCGTTGTAAGTTGTCTCGGCGACTAGATTAATGCTACAGTGGTTAAAGTGTATTCAGCGGTGGTCATACGAATACCCGCCGGAACAGATTTCGCTGGAGTGCATCACTACAATAATTTTCACTAGGCAGAGATTTGTTTTAATAGCGAAAGCCAGACAAAGTTTCAAGGTCTGATATGCCACGTTCAAGGATATTACAGTGTGCCTCTTCGTACGTGTGCTAAGATATACTCGAGCCAGAGAAAGACATTTCTATTGAACCTTCGCACGTTCTGCTATAATAGACACTTAAACACACACACACACACTCACTCACACACACACACACACACCACACACCACACACACATACACACACACACACACACATTGCAATGTTGTAGGCCCATGTACTCAGATTTGGGAGCACGTTAAAGAACACCAGGCGGTCGAAATTTCCGGAGCCCTCCACTACGGCGTCTCTCATAATCATATAGTGGTTTTGGGACGGTAAACCCCACATATCAATCAATCATCAGTCACGTGCTGCTGTGCCTACGAAGTGACGATTCTCGCCCTGCCGGCCTGCCTGACGTTTTTTTTTTTTTCCTCTCGTCTCGACTTGGAAGCGGCGCTCGTTCATGCGCGGCCTGACCAAACACCATTGACACCCTCCTCTTTTCCTCTCTCTTTCACACTCTTTTCTCTCGCCAACTATGCATCCCCTGTGTGGCATTGCTGAAGTGAGGCAGTTACGACACCACACTTTTCTCTTCACTTCCATTTCATTCAAATCCATTTCAAGGAGGCGAGAGCGTGGGCCATCCGAAACCAATGACTTGGGTGGCGGCGCGCCATATAGTGAGTATTGTTATACTCACTGGAGAAGCGACCTTGAGTGTGATCACAGAAGTGTGCAGGCAACACTGCTGTCATGCCACCTGCCGATATTCGCAATGTTCACAGACTGTCGCACCGCCTAGCGGAATTCAGGAGCGCCCTCTCAAGGATGATCAGTAGGCAGGCGCTCCTTTGTTCGGAGGTGCTAGCCTGAGTGTTAACGTGTTAGCAAGAAACGAACACAAACCACTGTGTATATTGCGTGCATCAGTGAATATACCAGACTGTCCATGACACGATAAATCTAAATCGTTCTTGAGGGAGGGAAAGTTATCATGAAATTACGAGGCAACTTGCGATTTCGAATATAGAACGCAGAGAACACATGTCAGCTTCCCGAAATTTTCTGCAGCAACGTTAGACAGTTAATTGTTATTGTCTAACCTATGCAGTTAAAACTCACCTTAGTTTACGTGCGTATAGCATTTGTCAGGGCTTTTGTATTGCATGAATTCGATAACGCTCATTGCAAGCAGAAAGTAGCACAGGCTCCCGATTTGCGCTTCCAAACCTTGGCCTACGCTTCGTCGCTTGTTTTTTGCGTTCGATGATAGATGGCAGACAATTCAAGCGATTCCTTTCTTGCCTGGTATGTATGGATTGGGGTAAGACAACTTCTGCAGGCGACGCCAAGCTCCCTGAGATTTTTTACTGAGCTCTGGTCCCAGGGGCGGAACTCTCCGTCTTTCGAGTCTTTGATGTTCTAGAATATCTGTGTATGTTAGATAGGTCCCGCAGAAAGCATTGAAGGAAGGACGGGATTGCGCAATCCCTATGTCTGGGGCGGATATTCGACATTTTATATCGCAAGGAGCTAACCATTGTTCGATAGAGAAGTGGTTTGAGAGCCCTAAATCAAAGGAAACGGTACTTTATGAAGTTGATCCACACAGAAAATTTCCATAGCGACAGACCTCCCACGACACCTAGAGACATTGATCCACCGACTTAGATTGGAAGTAGCATACACAAACAGCTTCCTGCACAAGATACATCAATCCAACTCACTGGAATGCCATTGTGGTCATGCAGAAGAAAATGTGCGCCATATTCTTTTGGAGTGCGTTAAATACGCGAATGAAAGAGAAAAATTAAAGAACAAATTAGCAAGTTTGGACAGATGGCCCCTCACAATAAAGAAACTACTTGGACTATGGCCTGAGATGCATCTCCAGAAAAAGGCAATAATCTTCACGACAGACTTTTTAGTGGAGACCGAACTGGACAAGCGCCTATGACAGACAGCCAGAGATGGGTATTATATAAAATATGATCATGTATATACTGACATTAGATTAGTAAGGTGTGCGTGTAAGTAGTTTATGACTGTGTGAACTGCGCGAAGAAAACTGTGTATTGGCATGATATTTGAACTGGTTTCAGTGTGCTATTATGTTTTTTTCTTTACCGTATTGTTATTTTTGGGTACCGTTCTGTATTATTATTTCCTTTTTCGCTGCAGAACTTTGTGATATGTAGTAGCCGAGGCAATAGGCACCTCAACCTCTCCACAGCAAAACAGTTAAAACAGAACAGAACAGAACAGACACATACGCACCACATTGCAGGCTCTGCGTCACTAAAACAGCCACCCTGTACCACAAGGTATGGAAATGCCCACACAGTCCACTTCTACAACCCAGAGCACAGCACAACACTGTAGGGTGGGAGGCAGCTCTGTCCAGCTCGGATCTGAAGACCCAAGAGACCCTCGTGAGACGAGCGATCGAGGACAGCGGCCCGTACCAATGGGATCCCGGACTAAGGAGCCCACTTACCGACACTCCTCCCTCGGTCGCAAATAAATGTTTTATTCCCTCTCTCTCACTCATTTTTGCCTGGTACTGGAGGGAATTGTTGTCGCACCCCAGATAAACGTGGGGAGTGACGCCGTGTTGGGGTTGTGCAATGACGCGTTCTTGGCGCTATCGAAGTCGTTCGGTAGAGAGAATTCTTCAGATTACTTTCAGCAGTTATGTTCCAAGAAACCGTCATGACGTGGAGGATTTTTCACTAAATAGTTGCCAACGTAATGAGAGTGACAGCGACGTTAACGATCAGCTGCTAACTGACGAGCAGCAAGTTGCACTTCCCGTCCCGTGATGCGTTAATGTTTTTTTCATGCTCGTAAGTCACTTTGATTATATTTATTGTATAATCTTCTTCAACGAGCTCAAAATTAAAACAAACAGTTGTTCTTGTACATTGCATATAGCCCTATTACAGTGAATATGACAAAATGCCGCATGCCGCTAATACGCTCAAGCTCGACCAGTGAAGCGAAATGGTTAGAGGAATGAAACGTGTAGCCACGGCTGCAGTCCACGCTAACTTCTCCTGCACTTGACCGGTGCCGTCCGAAAGACGTTTTCAGACAAACTTTCCCAATTTAGACGTTGAGAAAAGCGTAAGCGTGTATTCGTTTCGATATCCTTGTTTCGATCACGCTCATGGAACCTGCAACATCCGAGTGCAGCGAATTGCGCACTGTTGGAGTCTGATCGTGACTCTGACACAAGCGCTACTTAATGGGAAGTTAGATGCTTGTGTTCCGTTGAAAAAGCAGCTACAAGATACTTACAGCGCAAGTAATGACAACGACGTAAAATGTGTGCAAACCATCGCTTAGGTAAACATTCGGTCGTGTGCAGCGGCGACGGCATGCTACACGCTAGTGGCCTTTTACTACGGCAAATTCTCCAGGCAGGCTCGGCACAAATTATCTCTGAGTGCCGTTCAGTTCATAGGTGAATTCTTGTTCACGCAGTTTTCTGTAGCACGCACAAGATTACGCAAAGCACTCTTGATACACGGACGATCAGCAGACACCACTTTTCACACTACGGCAAGGAATGTGGTAGCGAACATTCAGCAGTTCCTACAGTTTTTAAAAGTACTTTGTTCCGATATAGATTCATTTGACGATGAAGAGTTCGTCAGGTGAAAGCGGCACGGGGAGTACGTCCGTGCGTCCTATCTTTTCCTATGCGAGTTTCCTGGTTTATCATCTCTCCGCAGCCATCTTGGATTGCACGGCGCGCCACCAATAGGCCGAGGGTATTGCGAATAGAATAAGCCGCGAGCAAACGGAGCAAGCTCCTACAAATGCTACGTGGTGCGATGACTGCAAACCAGCTTGCGTAACCATCGTGTCTATTGTTTTTAAATAGTGAACCGTACACACGTCTGCATATAAAGGCGTTATCTTACGAAGGCAGCTGCAGAAGGCACCAAGAACAGATGTTGTCGTGACCTCTTAACATCTTTCACTGTGAAGAAATACCGGTACAATATCGTGAGCTACGGTTGAAGATAAGTGTTATATCGGACACATATGGCACCGGATCGTAAGTTTACTTAATAAAGAGCTGATTATCTGCCTCAATAATGAATGAAAATGAATAGATGAGTTCATTTAAAGAGGAGATGGTTTTCTTGTCAGCTGCTGGGATACTCTCGGTTCTTGGTGGCGTAGGTATCAACAACTTGCTTCATTGAACCGCCTAGATCTCGTGATTATACACCACTGACCTGGAGGAAAGAAGTGGAAATTTAAGTACTCGTACTTGCAAGACAAAGTATTCATGAAGATTAACTGATAACTGTCTTTAGTTACCTTGGCATCACCGCTTTCTGCGGCTGATCTCACCTGGTATTCTTCGGAATAAGCTTTGCGTAGAAATAACGGAAAGTTGCATGTATAGCAATTGCGATATCAATATGGATATATTACAGTGACCGAAAGATGACTTGCCGCCTGCAGTGACCTGACCTGCGACCTATCGTTGCCTCGATTTTCTATTAGTTCTCATATTACTCATAATAGTAACTCAGATCAACAAAACCAGATAAACGATATGCCACGTATAATTTGAAGGAAAGAAGACAGAAATTGTGCAAGTTGTTATAGTGTCACCTAACATTGTCAAATAAATTACTTTGCAAGCACTCGGCTATTCCATTAAACACAGGAAGTTGTTCGAATGCTCAAAGATTTCTAATTTGTGAAAGATTCAGCTGTCACCTAAATGAAGATCTACGAGGCGTTGTTCCCACTAAAACGTCTTTGTGTGGTTTTAGTTGGAAAAACCTAAGCACATCGTTTGCCTCTTTTTACACTGCGTCGCTTTTAAGAGACAATGTTTTGCTTTCCACGTGATATTTCGGTACGTTAGTTTATATGAACAAAATAGACGCATATTTATTAATCGCCGCAACTTCGCGCTACATTTAAGACGGTATACCACGGGTATTTAACCGCGAAACCCAGAAGTTGTTACCCAGCCGTTGATAACATGTTTCTGCATGAAAATTCTATATGAATTTCTGAGAGCAATCCTTCGTAGGTGACAAAAATTATATCGCCTGCAAATTGGATATTCAAAAAAGCAGCACACAATTCAAGGGACTTTTGCTCCAGTATCAGAGCTAATCACGAGGCTCATATACTGCAGCACCAGAAAGAAATATTCTGTAAACCCAACCAGATGGTGCAGAACCTAAACGTGGCTGATTAGTCATTCGGAATACCACAAGGCCAGAGAAAGTTTATGAACGAACGACTATGATCGTCTCTTTACTCCGGATAAGACCTTGGATGCATGGTGCCAAGGTACATCAACCCAAAAAGCTGCACGAACCCTTCTACAATTCATGGGGGCAACATCACTGAGTGACCGCGCATAAAACCCTGCACTTTGTGTGGTGTGCGTGTGGTGTGCAATGTGAACCTCCTTCTCTTTCTCTCTTTTACTCTCTTATTCTCTTTTCCCCACGTGTAGGGCGGCAAACTGGACGTTTTCTAGATAATCTCTCTACCTTCCTTATATTTATTTTCTCTCCTTCTCTTGAAAAGAACGTATATTTTTCGTGCTTCTGTTTGAACCCATAGGCTACGATAATCATGCTACAGTTATTTGTGTTTGTTAATTCCATCGTATTCGTGAAACGAAATATAACATTGAAATTTTGTTAAAATTTTCGCATTGTATTCGATTACGTAACTCATGCTTTGAGTGTACAACCACATTAGATTGGCTGATATGCTTTGTGTAACAGTCTCGAGGGTTTCGATCTGGGCTTGTTCATCCTGCATTAGGAATAGCATTGAATTGCACATAGCGGGACAAAAGGAAAGAAAACGATGACACACACACAGCGCGAGCTATCAGTTGGTTGTTTACGACAGTAAAGAACCATTGTGTACATTCTTTTTTTGGTGCGCTCACAACATATAGAAAAAAAAACACTCCCAATGCTTGCCTTAGAAACGACCTTGGTAAGCCTTGTCCCCACACATTGCACCAGAGTTTTAGTGAACAAACTTACAGATTTTTAGAAGGAGGTTACTCAACCTAGGCAGATAGTATTGGTGGTCGCGAAAGAACCTCTTACGAACGGGAAAACTCTTAGATCTACTACGCCCTCGGCAAGAAAAAACCAAACAAGGAAATTTATTGATATTGCTTAGAGAGGGGGAACCGGATCGTCCGTGGTTGTCGGGTACTTGTTTATGAGCTGTTTTGTTATCGCCTCTTATAGGGTCGAGTCAGGGGCTAAATGAACAGTTTTCATCAACGCTCTATGCTCATTAGATTTAGTGTTGCCGTCATGCAGTATGCACTTGTGTAGTTTCTAACTTTTACCGGTTTTGAGCGGACCCTTCATAGAGTCGCATACCTCATATTATTGCTGCTTGCTTAAGACAGCACTGAACATTAACCACACAATCTATGCCTACAACATCGCCATGTGGTGCCACAGCGGATGTTTGGGTCAACTCGAGAGAGCTTTGTCAGACGCCATCGATGTGACTGAGCAATAACTAATCACTACGGACCGCTAAAGCCGAGCTCTTACTCTATAAGAAGAGGCTCAGAGGTGATTCTCACTGGTCTTCGAAGCCTGCAACAGAGAGCCACATCAAGTTATTCATCGGTAATGGCTCGCCAGTTCCACGTGTGGACGCTATCAGAGTCCTCGGAATGTTTATCGAGCACAGTGGAGCGAATAGAGCCGCCATCAAGCGCGTTTGTTTCAAGTCTTTAAGTGCCCTCGGGCTGTTGAGAAGAATCGCTAACAGGCACCGACGAATTAGGGAAGACAACATCATCTGAATTATCCACGCACTTGTGCTGCCACCTTGCTTATACGGCAGCTATGCACTAGTGGGTAGTGTCATAGCGCAAGAAGATGAATGCCTCAATCAGAAAAGTTTTGAAGCTGGCCCTTGGCATTCCTGTACGTACGCACACGGAAGAAATCCTCAGCTGGAAATCCACAACACATTCGAAAAAAATTGGCGAAGCGCAAAAGGTTTCACAGTTTGTGTGACTGTACGCCACCCCAGTGAGTATATAGGGCATGGTGGGACGCGACCCCGTGGTCGTCGGTCCTGATGCTGTAAAGCTGCCCCATGAAGTAAGGTCTAACGTTTTCATGCAGCGGATGCCACGCAATATGCATCCAACCTACAATGCAGCACAAAGACGAGCAAGGAGTAAAGCTCCACTCTTCAGCGCCCACTTGGACAAAAAACGAGCCCGCTTCGTAGATGTCACTTCGTATGCTCAAAAGGAGTCAGCGGTAGTTGACTGTGATTCCAAAGTAATCAGCTGTACGTGCTACCGTCCGCACTTCTAGCACCAGTGTTGCAGAGCAGGTTGCCATTGCTCTTGCACTGACGGGTGGTGTGCATGACACAACTTATTCGGACTCCAAGGCTCTTCTTATCAAGGCTTTTAAAATGAGTATAGTGGCTCCCCAGGCGCAGATCCTAAAAAAGCCAAAGACTTTACGAATCACTCATTTGTCTGGTTTCCTTCACACCTTGGAATCATTAGGGTTTCTTCAATCAATCCGAACGAGGAGGCGCACACGACTGCACGAGGCTTGATTGACCGTGTGCCCGGTAACGCGTCATCTCGTGGGCGATTTGAGCCTCTCTGGACGCACAACCAGATATTCAAGTGCCATTATCTCTCATCATCGCTCGCAACTCATGATCATCCCCTAAGTGCTAATGCTGCGATCTATCCTCTTTAATCGTCAATGATATGAAAACCACTAACGTCATCTAGTGATTTTATTTCCAAGGACATATACACACATCGCCACTCAGTGCGCAATTCTTGAAACTCACTAAAAGTGTCTACTAGTACAGCATGCTATTACGAAAGAACAACCCACACCCCAAAGAGCTTCGCCTCTAAAAAAAAATTCAGTTTGGCCACCCTGTAGAAGACCACAGCGGTGGAGGGATCTTGTGGTTACGCTGCTTGACTACTGCTGACCAGAAAGTAGCGAGTGCGAATCGTGGTGACAGCGGCAGCATTTTTATGGAGGCCAAATAGTAGAACCTGCGTTTTGATTTAGGTGCAGGTTGAAAAACCGTAGGTGGTCGAAACTTTCAGAGCCATCCTACAAAGTCTCTCATAATCATATTGTGATCACCGTATGCAAAAATCGCAGCATTTCTTCTTTTCGTCAATAATAAAGCTGTTAATCTTATTGGTATTATTATCATTATTATTAACACGCATTAAGCTGGGAGGGGAAAGCATTCTAGAAGAAGAGAGAAGAATGAGCGTATGTGAAGACACAATAATGTTATGAAGATATCACTGTCTCACTACGGACTCACCAGCATCTCGTGTTACCAGTCACAATTTGTCACCCAGTCTGCTTTCTCGAAGAAACCGAACCAACGCTCTTATATAGGTTCACTTTGAAGTCTGCGTAGGCCTCACTATTACGCTAACATTCTCTCGAAAAATACCTACAAAAGAGGGCGCAGAAAGATGAATCAGGTTACGAAACGACGGGGATAGCCGCTCACACATTATTATTTGTTGCGTTGCTTTTCTTCGGTAATGTGAGGATTGGCTTCTTATAGAAATGTCACCCCCCTATACTTGTAAGCTTAGCTTTTCAGTTTTTTTCTTTCATTTTTTTATTACCGTACTCTATTCACAACCCAGCTTTCAGTGTAAAGAACGTTCGAGTCGCTCACTTTTCCCGCTTCCCATTGATTTTTTTCCTAATGAACAACAGAGGGCACCAGCCTGCGCTGTTTCGTGATTGGAGTCGCCGCGCAGTGAACACTGAGGGCGCTAGTTCGTCACAGCGGAAAAATTTCGCCTCGTCTGATCTGAAGCTTGATGGTGCTTCTTACCGAATAGAATTAGAAAGGGTGTACCTGCTGCAGGTAGATTGGCTTCATTCGCTTTCTACTCATAAGAATGAGAAGTGCTCAGAAAGTGGCAAAACATTTATTTTGCAGAGTCGTATTTCGATGAATATTGGTGGAAGTACACCAATCTCAGCTCATATCTGGCAAACAAAATCTGACATTTTATTTTGCTACAGCAAGATTCTGATATGAACTGATGCCGAAACGCGCAATATATATATATATATATATATATATATATATATATATATATATATATATATATATATATATATATATATATATATATTCGCCGCCTTGGCTACAGATGACGCTGGCTGACACTCCCACGTTTAATTTCCATATATACCCAATAAAGTGGCTGGGAGGAGAGCCGCCATGGTAGCTCAGTGGTAGAGCATCGAACGCGTTATTCGAAGGTCGCAGGTTGGAGTCTTGCCCACGGCAAGTTATCTTTTCATCCACATTTCTTTCTTTACATTTACCTTAAAATTAGGTTTAATAACCTCCCCTATACCTTCCTTGGCATTATTGTCTGTTAGATTTCATTATTATTGTGTCAAAAACACGGGAAAACGAGCCCTTATGAATATATATATATATATATATATATATATATATATATATATATATATATATATATATATATATTGACACGTGTGTATATGAAAAAGAACGATGATAGTAATGTTATTTAGATTCCAGCTAGTGGGTCAGGCGGTTTTTGGGACGACAACGACGCAGGCGTCTTGCTGTACAGCTGATCCTGAACAAGCTCTTTTCACTGCCATAGGCTGCCGTCATCTTTTGTTCGCATTGCACTGCAACACTGGTGGAGGTGCTGGGCCGCGACGTTGCCCGATGCTTCACACCCCTATGTGGGAGCCGTTCATCCAGCCCGGACGTGCCCATTGCAACCCCTGTCCATCGATTCAGTCGTCGGCTACGAGGTCTTCGTCCAGACTTCAACCCCTCGTAATAGCCCTCTACAAGACATCTAGAAATGGCTAACACCAGCCCCCGGCCTGTACTTCTCGGCACCAGTCCTCCCCCTCCATCCCAGGTAATGTTTTTTTCAATCGCTGGAGCCTGAACGCTTTGGTTGTGGCGCACACGAAGATGTAGAAGACTGGTTAGATCACTATGACCATGTTGCGAAGATCAACCAGTGGTCTGCTCAGGAAAAGCTATCTTGATGACAGCGCTCGTACTTGGTACGAGAACAGATGGTTGAAACTTTTGCCAATGTCGACAGACGTGACCGCGTCCACCAACTACTAGAGCTAAGGCTCCAAAAATTCCATGAAACGGTCGATGTTCGCCGAAGACATGACAAGTTTATTTCGGAGGGCTGACCCGCAGATGACTGAAGATAGGAAGTTGCGCTACCTCATGCGCGGCTTGAAAGGGCAGCTGTTCGCCAGACTTTTGCGCAACCCACCAAGCACTGTGGAGAACTTCATCAAAGAAGCGTCGGCTATCGAGCGGGCACTTCACCAATGCTGCCGACAATATGACCGCTTGTGCAGCAGCCCCCAAATTCAGGTCGCTGCTGTGACGTTTGACAATCATAGCTCATTGCGTGACATGATTAGAGAGATTGTTCGTGAAGAACTTCAAAGGTTGCGGACTCCGGTAGTGGATACACCCACTGCATCTGTCGCTCAAGTCGTCCGCGACGAGATCCGCCAAGCATTCTCGACAGCTGATCCTGCCCCCGAGCAACGTCCCATGACGTACGCCGCCGCCCTTCGAAGCTTCCCACACGCTCCGCCTTCATACTACCCGCCACCTACAACCGTGCCTTGGTCACTACCACAGATCGTTGCGCGCACCCATCCAGCCCCCATACGACCAGTCGTATTCTGGCCTGCCATGGCCTTCGTCACGTGAGGAGTCGTCACGGCATCCACGGCTTCGCCGAACTGACACCTGGCGCACTGTCGACAGGCGTCCACTCTGTTTCAACTGCGGAGGTGTGGGCCACATAGCCCGCTAGTGCTGGCACCGCGCTGATCCGTTTCGCCCTCTTAGGCCACGGTTTGACAGAAGGTGAGAAGAGCCTGCACCACTACTGTATCGCAGGTAAGGGAAGGAGTGGGATAGAGATAGGATGAGGTAAAGGGGAAGAGTAAGAGGAAGAGTGGGGTGAGTTGAGGAATAATGGAATGGATTGAAGAAGGAGGAAGAAGGAAAGTGTGATAGAGAGAAGAGAGGGGAAGAGATGGAAGGGAAGGGAAGAAGTGTCGTATAGTTGTAGAGTGAGAAAGTGAGTAAGATGAGAAGACTACCACCAGGAATCCACGGGCCGGGGAGCGGGCCAGCTAGTCAACGGGCGTTTAATAACTGTTTTCAGGATGAAAGACTATTCCGTGGGTTATGCTAAGTTAGTTGACGTAGAGTCTATTATATTTAACTTTAATTTTAAATTTAACTGAAAAAATAATGCCTGTGGTCTTCATTCTTCTCCTTGTCTTGAGGAGGTGTTACTTCGCCCTTCTCCGGTGTTCTTCCAGGCCTCGAGGCCTTCGAGTCCGCCGGCCATTGATTCTTGAAATCTTTTTTTTGCGTAAAATAAACTGTGTCTTAGTTGTCTCTCTTTAGATTGTGTTATCTTTGGTAATTGGTTGATCTTTATAAAGAAATATTATCTTGGAGTTTTGTGATTGTTTTAACCTCTTGATTTTCAAATAATGTGTTTAATCTGTAAGTTCTTGGTTCTTGTGTTGTTTCTGTGTGTGTGTAGTTTCCAGTGCCCATGGGAAATGAGAGCCGAGGTATCCTCTCCATTATCGGTTTTTTTTAGCCATTTCCCAAGGCAAGCACTACTTGTTAACTTTTGGGGTTTTACAAGTCCTTAGTCTATCTTCGATTTTCAGCATTTTAGGATGGCCTCATTATTATGTTCGACCATTGTTTCAAGTGTTTTCATTGTTTCGTTTTGTTTGATTATTTCTGGCTCCCTATTTTGCAGGTTTTGTCCCAAAATTTGTTTTAATTCCTTTGTTTCGTTTGTTACGGTGGGACAATGCTATAAGTAATGACGAAAACTTAATATTATTTTTGAACAATAACATGGGGCTTCTTGTGGTATTCCGAATCGTGTGAAATAGAATGGAAATCGTCCGTGTCCTAATTATTGCTTGTGATGTGTAGTAATTAGTTAAATATGCGACGGAATGAAGTTTACGTTTTTTATCCATGTAAATGTGTAACTATGCTTGCCTTCTTTGATCCAGAATTTTTTCCAATCGTCGTTTAATTTTTTCTTTAGTTCTTTTGCTATAACTGTATTTGTTATGGGAACGAATATTTTCTCTCCATCTTTGCTCGCTTCTTTTGCGCATTCGTCCGCCAATGTGTTCTCCATATTCCCACTGTGTGTTTTTACATAGGTCAGTTTAATATCTATGCCTTTTGCTTGGCTTAAGGTTTTCCTGATGTTATAAATAAGTGGGTGTACGTTATCTGTGTTTTTTTATTGCCAGGAGTGCGGTTTGGCTGTATATAAAGAGCTGGTATTTAACGGAGGCCTGTAGAAGTAAGATATTTCTTTCTTTTTAGATTGCTATGATCTCCACCTCGTAATTACTGCTGTGTTCCGGAAGTTTATATTTTTTTCACCGTTTGGATTTGGTTATCCTTGTTTAGCATTATAAATGCCGCTCCTATTTCTTTTTCTTTCTTTGATCCGTTCGTGTATATTTTAAAGTCTATTCTTCCTCTGTCATTCCAAATGGTATACTAACTTTATTTGTTCGATGATCTTGCCAATGGTCGTGTTTCTTCCTTATTTCATTTTCGGTGTATACTTTCTGTTGCCATGTGAAGTTCTTTCATTCCTCAAGTATGAAGTGTAATTCTTTTTCTTTTTTGATTGTCAAATGGAGAGGTGGAATATTTGCCAGTATGTTTGGTGAAAGATTTGATGTTGTTTTGAATGATTTAGTTATTATTAGTAAAGGTATTCTTTGAATTGATTACAATTTTTTTAATGAAAATGGTTTTTCGGCTATACCATGTGGAGAGGCATATGTAACCATTCGTTCTATACCCCTTTTATATATTAACTGCAGTGTGTTTCTATTTGTATGTTTATCGCCTTTTATTGTACGACTTAAATTGTAAGTGATTTCATCTACTTTCCTTTTTATGTATTTTAAATGTGGAAGGAATGTTAGTTTTGTGTCCAGAA
This sequence comes from Rhipicephalus annulatus, assembly GCA_013436015.1. Classification (NCBI taxonomy): domain Eukaryota; kingdom Metazoa; phylum Arthropoda; class Arachnida; order Ixodida; family Ixodidae; genus Rhipicephalus; species Rhipicephalus annulatus. The sequence continues at coordinate 315,327 of WOVY01014813.1, forward strand.
CCACCCCTAGGATTTTCGTTTCATTAACCATTTTGATTTTATCTTGTCCTATTGTTACTTGAGGTTGATGGCTAATGTACTGCTTTCCGATTATGATGTATTCCGACTTTTCTTTATTCGGGGTAATTCCTTTTTCCTGTGTCCACGGATATATTAGTGTCAGTACCTTCGAAGCTTTTTCCTCCACCTCTTTTCTTGAGCGAAGCGTTATGTGTAACACCACATCGTCCGCAAAGGCTTGTATGTGTACTCCTTCTTGAGGCTGAGTTTCTAAAAGGTCACCTATTGTTATACTCCAAAAGAGTGGACTTAAAGGCGATCCCTGTGCGGAACTTGATGTTAAAGTTTTCCTAATTGTTACTCCGTCTTTTTCGTAGATTATTTTCCTTTTCCGTAGAATGTTATCCGCCAGCGTTATTGGGTTATTTGGACACTTGTAATCTTCTAATTTCTGTGTAACTACTTCAGCTTTTATGGAATTGAATGCGTTTTCGATGTCTAGTGCGATTAGCATGCTGTTTTGCTTGTCAATTTTCGCTTGGTTTATTCGTTTGATTATTTCTTCCAATGCCATGGTGGTTGACATCCATTGGTTAAATCCGAATTGTTTTTTGTTAAAATGGCGATTTTTAAACAAGAACTAATAGATCCTATCTTTTGTGAGTTTTTCTAATATTTTTCCCAAAATCGAGTTTATTGCGATTGGGCGGTATTTGTTTTCCTCGGGTTTGTCTTCTCCGTTTCCTTTTGGAATTAATATAATTTTAGATTCTTTCTACCTTTAAGAAAAGTGTCCGTGCTTTGCGCATGCGTTAAAAAGATTGACAAACGAAGTCTTGTGCCTTTCGTACATCACCTGTATAAGATTAGTTTTTTAGGTTGTCTGGTCCCGGAGTTACATCTTTTCTCAATTTCTTTACTACCTGCGTTACTTCAATCTCCGTAAACGAGAGGTCGTCACTGGATAAGCTTCGTTCTCTCGTTTCTGTTTGAGATGGCCGATTTCCCCCCAGTTTATTGTTGTTTGTGGTGTCGTCACTTGATTGTATTTGACTGTGTCCTGGTTCGTCACTTTCAGTCCCGTTGGGGTATAACTTTTCTAGAATGTGTTCTATTGTTTTCTGAAAAGTCTTTGTGACTTCTTCATTTTCTTTTGTGACACTCTTAAACGTGACCTTGGTTTTCATTTTACTTCGTGCAATTTTATATGGTAGGATGAACGGATTTTTCGTAGCCTTGGTACATAGAATTTTCCAACTGTTGTTTTTAGCCTGTTCTATCATATTGTTACACGTGTCGTGTTCTTTATAGTATTCCTTTTTAAATTGTTCTGTGATATCTCCTTTCGCCTTTTGATACCACCTTCGTAGGGCTCTGACTCTCTTCTTTTCGCTTTCTGAGTCTCTTGACCACAAAGGGTTCGGCTTTTGTTTAGGAGGTTTTTTTCTTTTTACTGAAATACTTATTAAGTTTCTCGATTTTCTCGTATAGCGTATTCACTATTTCTTCAATACGTGTTTATTGTGTTTTATTTCGTGTTTATTTTCTCCTGGACGTCCTCAAACCAGGGATCAGTTCGCAACTTTTCCATAACTTTTGTTTGACCTTTTAGCGTTAGACCGTACTCCTCTGGAGTGCTTTCGTTTGTAATAACAACTTCAATGTATCTGTGATCACTGTGATTATATCTTTAAGTACTTCCCAGCTTTTAATATCCTGGTTGAGGTCAATCCAACCCCTCGCCCTACTTGTTTTAAATATAGGAGGTAATTTTTTTACATTTATTAATGTCAGGTTGTGTAAAACTATGAATTCGAAAACTTTTTCACCATTCTCATCAGTCTCCGTGATTCCCCAAATTTGATGTTTAGAGTTGAAGTCGCCCATTATTATCGTTTTAATGTCTGAAAATTTCTGTAAAATGTTTCCTATTGCTGACATTGCCGGTTCTACGTCTTCGTTTGGAGGACAGTAGCAGTTGATAATAACAATTCTCATTGACATTTCTTTATCTTGACTGCTATTAGTTTTTGTTCTTTGATAATTGGGAAAGCGGTTATGTTTTCTTTGTGTATTATGATTGCTGTCTTTGGGTCTTTGTTGTTGGGCATGGCTTTATGCTTTAGCGGAAATCCTATCACTTTGTTGTTGAGCAAAAACGGTTCTTGAAGTACAGATATGTCGAATTCTTCTTCCTGTTGAATATTTTGAATTGCCTGATTTGCTTTAAATGCCCTGCCTATGTTTGCCTGGATGATTTGTATTTCTGAGAGGGATGGTGTTCCTTTCGACGTGTGGGCCATGTTGTATTGTGGAAAAGGTTTTGTAGAGTATGCAAAGGGAATAATAAGTTAGGTTGATACATGGAGTGCTAGTCTAGTCGAGCCAGAATTTTCCTCTTTTCGAATTCCACTCTGTCTTGGTAGGCGGGGCATTGCGAAGACATCATTGAATGATCTTTGTCGCCTGAGTAGCCTTCTCCCTCACAGACTCAGACTTTGCAGAATGCTTCCTCGTGGCATTTATTTTGCCTATGGCCCCCTCGGCCGCAGTTGGTGCAGCGGATTAGGCCCTGACAGTCGCAGTGTGTATGCCCGTATTGTGCACACCTTGAACAGCGAGGAAGCGAAAGGTGGTCAAACCAAGGACATATACTCCAACCAATATTAATATGCTTCCTTTCCTTGAGTGCCGTTAGTCCTGCCTTGTTAAGGGCGAGGACCAGAGTTGTTCCGTGTTTGACCTTCCATGATTTCCTGACCAGAATGTCTTCAGAATTAAACGCAAGACCATTTTGCTCTATTATTCGTTCCGGGAGGGCGTCGTTTGCGAACTCCTTATCTACCCCTATTACCTTGATGTTGAACCTGTTCTGTTTTGGTTTGTTGACTTTTAGCTGTAGGAATTCATTTCTTCCTCGAAGAATCCTCTCCAGCTTGCCAAAAGTTTCCTTTGAAGCCGTGGTAAGGATTATCCTCTGTCTGCCTTCCCTGCCATGGTTTGACATACGACATGCCAACGACTACGTATCCCGCCGTGGCGATGTCGGTTCTCAAAGGATCTCTGGTGCCTCGACCCCCCTTCAACGGCCACCGTAACAATGATGACGAGATTATAACTGATTACCAGCCAGGCTTCCGACATCAACCATGCTCTCCTTCTCTTGCCCAGCCACCTTCGTTGCAGTGCCGCACTTTTGCCGACACCAGAGAAGCGAGGCCACCCAGCCCACACCGGGGAAACGGAAGGTGGTGACCTCAGGGGGTAAGGTTGCTGGCTGTCAAGACGAAGAAAAAAAAAACCCCATTACTCCCACCTCAGGACGCTGTAAATCCGACAAGACGCAATACCAACGAAACTGCGACCCCAGGCCTTATCGTTCTTGTGGACGGACTGCAAGCCAGAGCTTTAGTCGACACTGGGGCCTACTTCTCTATTAATAGTGATTACCTTGCCGTATGCCTCAAGAAAGTAAGGACAGCGAGGACGGACCTCACTTAAGGACGGCAGGCGGCCAATTACTGACGCCTGTCGGAATGTGCACAGCAAGGCTCGACATCGGTGGCTCTAGTTTCATGGCGACGTTCGTCGTTCTCACTTCATGCTGTAAAGACTTGATTATCGGAATGGATTTCTTGAGAGAACATGGCGCCGTCATCGACGTGCCTGACAGTGTCATTACGTTTCGCAACAACAGCCCTGCTTTAGTCGATTGTTCAGAGCCGAGACACACGTCCCGTTCAGAGCCTTTACGTCTGACGGTTGACGATGTGGTCGTCCCGCCACGATCATGTACGCTTGTTTCGGTGGCAGGAGATGAGCCGTTTGACGGCGACAGTATTGCCGATCAAACAAGGTCGCTGATCTTTAGCCATGCCATTTCAGTTGCTCGAGGTCTTGCCACTGTCACTGCGGGACGCACAAACTTGCTGCTCACTAACTTCAGTGCGGAGCGCCGACACCTCCTTGAGGGTACAGCCGTCACTTACTTTGACAATACTGCAGAAATCCAAGGCAGTTTATCGGCACTAGACGAAGCACCTCAAGAAGAATCAGTACCTAATCCTGACGTTGGTACTACGTTGTCAAGGGACGAGCAAACGAGACTTCTTGAGCTGCTAGCTGAATTCCAAGACTGCTTTTCATCGACATTACGGGTCGGTCGAGTGCCGCTAACAAAGCATCGAATAATTACCCACGACTCAGCAAGGCCTATACACCAGAATCCTTATCGTGTGGCTACAAGGGAACGGGAAGTGATACAGCAACAAGTCGCTAAAATGCTTGAAGATGATGTGATTCAGCCATCACAGAGCCCGTGGGCATCGCCTGTAGTACAAGTTAAAAAAAGGGTGGTACCCTGCGTTTTTGCGTGGACTGCATGAAGCTGAATCCAGTAACTAAGAAAGATGTGTATCCGCTTCCACGTATTGATGACTACCTCAATAGGCTTCGAAACGCTCGCTACTTTTCTTCAATGGACCTCAGAAGCGGATACTGGCAGATCGAGGTGGACCCAAGAGATCGGAAAAAAAACCGCTTTTTTGACGCCGGATGATTTACATGAATTTAATGTTCTGCCCTTCGGTCTGTGCTCAGCGCCCGCTACTTTTCAAAGGATCATGGACACTGTACTTTCAGTGTTAAAATGGAAGACCTGTTTAGTATATCTAGACGACATCATAGTGTTTTCCCCAACTTTTGACGAGCATCTCAAAAGGCTAGAAGTTGTTTTACGACCATACGCTCCGCGGGCCTCACATTAAAACCAGAGAAATGCCACTTTTGTTTATAAAACTGCTCTTTTTTGGTGATGTCGTCAGCTGCACTGGCGTTCGACCTGATCCCAAAAAACTTGCAGCCGTGGCACAGTTCCCAGTATTGTTCGATAAGAAAGCTGTCAGGCGCTTTCTGGGCCTATGCACCTACTATCGCCGGTTTATCGCCGACTCCACACGGATTGCGTCGCCGTTAACTCGCCTCACTAGAGACAATACCACCTTTGAGTGGAACGACGAAAAGCAAGCAGCGTTTAATGGCCTCCGCCAACGTCTTCAAACACCTCCAGTGCTTGCCCACTTCGACAAGCAAGCGCAAACAATTCTTCACACTGACGCAAGCAATATAGGCCCCGGAGCCGTGCTTGTGCAGTGGCAAGAAGACACGGAACGAGTGATCGCCTACGCAAGCAGGATGCTAACACGCGCTGTGGCCAATTATTCAACAACTGAGAAAGAATGCCTCACCGTGGTCTGGGCAGTTATGAACTTTTGCCCATATTTGTATGGCCACCCCTTCAAAGTTATTAGCGACCGTCATTCACTCTGTTGGTTGACTAATTGAAGAGATCCAACCGGCCGATTAGCGCGCTGGTGTCGGAAGTTACAAGAGTTTGATATGACGGTCATACACAAGTCTGCAAAGCGACATACGGACGCCGACTGCCTGTCTCGATCACGAGTGCAGTAAACCTCTCTTTCTGACGAAGACGATATGGCCTTCCTTGGTGTTCTCGACGCGTCCACAATTGCCCAACAACAACGAGGTGACCTTGAATTGCTTGATTTGATTAATTAGGTGGACGGACGTTCTTCGAAGGCACCCAGCCTTTGCAAGAACATTATTGTCGTTTTGCTTACGCATTGGCGTCCTCTATAAAAGAAACTTTTCATCGATTAGAGCTCTCTATTTGCTCGTTATTCCTGAACCCCTTCGTACTGAAGTGCTTCAAGAATTTATATGAGAGCGGATTATTATACTTTGTTTCACGACTTTATTACAGCACTACTAAAGCTACGAGGTGTAAGAAAGCCAAATGCTTGCGCAATGAAACGTAGTCCCACATACAAGTGCCTTAAAATTAACAAGGTTGGCTAGAATCGCTGTTCTTCCGACTCCGGGTCCCGTGGATCTCAATCTAGTAGCGGGCCCCGTCCTAGGAACCATCGTCCAAGAACTCAGATGAGGCGCTCGTAAAAACGACAACAATTTATTTACAAGTTTAGTAACTGAGAATTCGAAAAGAGGGGATCAAGTAATCAAGTATGAACTAGAAGTCAAAACCTCAGCAGGAGAACGGTTGAACTCAAAATATACACATGTTTTCCGCTCATGTAGCACCGCGTTGCCAAACCTAAGCGCATTGTCCGTGACTTCAGCAAATACGGTGCTCCATGGTCGAGGTGCTCCACGCACGAAGGCGGGGAAAGACACGACAAAATGCAGGGGAAGAGGGCACAGTCTACACGATGCCCAAATATGGTCACAAACGCACTGAACCGACGTTTTGCACACGTCACCAGGATTTCGCGCACATCCGATGACATTAGATTACTTTGGTTTCCAAGGACTTTTCTGGCAGTTGGGCGAGGTTTGAAAAACCGGTTCCCGGTACACGCGCCAAAGTTGCCTGACTGCGTTCGGGTAGGACAATGTATGGCTCACCAGCTTATCTTCAAAACATGCCACTCTATTTAACCGATGCTATGGAGAGAGGGAGAAGGAAGACAGGTCAACTAATCCCTCCTTGTCGGGGCGCTTAGGCATGCTCTCACGAGGGCTGCAGAAGATATTGCCTTTTTCCTTTCCTTCAACCACACATTCGATTCCTCGTTGCTTGCTAGAAGGTGGGGCTTAGCAGCGAATTTCCGGGACTTCACTTCTCCTCGCAAGATGCCTTCGTCGGAGTGGGCCTGCCGTGTGATACGCAAAGAAGCGGCTTATATATGTGCCCTGTGTGCAATCTGTAACTATTCACTCCGACGAAGGCAGGCCCGCCTGCCGAAACGTTAGTAAAACTTGTGTTTTCGTACGTTTGTCGTTAAGTTTTTCTACCGCATTTTCCACCAGATCTATTGAATTTCACCCCATCATATTTTCCTGCTATGGATATTCGGAAGACAACGTCAAAACGCACCACCTGGAAGTATCCCAAGCCCGGAATAACCACGGCTTTCTTGGGTGATTCAAAGACAAAGTACCTTTTCCAATACTTCGACCCGCTGCTACAAGGAACACCGGCGTTCGTAATGCAGTCGGGCGCTTTGGTCAGGGATATTCCTTCACTGCTTGACCTAGTTCCTTCATCAAATTACGCGTTCGATGCTCTAACCACTGAGCTATCACAGCGGCCCAAGTTCCTTCATCGACAAGAACTCTGGTTCTACACGTCGGGAGCAACGACTTGGCAAAAAGAAGTGCTCAAGCAACCTTTCGGTGTTACCGCAACCTTCTACACCTAATCCGTGAAGAGCGATTCTAAATAAGCCGTTTGTACGCCATGCTTGTCTTGGCAAGGGCAACGAATCAACGTCGCAGAAATAACCAAGTATTTGTTCATCGTTTCAACCGCGAAGCAAGCCATTTCAACAGCCTATTACGAAGTTTCTGCGAACGCTCTAAGGACGTGTCTTTTTTGGACCACATGTACGAATGGCTGCCACCTGGACGAGTACTGGCAGCCGATAGACCGCACGTTAGCTTTGAGGGCGTCGCGCTGATGGCAAGTCACATACGCCAGCTTTGCTTTGACTCCCCAAGTGAAGCAACGTGAAGCAGTTGGGGCGGCGCTGTATCTTCGCCCCAGTACCTTCAAGGGCTTACCCCAAAAAGAAGCCACCAGACTACGCCAGAAACCTGCAAAGACCCGCAAAAGGCAACCTGGTGCTAGCCAGCCGAAAAAAAAAAACTATCCCGGGTCATGCCAGTTCTTCTGGCAATGAACCCACCTGGAAGGAGCCACGCTGCAACGCCATGCTTGCTGAATCAACGTCTACAGCGTCCGCCAACCAGCAGTCATCGGACCATCCTTGTGTGCCCCGGAACGAGAAAAGCTACTCCTGCTTTGCCCACAGGAATTCCGCACCAGGAACATCAGCCAGCTCGGCTCCACAAGACCCACGAAAGACGGCAGTTTCCCTTACGGGCTCCAGGTACCCACTTCGACGCGAATATTCAGACGTTTTAAAAAGAAAACCAAATAGTTGACTACAGTCCTCATTGTCGAATAGTATCGTGAGCTCAAAGTGTTCTAAGCAGTTTCAAATAAGTAGGAAGTCTGTCGAGAAACGTGTCCGTTACGAGCTACATGTGTCTACTCTAGAAGCATATTCAGCGGCTTCCATTCCGCCTAGAGGTTTAAGTCTCTGTCTACAGCCAGCAACATCAAAGCTATCGAAGTGCAACGCGAGGAAGTGATTTGACACATTAAAGAACGCCTCACTTGTGCTGGTACACATTGTTTTAAGCCATTATCGATCTTCCCTGAAATCCCTGATAAACAGGGAACACCAACTACTCGATCAAATTAGCCTTTCTCCTGAAGAATTATCGTCCCTAAGAGCATATGAGCAAAAGAAACGTTCCGAGCTTAACGCGCAGAAACGCAAAAAGTTGCTAAGAGATGGTGTAAAACTTCGAAAGTCAACGCCTCCATCTTCAGCCAAGAAAATAACATGTAAACCTGCACCCGACAACATTATTATTATTTCAACCGCTATCTTATCTAAAGAAGAACTAAGCCTTTTATGCCGCGGTTTAAGCTTCTACCCAGCATGTGGTAAATATAATGAATTTCAGTTATACAAGGATTTAGACAACTTCGCACGAGATATGAGACTAAGCGAATATTTCTTCGATCAGGCCTCTGTGAGAAAGATGTCCTCCGCTTAGTACAAGCACTCATAGTTAGTCGGCTCACCTATCATCTTCCCTTTCACAATCTCACTCTAGCTCAAATAAAAAAGATGGACATCCTTCTACGGACAGCTGTGAAGGCGGCTATCGGCTTGCCTCCACACGCATCTACACAACGCCTCCTTCAATTAGGAGTCCACAACACCATAACCGAACTCATCGAGGCCCAGCACAATAGTCAGCTCCAACGGCTCAGGCAGACCCGTCAGGGCTGCGCCATCCTGTCTCGTCTTGGCTACCCGATTCCTCAAAAACCCGCACAAGTACCGCGATATAAACTTGCTTCTACTGTCCGCGCACTCATCAAAGTGCCTCCGATTCCACGCAATATGAATCCCTCCCGCCACGCCGGTCGTCGACGTGCCCGAGTTCAGGCTATGACACGCGTCTTTGGTGAAGGTACATCAGACTTACAAGTACTTTACACTGATGCAGCACGCTACCCAGAGAAGTCAGCCATGTGTTTAGCCGTGACAGATGACACAGACGCCCTTGTGGCGTCTGCCACACTTCGCACTACAGACAGTGGTCTGGCAGAGGAGGGAGCTCTCGCTCTGGCAATTGTTTACGCTACGACACTGTCACATGACTCCCCTGTCACTATTGTAACAGATTCACAAGCTGCTTGCCGTGCTTTCGCTCAAGGACTTGTGGCTGCACATACACACAATATCCTCTCTTCTGTCTCACCGTCCGCATTACGTCCTGTGCGTATCGTCTGGACTCCTGGACACGCCTCTCTCCATGGTAATGAACGCGTTCATGCGGTTGCCCGAGAGCTGACCGGCCGGGCTCCATTGGAAGAGCTGTCCAATCCAGACGACGCTTCGACAGAACCACTAAACTACAACGCTACGCTGCAGTACTATCGACAGAGCCGTTATACGTATCCTCCCCCTCATCCTTCACTTAACAGAGCAGATGCTGTCGCTTGGCGGCAACTACAGACCAATTCATTTCCTTGCCTTTATATGCTAAATCGCTTTCATCCGACTCTCTACCCCTCCTACTGCCCCTTCTGTGGATCCGTACCGACGGTGTACCACTCCACGTGGGAATGCTCTGCCCCACAGGGCGTGCCTCCCATTCCCAATCCCACCCCTTCCTCTTGGGAGTCTGCACTGCTCAGCTTACGCCGGCAGGAACAGCAGCAGCTGGTCCAGCGGGCTCGCAGGGTCGCGCAAGGCAATGGAGCCCTGGACTGAGGGCCCCACCCAAAGAAGGCTCAGTTTCCATTTGTTATTAATAAATGTTTATTCTCTCTCTCTCTCTCTCTCTTCGATCAGCCGGAGATCCAACCGCTTTATCTTCGGCTAAACGTTGCATACCGGGGTCACAACGTGACATACACTTGGACATGTTTATTAAAGCAGTATGGCGGGATATCATTCAAGCTTATAATGAACCCCGGTATTTTCGTCGAAACCTATCAACCCTAGAAATAAAAGCTATAGCAAACCTTGGCGAACGCACTGACATCACAATAAAACCTGCGGACAAAGGAGGTGCCATCGTTGTCATGGACACGACCAAATATATTCCTGAAGCTAACAGCCAGCTTGATGATAGGTCGTTTTATAAACGACTCGAGGCTGATCTGACTGAGGATTATAAAGCGACGTTAGACGGCATAATAAGAAAACTAATAAACCAGAAAAAAACTAAATGATAGGGCAGCTTCTCTGATCCCTCTTAGTCCAGCAGCTGGTAGGTTGTATTTGTCGCCGAAAATCCATAAACACAACAATCCTGGTCGCCCAATTGTTTCCGGCATAGGTACCGTGACAGAAAACTTGTCGCGTTACGTAGATAACCTGATAAACCAGATACCCCCTACGTTCCAGTCATTTCAGCGAGATACTAACGACCTACTTTCCGATGTTACCAACATTATTTTACCTAACAACGCTCTTCTTGTCACTCACGATGTTGCGTCTCTCTACACAAGCATACCGCACTTGGATGATATAAGGTGCGTGGTTGAGGCTTACGATCACTCCGCTCTCGACAAGTCCTTTGATAGCTCGACTATAGCTATACTGCTTGAAATGATTCTTCAGTACAACAACTTTGAATTCAATGGAGTACATTATGTTCAAGTAAGTGGTACGTCTATGGGTACTAAGATCGGGCCAAGCTATGCAAATATATTTATGGGATCCCTTGAGAACAAATTATTGTCGGGTCGTTCGCTAAAACCTTTTTATTATAAAAGATTTATTGACGACATTTTCATGATTTGGCCACATGGAGAGGAGGAACTTTTGTCTTTTATCTCGGACTTCAATAATTCTCACCCTTCCATATCCTTTTCGCACACATATTCACCAGAGACCATTAACTTTCTCGATGTCACAGTATGTCTCGATAATGCAAAATTGAGCACTAAACTGTACCGCAAGCAAACTGACAGACAGAGGTATTTACACTTTCAAAGCAGCCACAAAAGATACTGCAAAGCCAGCATACCTTACAGCCAGGCCTCACGCTTTAAGCGAATTTGCTCTGAGCAATCTGACTTTGATAATAACTGTAACCAGCTACGCACTGCACTTCTTAAACAGAAATATCCGCCCAAGTTAGTCGATGACGCAGTAAGGCATGCCGACGCACAAGACCGTACAGCACTCTGCATCCCCAAGAAAAATCCTAAAAGTCATTCACAGGTTAACCTGGTTTTAACCCATAACGCATCAGCACCTAACGTCGCATCTATTTTCCGTAAACACCACAACATACTTATGCAGAGCGGACGCCTTGCAAAAGCGTTTCCAGAAGCACTACGTGCTGAGTACAGATGAGGCAAAAATTTGCGAAATTTATTAACTTCCTCTAAAACCAGACAGAACAATAACGTCCAGACGCTTGGTTGCCATCCTTGTAAAAAGCCCCGCTGTAAAGTGTGTGCACATGACCACAACAACACTGGCAGCCAGTACTGCGAGAAACTTCCCGTTCAGAATTGAGGGCAATTTCACTTGTGATACTGCAAATGTCGTATATTTTCTAGAATGCTCAATCTGTCATGCACAATACATAGGTCGAACTGAAATTGCTTTTCGATACCATTTCAATTATCATAAAGCTTATGTGCATGCCCTTCCTAACTTACCGATTTCAAGGCATGTCACCGAGGCAGGTCATTCTTTCAGTAGCAGGATAGCTAAAATACTGGAAACGGGTTTTAAGTCACACCATGAACGCGAAGTAAAAGAGTCATTTCTGATTCATAAATTCAAAACAATATCTGCTGGCATGAATGAGAGCCCGGGTACGCTTACTTGCATATTGCCTTAGTAAATCGCTGTTTTGTTGACTAGTGTATATTCTTTGCACGATGTTGGCTTATTGTCAGATATTACCTACCTAATGTAGGTGGCCTTTGTCGCTTCACCAATTTACTCGCATTCATTTTGTCTGCCTGCTTTTTGATTTTGGTTTCATCTCTCTAAACTTCTTTTTCTTTTTAAAGGCTTGCTGAATGTCCTTAGGCTGTGATTATCCCACAGAACGTATGACCAAGTGAGCTACTGCGTGCGCAGTTTCTTATTTTGCAGACCTGTTTCATTGCACACAAGTTGTAGGGTATCTAATACGTGCCAATTCACTATTGTGCAGTGATACGCGTTTTCAGTTGTATATGCACTGTAGCCACGTGCTTTTGGTGATATTTAATTTTGTTTCATAAACTACTCATAATGACTTAGCCGTGTGATACGCAAAGAAGCGGCTTATATATGTGCCTTGTGTGCCATCTGTAACCATTCAATTCGACGAAGGCAGGCCCACCTACCGACACGTTAGTAAAACTTGTGTTTTCGCACGTGTCTCGACCTATTTTTCTACCGCATTTTCCACCGGATCCATTGAATTTCACCCCAACATATATATATATATATATATATATATATATATATATATATATTTTTTTTTCATCCACATTTCTTTTTTCTCATTTACATTCCATTGGTTCTAATGACTTCCCCTGTACATTCCTTGGCATTACTGTCTGTTAGATCTCATTCATATTGTGTTAAAACACGGAAAAACGAGCCCTTATATATATATATATATATATATATATATATTTTCATCCACATTTCTTTTTCTCATTTACATTCCATTGATTCTAATGACTTCCCCTGTACATTCCTTGGCATTACTGTCTGTTAGATCTCATTCATATTGTGTTAAAACACGGAAAAACGAGCCCTTAGGTACTTCTTTCTTCTTATTTCATTCTTCTTTCACTTATTTCATTGAACGAGGGTCTCGTACTGGCAGACTTGGTGTGTTTAGGTTGTATGGGAGGGATAATTAATCAGCTGCCCGCTCATAATCAGTTCACGTGCTATGTGACGCCAAACATGCGCATAAGAGTGTTTTCACACTCGTAGTTTGGCTTATAGATGGCGCTGACTGTCACTCCTACTTCTAAATTCACATATAAACCCAAAAAAGTGGATGGAGGGAAGGCCGCTGTGGTAGCTCAGTACAATAAAGAAAAAAGCTGTGGTAGCTCAGTGGTTAGAGCATCGAACGCGTTATTATAAGGCCGTAGATTCGATTCCTGCTCACGGGTGGTGATTTTTTCATTCACTTTTCTTTCTTCTTCTTTACATTCCATTGGTTCTAATAACTTCCCCTGTACATTCCTTGGCATTACTGTCTGTTAGATCTCATTAATATTGTGTTAAACACGGAAAAACGAGCCCTTAGGTATACACTTCTTTCCTTTATATATATATATATATATATATATATATATATATACATGTGTGCGTGCGCGTGCAAAAGTCCAGCGGACAAACCAACGAATACGGTGCTTTATGGCCAGATTCATAAATATAATGCCAAGGCATCTGGGATTAACTAGCGACAATCCGGGCAGGTTAGCATTTTTGCTAGTGAAACAGATCATCGTAGAAAACACACACGCTTGTTCGCTTCCTTGAACGAAACCTTGGTGACCTTATCCTAATCATTTTCTAGACCAGAATGCGGATCTACATTTACTACTATTTAGGACGGAAATGTTGATATTTTTGCTGTTGTACATTTCATTCAAAACAAATGCGGCTTATATACTATTTCAGTCTAGATTTTCTTTTTTCATTGTCCGGCAAATTTGGTAGCATCACAACTATATATTTTATTGTTGCTTTCACTTTGCTGCGCCAAATTTTCATTATACACCGCTATTCCACTGCCAATTGCTATAACCATGCAAAATGTCTGAATATCTCTCTTGATAGTCAATGTCTCAATGCAGAAATTGGGGCAGAGCCCACTCACGTTAGAAATCGATGTTATTTCGATGCATGCGGAAGGAAGGCGACTGGATTGAACTTTTTCAATGAGCTAAACGTTACTAAATCACGCTAAAGATATGCAGAAATGTTACATGCACAGACAACCATTGAACTGTCTCATATGTTTTTATATAACCAGTTGTTTACAGCTGCGAAACGATGCCTAGAGCACCAAGGGTATTGGCAACACCAGAAGCCGTAAGCTGATAAGAAGCGTTGCTACTTTTGAAGATTGTAGCCCTGGACATTGTTACAAGAATCAACTTCAGGGAATGGCACTTCACTGCAATCGATGTTAACCCGACATGATGGCTGTAATAAGGGGCGTATATGTAATGTTTAGATAAGTGGATGTCATCATCATCATCATCATCATCATCATCATCAGCCTGACTACGTCCACTGCAGGACAAGGCCTCTCCCATGTTCCTGTGCTTGCTTCTGCCAATTTATATCCGCAAACTTCTTAATCTCGTCTACCCACCTAACCTTCTGTCTCCACCTAACCCACTGTGCCTTCTCTGAGGATCCAGTTAGTTAACGCTTAATGACCAGCGTTATCCTGTCTACGGCGCTTACATGCCCGGCCCATGTCCATTTCCTCTTCTTTATTTCAACTATGATATCCTTAACCCCCGTTTGTCCCCTAGTCCACTCTGCTCTCTTCTTGTCTCTTAAGGTTACACCTACCATTTTTCTTTCCATTGCTCGCTGCGTCGTCCTCAATTTAAGCTGAACCCTCTTTGTAAGTCTCCAGGTTTCTGCTCCGTAGCTAAGTACCGGCAAGATACAGCTGTTATATACCTTCCTCTTGAGGGATAGTGGCAATCTACCTGTCATAATTTGAGAGTGCTTGCCGAATGTGCTCCACCCCATTCTTATTCTTCTAGTTACTTCAATCTCGTGGTTCGGCTCTGCGGTTATTACCTGCCCTAAGTAGACATAGTCTTTTACAACTTCAAGTGCACTATTACCTATCTCGAAGCGCTGCTCCTTTCCGAGGTTGTTGTACATTACTTTCGTTTTCTGCAGATTAATTTTAAGACCCACCTTTCTGCTCTCCTTGTCTAACTCCGTAATCATGAGTTGCAATTCGTCCCCTGAGTTACTCAGCAATGCAATGTCATCGGCGAAGCGCAGGTTACTAAGGTATCTCCATTAACTCTTATCCCTAACTGTTCCCATTCTAGGCTTCTGAAAACCTCCTGTAAGCACGCGGTAAATAGCATTGGGGAGATTGTGTCCCCCTGCCTTACACCCTTCTTGATTGGTATTCTGTTGCTTTCTTTATGAAGCACTATGGTAGCAGTTGATCCCCTGTAGATTTCTTCCAGAATGTTTATATATACTTCATCTACGCCCTGATTCCGCAGTGTCTGCATGACGGCTGATATTTCTACTGAATCAAACGCCTTCTCGTAATCTATGAAGGCTATGTATAGTGGTTGGTTATACTCTGAGCATTTCTCTATTACCTGATTGATAGTATGAATGTGGTCAATTGTTGAGTAGCCTGTTCGAAATCCTGCTTGTTCCTTTGGTTGATTGAATTCTAATGTTTTCTTTACTCTGTTAGCAATTACCTTTGTAAATAGCTTGTATACTACAGAGAGCAAGCTGATCGGCCTGTAATTCTTCAAGTCCTTGTCATCTCCTTTCTTATGTATTAAGATGATGTTAGCGTTCTTCCAAGACTCTGGTACTCTTCCCGTCAGGAGACACCTCGTAAACAGGGTGGCTAGTTTTTCTAACACAATCTGTCCTCCATCTTTCAGCAGATCTGATGTTACCTGATCCTCACCAGCAGCTTTGCCTCTTTGCATGCTCTCCAAAGCTTTTCTGACTTCTTCTATCATTACTGGTGGGGTGTCATCTGGGTTACTGCTAGTTCTTATAGTATTAAGGTCGTGGTTGTCTCGGCTACTGTACAGATCTCTGTAAAACTCCTCCGCTATTTTAACTATCCTATCCATATTGGTAGTTATTTTGCCTTCTTTGTCCCTTAGTGCATACATCCGACTTTTGCCTATCCCAAGTTTCCTCTTCACTGCTTTGACGCTTCCTCCGTTTTTCAGAGCGTGTTCAATTCTCTCCATGTTATACCTTCTTACATCGCATACTTTACGTCTATTAATCAACTTCGAAAGCTCTGCCAGTTCTATTTTGTCTGTTGTACTTGACACTTTCATGATTTGACGCTTCTTAATTAGGTTCTTCGTTTCCTGGGAAAGCTTGCCAGTGTCCTGTCTAACTACCCTGCCTCCAACTTCCACTGCACACTCCGTAATGATACTCGTCAGATTATCATTCATTGTATCTACGCTAAGGTTGGTTTCCTCACTAAGAGCCGAGTACCTGTTCTGCAGCGACACTCTGAATTCCTGTACTTTCCCTCTCAGTGCTAGCTCATTGATTGGCTTCTTGCGTATCAGTTTCTGTCGTTCCTTCTTCAAGTCTAGGCGAATTCGAGACCGTACCATTCTATGGTCACTGCATCGTACCTTGCCAACCACTTCCACATCCTGCACGATTCCTGGGTGTGCAGTCATTATAAAGTCTATTTCGTTCTTATTTTCGCCATTAGGGCTCCTCCATGTCCACTTGCGGTTTTCTCGTTTTCGGTAGAAGGTATTCAAAATCCGCAAATTATTGCGTTCTGCGAATTCTACTAGTAGCTCTCCTCTGGCGTTTCTAGTGCCGATGCCATAATCTCCTACTGCCTGGTCTCCAGCCTGCTTCTTCCCTACCTTTGCATTAAAGTCGCCCATACTATAGTATACTGTGTTTTTACCTTACTCATTGCCGATTCCACGTCTTCATAGAAGCTTTCAACTGAAGCGTCATCATGGCTGGATGTAGGCGCGTAAGCCTGTACTACCTTCATTTGTATCTTTTATTCAGTTTAATTACAAACCTACCACCCTTTCATTAATGCTATAGTATTCCTCTATGTTGCCAGCTATGTTTCTGTGAATTAGAAACCCACTCCCAGTTCTCTTCTGTCTGCCAAGCCCCGATAGCAAAGACGTGCCCATTCTGTAGCACAGTATAGGCCTCATCTGTCCTCCTAACCTCACTGAGCCCTATTATATCCCATTTAACACCCTCTAGCTCCTCGAATAGTACAGCTAGACTTCCCTCACTAGATAAGGTTCTAGCGTTAAACGTTGCCAAGTTCAGGTTCCAATGGCGGCCTGTCCGGATCCAGAGATTAGCACCCTCTGCTGCGTTGCAGATCTGACCGCCGCCGTGGTCAGTTGCTTCGCAGCTGCTGGGGACTGAGGGCCGTGAGTTATTTGACGTATGCATGTGGGAGGTAGTGGCCAGATACTGCACCAGGGTGGCCAATCCTTCTCTGGTGAGGGAGTGCGTTCCCGGCGGTGGTTACCGGTGAGGCCGCACCCCAGGCCTCTTAATGCAGTTCCATCAACACGCGGATTTTTTTTTCCGGTTGGGACTGCGCGGCACCGGGATTTGAACCACGGACCTCTTGCATGCGAGGCGGATGCTCTAACCACTACGCCATCGCCGCA
>WOVY01014814.1:0-12332 GCA_013436015.1 Rhipicephalus annulatus
TGTCTTGGCAAGGGCAACGAATCAACGTCGCAGAAATAACCAAGTATTTGTTCATCGTTTCAACCGCGAAGCAAGCCATTTCAACAGCCTATTACGAAGTTTTCCTGCGAACGCTCTAAGGACGTGTCTTTTTTTGGACCACATGTACGAATGGCTGCCACCTGGACGAGTACTGGCAGCCGATAGACCGCACGTTAGCTTTGAGGGCGTCGCGCTGATGGCAAGTCACATACGCCAGCTTTGCTTTGACTCCCCAGTGAAGCAACGTGAAGCAGTTGGGGCGGCGCTGTATCTTCGCCCCAGTACCTTCAAGGGCTTACCCCAAAAAGAAGCCACCAGACTACGCCAGAAACCGCAAAGACCCGCAAAAGGCAACCTGGTGCTAGCCAGCCGAAAAAAAAACTATCCGGGTCATGCCAGTTCTTCTGGCAATGAACCCACCTGGAAGGAGCCACGCTGCAACGCCATGCTTGCTGAATCAACGTCTACAGCGTCCGCCAACCAGCAGTCATCGGACCATCCTTGTGTGCCCCGGAACGAGAAAAGCTACTCCTGCTTTGCCCACAGGAATTCCGCACCAGGAACATCAGCCAGCTCGGCTCCAGACCCACGAAAGACGGCAGTTTCCCTTACGGGCTCCAGGTACCCACTTCGACGCGAATATTCAGACGTTTTAAAAGAAAACAAAATTTGACTACAGTCCTCATTGTCGAATAGTATCGTGAGCTCAAAGTGTTCTAAGCAGTTTCAATAAGTAGGAAGTCTGTCGAGAAACGTGTCCGTTACGAGCTACATGTGTCTACTCTAGAAGCATATTCAGCGGCTTCCATTCCGCCTAGAGGTTTAAGTCTCTGTCTACAGCCAGCAACATCAAAGCTATCGAAGTGCAACGCGAGGAAGTGATTTGACACATTAAAGAACGCCTCACTTGTGCTGGTACACATTGTTTTAAGCCATTATCGATCTTCCCTGAAATCCCTGATAAACAGGGAACACCAACTACTCGATCAAATTAGCCTTTCTCCTGAAGAATTATCGTCCCTAAGAGCATATGAGCAAAAGAAACGTTCCGAGCTTAACGCGCAGAAACGCAAAAAGTTGCTAAGAGATGGTGTAAAACTTCGAAAGTCAACGCCTCCATCTTCAGCCAAGAAAATAACATGTAACCTGCACCCGACAACACATTATTATTATTTCAACCAACCGCTATCTTATCTAAAGAAGAACTAAGCCTTTTATGCCGCGGTTTAAGCTTCTACCCAGCATGTGGTAAATATAATGAATTTCAGTTATACAAGGATTTAGACAACTTCGCACGAGATATGAGACTAAGCGAATATTTCTTCGATCAGGCCTCTGTGAGAAAGATGTCCTCCGCTTAGTACAAGCACTCATAGTTAGTCGGCTCACCTATCATCTTCCCTTTCACAATCTCACTCTAGCTCAAATAAAAAAGATGGACATCCTTCTACGGACAGCTGTGAAGGCGGCTATCGGCTTGCCTCCACACGCATCTACACAACGCCTCCTTCAATTAGGAGTCCCACAACACCATAACCGAACTCATCGAGGCCCAGCACAATAGTCAGCTCCAACGGCTCAGGCAGACCCGTCAGGGCTGCGCCATCCTGTCTCGTCTTGGCTACCCGATTCCTCAAAACCCGCACAAGTACCGCCGCGATATAAACTTGCTTCTACTGTCCGCGCACTCATCAAAGTGCCTCCGATTCCACGCAATATGAATCCCTCCCGCCACGCCGGTCGTCGACGTGCCCGAGTTCAGGCTATGACACGCGTCTTTGGTGAAGGTACATCAGACTTACAAGTACTTTACACTGATGCAGCACGCTACCCAGAGAAGTCAGCCATGTGTTTAGCCGTGACAGATGACACAGACGCCCTTGTGGCGTCTGCCACACTTCGCACTACAGACAGTGGTCTGGCAGAGGAGGGAGCTCTCGCTCTGGCAATTGTTTACGCTACGACACTGTCACATGACTCCCCTGTCACTATTGTAACAGATTCACAAGCTGCTTGCCGTGCTTTCGCTCAAGGACTTGTGGCTGCACATACACACAATATCCTCTCTTCTGTCTCACCGTCCGCATTACGTCCTGTGCGTATCGTCTGGACTCCTGGACACGCCTCTCTCCATGGTAATGAACGCGTTCATGCGGTTGCCCGAGAGCTGACCGGCCGGGCTCCATTGGAAGAGCTGTCCAATCCAGACGACGCTCGACAGAACCACTAAACTACAACGCTACGCTGCAGTACTATCGACAGAGCCGTTATACGTATCCTCCCCCTCATCCTTCACTTAACAGAGCAGATGCTGTCGCTTGGCGGCAACTACAGACCAATTCATTTCCTTGCCTTTATATGCTAAAATCGCTTTCATCCGACTCTCTACCCCTCCTACTACTGCCCCTTCTGTGGATCCGTACCGACGGTGTACCACTCCACGTGGGAATGCTCTGCCCCACAGGGCGTGCCTCCTTCCCATTCCCAATCCCACCCCTTCCTCTTGGGAGTCTGCACTGCTCACTTACGCCGGCAGGAACAGCAGCAGCTGGTCCAGCGGGCTCGCAGGGTCCGCGCAAGGCAATGGAGCCCTGGACTGAGGGCCCCACCCAAAGAAGCTCAGTTTCCATTTGTTATTAATAAATGTTATTCTCTCTCTCTCTCTCTCTCTCTTCGATCAGCCGGAGATCCAACCGCTTTATCTTCGGCTAAACGTTGCATACCGGGGTCACACGTGACATACACTTGGACATGTTTATTAAAGCAGTATGGCGGGATATCATTCAAGCTTATAATGAACCCCGGTATTTTCGTCGTCGAAACCTATCAACCCTAGAAATAAAAGCTATAGCAAACCTTGGCGAACGCACTGACATCACAATAAAACCTGCGGACAAAGGAGGTGCAATCGTTGTCATGGACACGACCAAATATATTCCTGAAGCTAACAGCCAGCCTTGATGATAGGTCGTTTTATAAACGACTCGATGCTGATCTGACTGAGGATTATAAAGCGACGTTAGACGGCATAATAAGAAAACTAATAAACCAGAAAAAAACTAAATGATAGGGCAGCTTCTCTGATCCCTCTTAGTCCAGCAGCTGGTAGGTTGTATTTGTCGCCGAAAATCCATAAACACGACAATCCTGGTCGCCCAATTGTTTCCGGCATAGGTACCAGTGACAGAAAACTTGTCGCGTTACGTAGATAACCTGATAACCAGATACCCCCTACGTTCCAGTCATTTCAGGCGAGATACTAACGACCTACTTTCCGATGTTACCAACATTATTTTACCTAACAACGCTCTTCTTGTCACTCACGATGTTGCGTCTCTCTACACAAGCATACCGCACTTGGATGATATAAGGTGCGTGGTTGAGGCTTACGATCACTCCGCATCTCGACAAAGTCCTTTGATAGCTCGACTATAGCTATACTGCTTGAAATGATTCTTCAGTACAACAACTTTGATTCAATGGAGTACATTATGTTCAAGTAAGTGGTACGTCTATGGGTACTAAGATCGGGCCAAGCTATGCAAATATATTTATGGGATCCCTTGAGAACAAATTATTGTCGGGTCGTTCGCTAAAACCTTTTTATTATAAAAGATTTATTGACGACATTTCATGATTTGGCCACATGGAGAGGAGGAACTTTTGTCTTTTATCTCGGACTTCAATAATTCTCACCCTTCCATATCCTTTTCGCACACATATTCACCAGAGACCATTAACTTTCTCGATGTCACAGTATGTCTCGATAATGCAAAAATTGAGCACTAAACTGTACCGCAAAGCAAACTGACAGACAGAGGTATTTACACTTTCAAAGCAGCCACAAAAGATACTGCAAAGCCAGCATACCTTACAGCCAGGCCTCACGCTTTAAGCGAATTTGCTCTGAGCAATCTGACTTTGATAATAACTGTAACCAGCTACGCACTGCACTTCTTAAACAGAAATATCCGCCCAAGTTAGTCGATGACGCAGTAAGGCGTGCCGACGCACAAGACCGTACAGCACTCTGCATCCCCAAGAAAAATCCTAAAAGTCATTCACAGGTTAACCTGGTTTTAACCCATAACGCATCAGCACCTAACGTCGCATCTATTTTCCGTAAACACCACAACATACTTATGCAGAGCGGACGCCTTGCAAAAGCGTTTCCAGAAGCACTACGTTCTGAGTACAGATGAGGCAAAAATTTGCGAAATTTATTAACTTCCTCTAAAACCAGACAGAACAATAACGTCCAGACGCTTGGTTGCCATCCTTGTAAAAAGCCCCGCTGTAAAGTGTGTGCACATGACCACAACAACACTGGCAGCCAGTACTGCGAGAAACTTCCCGTTCAGAATTGAGGGCAATTTCACTTGTGATACTGCAAATGTCGTATATTTTCTAGAATGCTCAATCTGTCATGCACAATACATAGGTCGAACTGAAATTGCTTTTCGATACCATTTCAATTATCATAAAGCTTATGTGCATGCCCTTCCTAACTTACCGATTTCAAGGCATGTCACCGAGGCAGGTCATTCTTTCAGTAGCAGGATAGCTAAAATACTGGAAACGGGTTTTAAGTCACACCATGAACGCGAAGTAAAAGAGTCATTTCTGATTCATAAATTCAAAAACAATATCTGCTGGCATGAATGAGAGCCCGGGTACGCTTACTTGCATATTGCCTTAGTAAATCGCTGTTTTGTTGACTAGTGTATATTCTTTGCACGATGTTGGCTTATTGTCAGATATTACCTACCTAATGTAGGTGGCCTTTGTCGCTTCACCAATTTACTCGCATTCATTTTGTCTGCCTGCTTTTTGATTTTGGTTTCATCTCTCTAAACTTCTTTTTCTTTTTAAAGGCTTGCTGAATGTCCCTTAGGCTGTGATTATCCCACAGAACGTATGACCAAGTGAGCTACTGCGTGCGCAGTTTCTTATTTTGCAGACCTGTTTCATTGCACACAAGTTGTAGGGTATCTATACGTGCCAATTCACTATTGTTGCAGTGATACGCGTTTTCAGTTGTATATGCACTGTAGCCACGTGCTTTTGGTGATATTTAATTTTGTTTCATAAACTACTCATAATGACTTAGCCGTGTGATACGCAAAGAAGCGGCTTATATATGTGCCTTGTGTGCCATCTGTAACCATTCAATTCGACGAAGGCAGGCCCACCTACCGACACGTTAGTAAACTTGTGTTTTCGCACGTGTCTCGACCTATTTTTCTACCGCATTTTCCACCGGATCCATTGAATTTCACCCCAACATATATATATATATATATATATATATATATATATATTTTTTTTTTTCATCCACATTTCTTTTTTCTCATTTACATTCCATTGGTTCTAATGACTTCCCCTGTACATTCCTTGGCATTACTGTCTGTTAGATCTCATTCATATTGTGTTAAAACACGGAAAAACGAGCCCTTATATATATATATATATATATATATATATATATTTTCATCCACATTTCTTTTTCTCATTTACATTCCATTGATTCTAATGACTTCCCCTGTACATTCCTTGGCATTACTGTCTGTTAGATCTCATTCATATTGTGTTAAAACACGGAAAAACGAGCCCTTAGGTACTTCTTTCTTCTTATTTCATTCTTCTTTCACTTATTTCATTGAACGAGGGTCTCGTACTGGCAGACTTGGTGTGTTTAGGTTGTATGGGAGGGATAATTAATCAGCTGCCCGCTCATAATCAGTTCACGTGCTATGTGACGCCAAACATGCGCATAAGAGTGTTTTCACACTCGTAGTTTGGCTTATAGATGGCGCTGACTGTCACTCCTACTTCTAAATTCACATATAAACCCAAAAAAGTGGATGGAGGGAAGGCCGCTGTGGTAGCTCAGTACAATAAAGAAAAAAAAGCTGTGGTAGCTCAGTGGTTAGAGCATCGAACGCGTTATTATAAGGCCGTAGATTCGATTCCTGCTCACGGGTGGTGATTTTTTCATTCACTTTTCTTTCTTCTTCTTTACATTCCATTGGTTCTAATAACTTCCCCTGTACATTCCTTGGCATTACTGTCTGTTAGATCTCATTAATATTGTGTTAAAACACGGAAAAACGAGCCCTTAGGTATACACTTCTTTCCTTATATATATATATATATATATATATATTATATATACATGTGTGCGTGCGCGTGCAAAAGTCCAGCGGACAAACCAACGAAATACGGTGCTTTATGGCCAGATTCATAAATATAATGCCAAGGCATCTGGGATTAACTAGCGACAATCCGGGCAGGTTAGCATTTTGCTAGTGAAACAGATCATCGTAGAAAACACACACGCTTGTTCGCTTCCTTGAACGAAACCTTGGTGACCTTATCCTAATCATTTTGTAGACCAGAATGCGGATCTACATTTGCTACTATTTAGGACGGAAATGTTGATATTTTTGCTGTTGTACATTTCATTCAAAACAAATGCGGCTTATATACTATTTCAGTCTAGATTTTCTTTTTTCATTGTCCGGCAAATTTGGTAGCATCACAACTATATATTTTATTGTTGCTTTCACTTTGCTGCGCCAAATTTTCATTATACACCGCTATTCCACTGCCAATGCTATAACCATGCAAAAGCTGTGAAAGTCTGAATATCTCTCTTGATAGTCAATGTCTCAATGCAGAAATTGGGGCAGAGCCCACTCACGTTAGAAATCGATGTTATTTCGATGCATGCGGAAGGAAGGCGACTGGATTGAACTTTTTCAATGAGCTAAACGTTACTAAATCACGCTAAAGATATGCAGAAATGTTACATGCACAGACAACCATTGAACTGTCTCATATGTTTTATATAACCAGTTGTTTACAGCTGCGAAACGATGCCTAGAGCACCAAGGGTATTGGCAACACCAGAAGCCGTAAGCTGATAAGAAGCGTTGCTACTTTTGAAGATTGTAGCCCTGGACATTGTTACAAGAATCAACTTCAGGGAATGGCACTTCACTGCAATCGATGTTAACCCGACATGATGGCTGTAATAAGGGGCGTATATGTAATGTTTAGATAAGTGGATCATCATCATCATCATCATCATCATCATCATCAGCCTGACTACGTCCACTGCAGGACAAAGGCCTCTCCCATGTTCCTGTGCTTGCTTCTGCCAATTTATATCCGCAAACTTCTTAATCTCGTCTACCCACCTAACCTTCTGTCTCCCCCTAACCCACTTGCCTTCTCTGAGGATCCAGTTAGTTACGCTTAATGACCAGCGGTTATCCTGTCTACGCGCTACATGCCCGGCCCATGTCCATTTCCTCTTCTTTATTTCAACTATGATATCCTTAACCCCCGTTTGTCCCCTAGTCCACTCTGCTCTATTCTTGTCTCTTAAGGTTACACCTACCATTTTTCTTTCCATTGCTCGCTGCGTCGTCCTCAATTTAAGCTGAACCCTCTTTGTAAGTCTCCAGGTTTCTGCTCCGTAGCTAAGTGCCGGCAAGATACAGCTGTTATATACCTTCCTCTTGAGGGATAGTGGCAATCTACCTGTCATAATTTGAGAATGCTTGCCGAATGTACTCCACCCCATTCTTATTCTTCTAGTTACTTCAATCTCGTGGTTAGGCTCTGCGGTTATTACCTGCCCTAAGTAGACACAGTCATTTACAACTTCAAGTGCACTATTACCTATCTCGAAGCGCTGCTCCTTTCCGAGGTTGTTGTACATTACTTTCGTTTTCTGCAGATTAATTTTAAGACCCACCTTTCTGCTCTCCTTGTCTAACTCCGTAATCATGAGTTGCAATTCGTCCCCTGAGTTACTCAGCAATGCATTGTCATCGGCGAAGCGCAGGTTACTAAGGTATTCTCCATTAACTCTTATCCCTAACTGTTCCCATTCTAGGCTTCTGAAAACTTCCTGTAAGCACACGGTAAATAGCATTGGGGAGATTGTGTCCCCCTGCATTACACTCTTCTTGATTGGTATTCTGTTGCTTTCTTTATGAAGCAGTATGGTAGCAATTGATCCCCTGTAGATTTCTTCCAGAATGTTTATATATACTTCATCTACGCCCTGATTCCGCAGTGTCTGCATGACGGCTGATAAAATTTTACTGAATCAAACGCCTTCTCGTAATCTATGAAGGCTATGTATAGTGGTTGGTTATACTCTGAGCATTTCTCTATTACCTGATTGATAGTATGAATGTGGTCAATTGTTGAGTAGACTGTTCGAAATCCTGCTTGTTCCTTTGGTTGATTGAATTTTAATGCTTTCTTTACTCTGTTATCAATTACCTTTGTAAATAGCTTGTATACTACAGAGAGCAAGCTGATCGGCCTGTAATTCTTCAAGTCCTTGTCTTCTCCTTTCTTATGTAATAAGATGATGTTAGCGTTCTTCCAAGACTCTGGTACCCTTCCCGTCAGGAGACACCTCGTAAACAGGGTGGCTAGTTTTTCTAACACAATCTGTCCTCCATCTTTCAGCAGATTTGATGTTACCTGATCCTCACCAGCAGCTTTGCCTCTTTGCATGCTCTCCAAAGATTTTCTGACTTCTATCATTACTGGTGGGCTATCATCTGGGTTACTGCTAGTTCTTATAGTATTAGGGTCGTGGTTGTCTCGGCCACTGTACAGATCTCTGTAAAACTCCTCCGCTATTTTAACTATCCTATCCATATTGGTAGTTATTTTGCCTTGTTTGTCACTTAGTGCATACATCCGATTTTTGCCTATCCCAAGTTTCCTCTTCACTGCTTTGACGCTTCCTCCGTTTTTCAGAGCGTGTTCAATTCTCTCCATGTTATACCTTCTTATATCGCATAATTTACGCCTATTAATCAACTTTGAAAGCTCTGCCAGTTCTATTTTGTCTGTTGTACTTGCCACTTTCATGCTTTGACGCTTCCTAATTAGGTTCTTCGTTTCCTGGGAAAGCTTGCCAGTGTCCTGTCTAACTACCCTGCCTCCAACTTCCACTGCACACTTAGTAAAGATACTCGTTAGATTATCATTCATTGTATCTACGCTAAGGTTGGTTTCCTCTCTAAGAGCCGAGTACCTGTTCTGCAGCGACACTCTGAATTCCTGTACTTTCCCTCTCAGTGATAGCTCATTGATCGGCTTCTTGCGTATCAGTTTCTGTCGTTCCTTCTTTAAGTCTAGGCGAATTCGAGACCGTATCTTTCTATGGTCACTGCATCGTACCTTGCCAACCACTTCCACAACCTGCACGATTCCTGGGTGTGCAGTCATTATAAAGTCTATTTCGTTCTTATTTTCGCCATTAGGGCTCCTCCATGTCCACTTGCGGTTTTCTCGTTTTCAGTGGAAAGTATGCAAAATCCGCAAATTATTGCGTTCTGCGACTTCTACTAGTAGCTCTTTCTGGCGTTTCTAGTGCCGATGCCATAATCTCCTACTGCCTGGTCTCCAGCCTGCTTCTTCCTTACCTTTGCATTAATGTCGGCTATCACTATAGTATACTGTGTTTTTACCTTACTCATTGCCGATTCCACGTCTTCATAGAAGCTTTCAACTGAAGCGTCATCATGGCTGGATGTAGGCGCGTAAGCCTGTACTACCTTCATCTTCTATCTTTTATTCAGTTTAATTGCAACACCTACCACCCTTTCATTATTGCTATAGTATTCCTCTATGTTGCCAGCTATGTTTCTGTGAATTAGAAACCCCACTCGCATTTCTCTTCTGTCTGCCAAGCCCCGATAGCAAAGGACGTGCCCATTCTGTAGCACAGTATAGGCCTCATGTGTCCTCCTAACCTCACTGAGCCCTATTATATCCAATTTAACACCCTCTAGCTCCTCGAATAGTACAGCTAGACTTCCCTCACTAGATAAGGTTCTAGCGTTAAACGTTGCCAAGTTCAGGTTCCAATGGCGGCCTGTAGTCCAGAGATCTTAGCACTCTCTGCTGCGTTGCAGATCTGACCGCCGCCATGGTCAGTTGCTTCGCAGCTGCTGGAAACTGGGGGCCGTGAGCTATTTGACGTATGCATGTGGGAGGTAGTAGCCAGATACTGCACCAGGGTGGCCAATCCTTCTCTGGTGAGGGAGTGCGTTCCCGGCGGTGGTTACCGGTGAGGCCGCACATCAGGCCTCTTAATGCAGTTCCATCAACACGCGGATTTTTTTTCCGGTTGGGAACTGCGCGGCACCGGGATTTGAACCACGGACCTCTTGCATGCGAGGCGGATGCTCTAACCACTATGCCATCACCGCATAAGTGGATAGCCACCACTAAACAGCAATTGACGTTTCACTAATATTAAGGTCAAATTAAAAAGGAGTTTCAAGACCTGGTGTTGCACTGGGGTAGAGAGCTTGATTGCCGTACAGAAGGCTGCACCATATACAACTGGTTTCATATAACATATGCGACTCTTCAACGTATGTCTGTTCATACAACATTTCAAAAGCGAATGCATTCCTTAGTCGGGCTATGTCAGCATCCGGCGTTGTCCGCGGCGTTGTCCGTGCACCGGCAGCTGTTATCTCTCCGCTCTCACTCCATCTCCCACAGCAACAGCGGCGGGCACACGAGCTTATTCTCGCCCCCTTGCAACTGGGGCATGTGGTGCAAGGAAGTGTAGGCGAGGGTAGGTGCAGTGCTTCACCACTCCTTTTCTCGCCGTTCGCATTATCTCCTCCCTGCACTCCCCCCCCTCTCCCGTACGCTCTTGCCTCACTCTCGGCCATTCGCTGGCAGGGTGCCTCGCAAGAACTTCCAGAAATGTTCGCTCATGACGCCGCTGTGAAACGCCAACGCCAAGTCGAGAACGCTGGCACCCAACTCTCTCGTCCGCTCGCTCCTTACTCTTGACCGTTTGCTGGATGGGCACCTCTCAAGGCGAAGGCAGAAGTCGGTGAAGGCGAATGTCTGAGGGTAACGGTACCCTCTCTCGGTGCAAAGAATGCATTCACATTTCCTCATGATTCCCTTCGGGGAGGGGGGATTTTTTCTACTTTTGGCACAGATTCAGTAATGTATCATTCAATAAAAAATTACAGTACTGTCACCTTCCACCGGTATGCTTCGCATGACATCGAGTTCCAAGGTACGTGGGATATGCCGAATCTTTCTTAACTCTGTCTCGTAAAAATTAGGAATGTCTGTTCCAGGGTAGATATAAACTGTCAATCACCTGCATACCTGTGGCACATAGCCGTCCATGGTTTACGGTTACGTGCCACACGTGTCTGGTGGAAAGAACATGATCACGAATGTGACCGGATTCTCACAATATTCATGTCATGAACAGTGATCAATATTCGTCAAACGCTGTTACCCCTCCCATAATAATTTTTGCTTACCCCAACGAAGGCATATGCAGATAGATAGATAGATAGATAGATAGATAGATAGATAGATAGATAGTCTTACAGTATGCAAAAAATGCTTCGAATTTATTGTTCGGGTTCCAAACCTCAAATGATGTCGTACCTCAAGCTCTCCCACTACTTTATGTGGGTGGCTGCTAGACATGCTGCCATTCGTCTTTCGCCACCAGAAAAACTCTCCAGTTTCTACCTGCACATTTGGAACGGCAAGAGACGTGGTTTCCAGAAAAAAAAACATGAGAATGCCTTCATTAGTTGCTCCGTGGGGGCTGTATACTCAATTGCTTTATCACGTGGATAAGTGTACGTCGGGAAAACCGAAAAATGCCTGAATGACCGGTTAAGGGAGCATGTGCGAAAAATTCAGAAGAAAAAAAAAATAGGATAAAAACAGGCATCTTGTGGCACATGCAGCGCCATGTGGGTGTGAACCACGGTTTAGAGACACGCAGGCTTTCGGAAGAAGCTTGAAATCATCCGCACATTTTCTTTTGGAAGCACACAGAATAGGAAAGAAATAGCGATTCTTGTGTTAGCAAGCCGTCCATTGCACTGTATAAAATCATTTCTCGAGGCAAGATATCAGTGACCGTAGCTGCATTATATGCGGTTCTTTTCCTCTCCTTTAGTATCTTCGCTTTGTTGGCTGTTTTCTTTTTGATCGATATTCGATTCTTCGCTCATACGCAGCTTTTTTTGCAATCACCTCTGTGCGACTTCCTGTGGTGATATAATACGGTTTGTCACGCACAATAAACAGTATAATGAGTTCTCTAGTGTAGTGTGTGTTCTTGTGAGAAAGCCAAAGCAAATGTATCAGTGTTTCCAGGGGTTCTTAAGTTGCACTAATTTACTTACAGTGTGTCTCATTGCACACATATATTTAAGAAGTATTTAAAAAGCACTCATTTGCATGTAGGCCCGTAAGAAGGCTGGTCTCCG